>CM032444.1:3129072-3574072 GCA_019049465.1 Dryas iulia moderata
TTAAAGCAGTATAATCTAACAGAAATCTTCAATTCTTATGCAAATTATAACTATCGATCGTTACTTGTGGCGTCACCTCCAATTATATATACATAATAGAAACGCTTTAACACGTCAAGTATTTCGTTAACTTTTCAATATGTATTATATACAGAGTGTATATATTAAAGGAATCTTTATAAATATCAAAAAGTATATCTAAAAGTGTGTGTTGGGGTCAGTCGTGGTGCAGTGGCACAAACTTGTGACTGTAAAGCGACTGGTTGCGGTTCGATTCCCACTAGAGAAGTGGAAATATTTAATACTTCCATTTTCTTCGCTCTGATGTTAAGGCAAAGCGCAGCGTTAAGTTCTCCGCCTTTTGCCTCCAAAATTGGGAACCAGAGGGTTCCCCCTTTTCTGCTGAATTTAATAATAGAATACTTACTTTACCGAGTGACATAGCGTGAGGCAGAAAATAATATTTTGCTACGTATTTTTACGATCTATAATGAAAAATTGAAATGGTTTCTTTCTTCGCTTTTATTAGTAGTATTTAAAACAATCTTTGAACTAGATCTTTACACACGTTAAATTAAGCCACAACCTTGCAAAATAGTTTATCAAGGAACGAATTTAATATATTTTTTATTTCTATAAGCATATTTAATAATAAAAAACTACCCTTTTATAGTTAACTAAAGTAAAAAAATTAAAAATTAATTATAGAACCACAAAATGATGAATGTTACTGTTCTACATGTGTGGGATGCTTCAAACAAAATTTTTAAACTAATTCTGCATTTGGAATAAAATAAGTAAAAAGATAACAATTGCTAACAAGCAGCCCACGCTTTTTAGAACAGTATTTGCATTTGTTCTCCATATTAACTTTAGCTATGCTATACTACATATTACCTATGTTATATACATACTAATATCACGTATCAGAATAAGTTATATATAACGGCGCTGAGTTCCGCCGTTCAATAAGCAATGCCTCGATTACGGGCATTAGGAGAGGAGTGTTTTGTCACTAGATCTTAAGTAGGTTTTTTTTTAGCTTAACCTGGTGTTAAGACACTCCGTTCCCCACTTTCCGCCGAATTCGGAGGCATTGCGTGTTAAGTATCGAAACTTAACCTCGCGCTTTGCCTCCAAAATGGAAATATTAAATATTTCACTCCTCGAGTGGGAATCGAACCCACAACCAGCCGCTTTACAGACACACTTTGTGCCACTGCGCCACGACTGGCCCCAAAAAGCTGACTAACTTATAAATAATACAAACTAGCAATCCTCTTTCATAGATTCAACCAGAACATAACATTCATAACCGAAGCATTGTTCAGAATGTTCACGTAAACTCATAAATATGTATTTATTCATTTCAGGTAAGTAAGAGCGAGGTTTTAGCGAGGTAAAAGTATGGCGCCCGACGTGGGACTCGGGTGACAGGCTGGGAACAAATATTGTATGAAAGTTCACGATGCCCTGGTGGTTTCAGTTAGTTACAGGTTTGTTTTCAGATTGTAGGTGATAGGTGGTAGGGAAAAATATGAGTGTGTAAAGAAAATTGTTGTAAATATTTTGATTTGAATCCGTAATTATGTTATAGATGCGAAATTGTTTTTGTCTGTTTGTTATGGTTTGACGGTGAAGCTACTGGCCCGATTTGGATGAAGTTTAAATTGAAATTACTTAAGGGCTCAGGGTCAAATATTAAGTACTTTTTTTATTAAACATCTACCCGTAAAAGGTTCATATAGGGGATGAAATTTTTCTATAAACAATCGCATGGACGTACCCTTGAGCTGAACCCAATAGCTGTTAAATATATTTATGATACATTCTTAAAAAAAATATTAGCTTTCTACATTTATTCTTTATATAAGCTTTTATTATACTAAATTTAATATTCATCCATTTGCAATTTTCTTAAAAAAGGGTGCAAAGTTTTTCCTTTCCGTATTAATATAATGATTATATTAACCATTGTTCAACCAAGTGATAAAAAATCTCCTGTCAGCTATCACAAAAGCTTTCAATAACTGAAAAAAGTAAAAAGATAAGACAGTCTTTGAATTCAAATATAAGTAAATTATGAATAACGTGTTTTTTCGTTCGTTCTTTTAAAGGATTTGATCGAAAAGAAGAAATATTTTGATGCCGGTCGTGGGCCAGGGGCACTTAGTTAGGGCGATTGCTGTGGGTTCGATTCCCACTCGAGAAATGGAAATATTTATTCCATTTTCTTCGCCCTTGTGTCGAGGCAAAGCGCGGCGTTAAGTTCCGCCACCTAATCCGCGATGTTTCCTCATTCGGTGGAAAAATGGGGAACGGAGCGGAGCGTCTTAACACAAGGTTCCTTCTGCCTTCACTGCTATATCCGGGATACAGCGTGAAGCTAAAAAAGAAAAGAAAATTGTTTAACCAAGTGATAAAAAGCTCCTGTCAGCTATCAAGTGATAAAAAGCTCCTATCAGCTATCACAAATACTTTCATTAACTGAAAAAATAAAAAGATAAAACAGTCTTTAAATTGAAATATAAGTAAATTGAGAATAACGTTGAGTTCCGCCACTTAACACGCAATGCCTCCGAATTTGGCGGAAAATGAGGGACAGAGTGTCTTAACACTAGGTTCCCACTGCCTACCCTGCTGTGTGCGGGATGCAGCGTGAAGCTATAAAAAAAATAACGTGATTTTTCATTCGTTCGTTCTTTTAAAGGATTTGATCGAAAAGAAGAAATATTTTGATGCCATTCGTGGCTCAGGGGCACTTAGTTAGGGCGACTAGTTGTGAGTTCGTTTCTAACTCGAGAAATGGAAACATTTATTCTATTTTCTTCGCGCGGCGTTAAGTTCCGCTACTTAATACGCAATGTTTCTATAATTCGGTGGAAAATGGGGAACGGAGTATCCTAACACTAGGTTCCCTCTGCCTTCTGTGCTATGTCCGGGATACAGTGTGAAGCTAAAAAAGAAAAAAAAGGTTCAACCAAGTGTTAAAAACTCCTGTCAGCTATCACAAAAACGTTCAATAACTGAAAAAAAATAGAAAGATAAGGCAGTCTTTGAATTGAAATATAAGATCGTTCTTTTAAAGGATTTGAGTGAAACGTAGGAATATTTTTTACTCCTACGATACGATCATCACTTGGTGATTGTAACAGATGATGTACAGATTCTGATTGGATTTTTTGTGTAGATAAATTTAATTTATAATTCATTATTAGTTTTTTATATTAATTTACGGTGTTCAGCTCCGCCAATTAACACATAATGTCTATATTCCGAACAGAGAGTGGAGTGTTTTAACACTAGATTATAAGAGTTAATTTAAATGTAGAAATAAGTATAGTAAATATAATAGAATAACTCGCTTAGGTCATTTAAAACGTTATTTTAGTTTTGAGTAGCATGTCAATGTAATTTAAGAATTGTAATCAAAGAGTTAAGGAAAAAAAGGATACGAGACCGGGTGTCTATAGTGTTTAAGCATTTCAATAAAAAAATAAGTATTTAAATACCACTAGCCAGTGTGGCCAGTCGTGGCCCAGTGGCACAAGCGTGTGACTGTAAACGACTGGTTGTGGGTTTGATTCCCACTCGAGGAGTGGAAATATTTAATATTTCCATTTTCTTCGCTCTGGTGGTATCCGAGGTAAAACGCAGCGTTAAGTTCCGCCACTTAACACGCAATGCCTCCGAATTCGGCGGAAAGTGTGGAACGGAGTGTTTTAACACTACGTTCCCTCTGCCTACCCTGCTATGTGCGGGATACAGCGTGAAGCTGAAAAAAAAAACCACTAAGTTCTCTTTGACTACCCTGCTATGCTGAAAAAAGCGTAAGTCTGTAATAAAATAATTTAAGTTGTAGTAAAAGTTATAATAATTTTATGTCCATTTCGTTTAGCAATTAAAAGTACTTATAGAAATTTTACTATTATGGTCGGTGACCTCTTTAACCAAGCCGCGTAAATGTCAGATTAGGAACTATAGTTATAACAATATAATATAATAATAATAATATAATATAGCTTCACGCTGTATCCCGCACACAGCAGGGTAGGCAGAGGGAACCTAGTGTTAAGACACTCCGTTCCCCACTTTCCGCCAAATTCGGAGGCATTGCGTGTTAAGTGGCGGAACTTAACGCCGCGCTTTACCTCGACACCAGAGCGAAGAGAATGGAAATATAATTTCCACTCCTCGAGTGGGAATCGAACCCACAACCAGTCGTTTACAGTCACACGCTTGTGCCACTGGGCCACGACTGGCCACTAGTTATAACAATATATTTTTAACATTGTTTAAGTGTTATTCACACACTTATAAACATTTTTAAAGTGTTATTCCACACTTAAGAAAATTGAAAAAGATATTTAAAGAAAACGTATGAGCACTGAGCACTGCGCTCAGTGGTGAGAGCGCCTGAACGGTATTCAGGAGGCGCGGGTTCGAATCCCGCTGCTTTCAAATTTTTATACGTTTTCTTTAAATGTCTTGTTTGTTATTAACACACTTAGGAAAAAGTTGAATTCTAAGAGACGCAGGTTCGATTCCCGCTGCGATCATTTTTTTTAATTTTCTTTATTTAGTTTTTTTAGAAATATCATAATTTACATATATTACGTTTTATTTTCACAGAAAATATAGTTACATGCCACTAAATTATTTCTCTTAATATTACTTCAAACATACATAAACGTTTTAATAAGGACATTGTGCATAGTTGTGGGTCCCATCCCTACTTCGGTCCCTTATTTACGTCTTAAAGGAATAGTGATGTTGAAATTATAGCTTCACGCAGTATCCCGCACACAGCAGGGTAGGCAGAGGGAACCTAGTGTTAATACACTCCGTTCCTCACTTTCCGCCAAATTCGGGGGCTTGCGTGGTAAGTGGCGGAACTTAACGCCGCGCTTTGCCTCGACACCAGAGCGAAGAAAATGGAAATATATTTTCCACCCCTCGAGTGGGAATCTAACCCACAACCAGTCGTTTACAGTCACACGTTTCTGCCACTGGGCCACGACTGGCCACAAGGAATAGTGATGTTGAAATTATATTCATTTTCCTGTTGTCGGAAGAGAAATTGTGGCGTTTAATTACGCCAGTCTATTTGCAATGTCTTCAATTCTGGTGGTAGAAATTATTTTCGTACAAAAATTGTTATTTATAAGAGATAAAAGTTTGGAGTAACGTTTCTAAAGCGATTTATTGTGTCTTTCTGATGAACGCTTAATGCTTTGACCATAGAGAAACTAGAGACATGTCACTCCGTTCCCCACTTTCCACCGAATTCTGAGGCATTGCGTGTTAAGTGGCGGAACTTAACGCCACGCTTTGCCTCGACCAGAGTGAACAAAACAATCCCACAACCAGTCGCTTTACAGTCACACTTTGTGCCTCTGCGCCACGACTGGCCCCTTATACTTCGCTAGTACCTACATTGAAAATATTTTTTTGGATATATTAAAAAAAGTTAAAGCTTAACGCTTTTTCTTTCTTATCTGTGTAGTTAGAGATAACTTAGTATCAAGATTCTACATTCTCCAATTGACGCTCGAAATAGAGACATTGCGTGTTTAATGGCCACAGTCCATACCACGCTCTGCCTTGACAACCACCCGATTGAGAAAATAAAAAGAAATTAAAACCCCAAGTAGAAATCGAACCCACTACCAATGCATTTGTAGTCAACTACTAATACTACCAATGCATTATTATCCCGTGGGGGGACGGGTTAAGAATACAATTCGCCCCCGCCGCTGGGTAGCGTCCCGTAAAAGGCGGGAACCCAGTAGTTTGGTGGTAGGAGATTCGTTCTCCGACTGGCTCGCGACCACTATCATGTCAAAGACGAACAGCCCAATATCTTATGATGTGTTCCGGTTCGATGGCATGTAAGCCAGCTCTCCCTATTCCCACCATTCCCATCCTTCCACCCTCCTTCTGTCCTACATTCCCAAGGCTGACAACGCATCCACAATTTGAATGTTGTGGATGTTTATGGGCGAAGGTAACCACTTAACACCAGGTGGGCTTTCAGCTCGTTTGCCTCCTTTATTCCATAAAAAAAAAAAAAAAGAAAAAGTCAAACATTACCACTGTACTACGACGGTCTCAAATTAATTATTTTGAAAATATTACTATACATACATACATTTTTAACTAAAATATATATTTTCAAAGACAGAATTTATCTTACGGGAACCGAGAATTTTCAATAAAACTCAACTCGAGATTCTAAGAATTGAGTGTGAAAACATTGGGAGCGGAAGCGTAAAACATCCAACCAATTGTAACCGGATAGAAATTGTTTTTATAGGAAAATTGTTGGAAGCACTCCGTAAGAGATTGGTTTTAACGCTTTTAAAGCGTTTCCTTTTGTCTTTCTACTATATGCTTAGAAGAGAATCTAGTGACATGTTATTCTGTTCTCCGTTTTTCATAATACAGTTAAATTTGGGGCCAGTCGTGGGGGAGTGGCACAAGCGATTGACTGTACTCACGCGCGGTTGTGGGTTCGGTTTCTATTCGAGGAGTAAACATATTTCCATTTTTTTTGCTCTGGTGTCGAGGCAAAGCGCGGCGTTAACCTCTGCCTACCCTGCAGTGTGCGGGATACAGCGTGAAGCTAAAATAAAGATACTGAAATATAACAACTTTGCATACATACATACAACATAAGTTTTTTACTTTTTGGGGAAATTTGTATGTGTGAATAATCTTATAAATAAATTTGTGGCTTTGTTTCTGCCTCTTGCTAATAATAATCTTATTAATTTACAAATCGTTAATACTTAATGAAAGTTTTTGATATCCCAGATGTAACAAAGCACGTTGTTAAGTTTCCCAACGTAATAAAAGTACAACGAAGTGACCAATCACTACTTTTTTCAATAAATATAAGATTAAAATATGATTGATTCAATCGGAAAAACTAATTTTATGATTACCCCAAGTAATAATTGAACACATAACCATCGTGTACAGTGTTATAGATACGTTATAATACATAACAAAAGCAAAATATTTATAGACGCATATTTTTGAAACTATTAAACGGATTTGAATAAAACATTATTGATTTTACCCGTGGGGGGACGGGTTAAGAATACAATTCCCCTCCGCCGCTGGGTAGCGTCCCGTAAAGGCGGGTAACCCAGTAGCTTGGTGGTAGGAGATTCGTTCTCCGACTGGCTCGCGACCACTATCATGTCAAAGACGAACCGCCAAATATCTGAAGATGTGTTCCGGTTCGATGGCATGTAAGCCAGCTTTCCCTATCCCCAACATTCCCATCCTTCCTCTCTCCTTCTGTCCTACATCCCTAAGGCTGGCAACGCATCTACAACTCTAATGTTGTGGATGTCTATGGGCGAAGGTACGACTTAACACCAGGTGGGCCTTCTGCTCGTTTGCCTCCTTTATTCCAAAAAAAAAAAAAAAAAATAAGCTTTTAAGCTTAGGCAGAACTTAAGTTTATTAACGTAATATTCATTCTAAAGAACATAATTATGGTATAGAACCATAATATATCAGCTTTACTGTAAGATATAAGGAAAATGCGTCTTAACAAAAGTTGTTCAGCGTGATAAGTATTTTGGTGAGAAGGGTCATTAAGTCCTCGTAAACGAAGTTGAGGGCAGCTGCTAGTTATTCATACTTACAAGTCCGTTGACGTGTTAGGTGAGCGTTTCCTTGACAACCAGTACGTTACTTTATACAAAAAAAAAGTTATAAAATAAGTATATGAATTATACTAGCGGAATTAACTTAGTTTAATTTAATATTTGTTTTTTTTATTTCAATGCGACTATTTTTGAGGAAAATACAGCCACTTAAAAAACGTCAAAATATTTGGATTTTTTTTCCGATCCTTTAATTAATTCCGCTAGTGTATATAGTAGTGTGTGTTTAATATATATTTTCTTTTTTTTAGCTTCACGCTATATCCCGCACACACCAGGGTAGGCAGAGTGAACCTAGTGTTAAGACACTCCGTTCTCCACTTTCCGCCGAATTTGGAGGCATTACTTGTTAAGTGGCGGAACTTAACGCCGCGATTTACCTCGACACCAGAGCGAAAAAAATGGAAATATAATATATTTCCACTCCTCTAGTGGGAATCGAACCCACAACCGTTTTCAATCACACGCTCGTGCCACTGGGCCACGACAGGCCACAATGATGAAGTAAAACTTAGAATGGAAAAAGGTATTTTCATTCCAAGTTTTACCCAAATCGATTCGATAGATTAATCGTGAATGCGTAACAGACAGACAGTCTTTCACATTTTATATCATAAACATACCCATAATATTATTACGGATACCAAAATTTTACTTCCATCCTTGTAATTTTCTTAAAATATGACTACAATTTTTCCTTCATGAACAAAATAGACATGAACATGTTTCTACAAGAACGACTTCACGTAATATCATGAAGTCTCTCTAGTATTATATATGAATATTAGATTTCTAACTAAAAGAAAAGACGTTTCGTACAAAATAACTATCTCAAATTTCATATTCCGTCCACATATTATTTAGTAGGAACGAAATCATTTTTTTTTCACGAATTATTATAAAAAAAGGAAAAAAACATTGTAATGATTATATATTTTTTCGGCTTCACGCTGTAACCCGCAAACAGCAGGGTAGGCAGAGGGAACCTAGTGTTAAGACACTCCGTTCCCCATTTCGTATTAAGTGCCGGAACTTAACGTCGTATATAAATAATACTAGCCACCCGTTCGCGGCTTCACTTATATTTGACTTATACGCGGTTATATTGCGAGATTTTTGAAAAATAAAGTAGTCTATGTAGCCTGACCTTGGATTATCAACTATATTTATGGCAAAATTCAGTACAATCGGTCAAGCGGTGTAGGTTTTACATATAAGCTTACATCCCCTATTCCTATATCTTTAAAAAAAATCTATAATATAGATTTTTTTTTATTTCTTTTAATTTTCTGTTAAGCTTCACGCTGTATCTCGCACACAGCAGGGAAGGCAGAGGGAACCTAGTGTTAAGACACTCCGTTCCCCACTTTCCGCCGAATTCAGAAGCATTGGGTGTTAAGTTTCGGAACTTAACGCCGTATATATAAACGGTTTTGTGTCTAAAACAAAGCGCGGCGTTGAGTTTTGCTACTAAGTACGCAATATAGCGGAGTGTCATGACACTAGGTTCTTATTGACTAAAAAGAGTGTAAACTAAAGTATTATATAGATATTACAAAATATTCCCACTAATACTAATAAAGACATTATTAAGAGAGATTAAACCTCTAAATTCTAATATACGATTACGTATTTCCTTGACAAGGAAACGTCGTTCAACGTTGTGGTTTAACACAATTCAATCGAGCGCCAACTAAATTAGGCCAAATCTAGATTTAATATATGCTAATGTGTTACTTAGCTTAATTTTCGTGTACTACTTAATGTGTTCGGCGTTAAGTTCCGCTTAAGAAATGGGGAAAAGTGGGGAACGGAGTGTCTTAACACTAGGTTCCCTCTGCGTACCCTGCTGTATGCGGGATACAGCGGGAAGGTAAAAAAAACCTCGAATCCTCCTCGAAAAAAACTCGAAGGTAATAAAAAAACCTCTAAAAAGAATTCGGAGGCTTGCGTGTTAATTTGCGGAACTTAACGCCGCGATTTACCTCGACACCAGAGTGAAGAAAATGGTAATATAAAATATTTCCACTCCTCGAGTGCGAATCGAAACCACAACCAGTCGCTTTAAACATTGTTCTTCACTTCTGCCTAAAATCAGGACATTTTCGAGTTGTATGGTGGAACTGAACCACACATTATGTCTTATTAATGAAAAATGAAAATCTTAATCTCTTCTCTATCTCTATCTCTATCTCTATATATAATAAAAGAGTAGAAAAGTCAATTCTGTACACGAAAAGTTTCAGAAAAATTTTAATTGGGTGCGTTAATATATCGATAACAGAGGCCAAAAATCCACTCAGTAGAATTTTTGTCTGTCTGTCTGTCTGTTAATTTGTTCGTCAATCATGCAAAAACTGCTGGATAGAAATGAATGAATTTTAGTATGGTGATAGCTTTTAGTCCAAAGGTACAAACGGTACAACAAAAGGTAAGTTTTTATCCCGGTATTCTATGTAGTTTTTTTGGAAAAAATAAAAAACCGATACAAGTAAATCATTTGTATATCGGTATCTACCGGGTAGAAATTAATGATTTTTTGTATGGTGTTAGCTTAGAGGTTAGAGCAACATGCAGGATAGTTTTCATCCCGGTATTCAACATAGCTCGCGCAGAAAAATAAAATTAAAAAAAACATTCAAATGATAATAATAAAATAGATAGAATATCACTAATTAAAATAATTATAAAATAAAATAAGCATAACATTTATTAAATTTAGATTTGACCGGTCTATAAAATTTTATACAATCTATATATTTATATAATCTATATGACAACAGATGTCACTACGTTTTCTGCAACGGGTAGCGCCATTTGTTATTATATAGTTGACATTGTATTAGACATATACGCACTCATTAAAATTATTATTATAAAAATGCAAAAATCTGTATCGTATTAGTAAAAAAGATTGTTGAAGACGCAGGGTCATATAGGCTACTTTATAAAAAATCAAACCCTAGGAGGTTGAAACAGTGGATGAAACTTATGTATGTTTAGTATAGTGAGAATGAAAGATCTAAACTCCTTGACTGAAATGAATGAATTTAATAGTTTATGAGGCAAGGTCAACATAGGCTATCTCTCTTTTTTTTTACCCTAGTATTCAAAACAGTTCCCGCAGAAAAGTAAAAAACTGGCAAAGTCAAATTGCATTGATTATTTGCAAGTAAAGCTATTTTTTAATATCAATAAGTAACACAATTGTAAAATAAAAAGCGTAAAGTTTATTTAAGATATTATGACCGGTTTATAATACTATATACCAGATGGTATATATGTACAAAATCTACTATCATATGATAGCAGATTTCGTACGTTTTCTTACTAGAACAGTTATCGCTATATGTTATCAAATAATATAGACATTGCACTAAATGTATCGATGATTTTCTCATGAACATAATTAGTGACGAAAGTCAAATATAGACTACCCTTCTTTTATAAAAAAAAGCAATCCCAAAGAGGCAATAGAGGATGAAAGTGGTAGTTCACGTGGCGAAGCCGCGAGCGGGTCGCTAGTGATATTATAAATGCGAAAGTTTGTTTAGATATTTGTTACTCTTTCATGTCAAAACTACTGAATGGATTTTAATAAAACTTGACATAAATATAGCTTATACATCAAAATAAAACATAGGATATAATTTATAAAGATACTAGCGGCCCGCTCGCGGCTTCGCACTATTTCGTTATATTGCAACAATCATCCCCTTCATTTA
Source organism: Dryas iulia moderata (assembly GCA_019049465.1). Lineage (NCBI taxonomy): Eukaryota > Metazoa > Arthropoda > Insecta > Lepidoptera > Nymphalidae > Dryas > Dryas iulia. Next base: position 3,140,480 of record CM032444.1, read on the forward strand.
AACTTTCATATAAACTTTCATATAAACTTTCATCCCCTATATATCCTTTAGAGGTTGATTTTTGAAAAAATACGTAGCCTATGTTAGACCCAGTTGATGCAAAATTTCATTCAAATCGGACCGGTAGATTAGCCGTGAAAGCGTGACAGACAGACAAACACAAAGACTTTCCCATTTATAATATAAGTATGGATGTTGTGAATTGTCCAAACTGCTTTCGTAAATTCCACGTGGACGACGTCACGGGCACAGCAAGTACTTAATTTAATCATTCTCTAGAATGACAATTGAACCCATAACCACGTGTCTACAATCAATCTCTGTTCCACTGCGCCACGATAGCCTTTAAAATATTGAAGTAAATATTTTGAAATTAATTATCGGTTTGAAAATACATGCATATGTTGATGTTCGTGACCACTAAACTTAGTTAATCATTAACCTGCGGTTATAATTAACTTCGATATTTAAAATATGTCATATACAGTAGACAAATTAGTGATAAATCTCTATAGTCTGTTTAGTTTTATTATTAGTTTTTTTAGCTTCACGCTGTATCCCGCACACAGCAGGGTAGGCAGAGGGAACCTAGTGTTAAGACACTTTGTTCCCCACTTTCCGTCGAATTCGGAGGTTTGCGTGTTAAGTGGCAGAACTTAACGCCACTTATATTAATATCTTTATCCGTTGCTCCCCTTGCAAAGTGGAGGACGGAGTGTCTTGACACTAGGTGTTCTCTGCACTGCTTGGCAAGAAAAAGGGTGAAGCTAAACAGCTATAAAAGACGGAACTTAACACCGCACTTTGTCAAACTGAATTGAGGTATAACTTTTGTTTGTTAATCCTTTGAGAGGAATTAAATTGCGTATATTTAGGACTTAAGGATAATCGTCATACTCAAATGTTTGCGGCTTTTAAATTCACGTTGAATGTGCAAATGTACAAAAATTATATACACACACATAAAAATACTAAAACTTTATAAATGAATAATTTTCGTTACCTTGTGTTTTTTTCAGCTTCACGTTATCCGCATAGTTAGGCATAGGAGAGATTCTAGTGTCAGACATTGTGTTCTACACTTTCTGTCATATTGAAGACATTGCTTACTGAGTGGCGGAACTTAACGCCGCGCTTTGTATTCTTATGAGAGTAAAAAAAATAAAATAATTTAAGTATAATCAAATATTAAAATAATTTAAATACCTATATAAGAAATAGTCAGAGAGAGTCAAGTGTCAAGACACCGTGGGTTCCACTTTCTGTACAATTAAGGACATTGCAGGTTAAGCGGCGTAATTCAACGCTGCGTGTTTTTTTTTCTTTTAAAGAAAAAAATCTAATATTTAAGTTTAAAAATAATAACCTAGTTTTAATATATAATATAATAATATATAATAGCTTCACGCTATATCCCGCACACAGCACCCTGCTGTGGTAGGCAGAGGGAACCTAGTGTTAAGACACTCCGTTCCCCACTTTCCGCCGAATTCGGAGGCTTGCGTGTTAAGTGGCGGAACATAACGCCGCGCTTTACCTCGAGACCAGAGCGAAGAAAATGGAAATATAATTTGCACTCCTCGAGTGGGAATCGAACCCACAACCAATCGTTTACAGTCACACTCTTGTGCCACTGGGCCACGACTGGCCACAATAATATAGTTTTAATATTAGGTTGTATAACCTAACTCGAGGGGAAATCAAAGCCAGAACCGTTCGCATTTACAGTCAGACCTTATCACACTACACCATGATATCCTCTTTCACCTAAAAAAATAAAAAAAATAATAATTTTCTCCGTATTTTTCAACAAAAAACCACACACAGCCTACTCTATAATTCAGAAAAAGCTTTCATTAACACGGCGCAAGTTCATTTCGAAAGTTGCTGACAACGACACCTGGTGTTAACTAATGTGTTTTGTTGGAGGCGAGCTAACTGCGGTTAAACCTTAGTTTACTTTAGCCCCGTATTGTACAGTTAAATTGTGTCCAAGTATTTAATTTTAACTATGTTACGTCACTAATAAAGGGAACCTCAAATTAAATTATGTATTAGGTAGTACGGTTTAAGCCACATGAGTATTCAGAAAAAAATAGTGCTTTTTAATAAAATTTTGTGTTAATTAGTTGGAGAATGGAGTGTCTTGAACACTCCGTTCTCCAACTTCTGTTCGAAATCTAGACACTGCATTTTGAATGGGGGAACTCTACGCATTATCTACTTACTAGAGTGGAGCGAAAAAAATATTTAAATGTCGTTCCTTACAAAAAAAATAGTGAAAAATTGTTCGTTCGTGTTAGAGTCGAACCCACAACCATTCGAGACTAATGCTATAACACTGCGCTACACTGGCCTCATTTTTTTCTTATTTAATCTCCTTTTATGTTAAAATATAATATGAATATTATTCATAAATTATTGTAATATCTCGCCCACAAACTACTCAGTGCCTTTCTACTTGACCGATAATGTCAAAATAGATTAGAGGGGATAGAATATATTATATCTAAGTATAACTTATTATGGTATACTTTTGAGAACCATAAGCTTAGTCGTTAAGGTTCTTAGAAAGTGCCAGTTCAAATAGGTTAGAGACCAGCAAGGGTATGCGGTTAGGATTTCGTTTGAATATTTTTTGTCTCGAAGTGAAGTGGAAAACATTGAATGAAGTCTCTTGTCACTAAGGTCTCTCTCTTCCTATGTGGGAAAAAGTATATAGCTATAAAAGAATTTTTAACAATATATTTATATTATATATTTGAAACCCAGGGGCCAGTCGTGGCGCAATGGCACAAGCGTGTGTAATGTAAACAACTAATTGTAGGGTCGATTCCCACTCGAGGAGTGGAAATATTCAATATTTCCATTTTCTTCGCTCTGGTATCGAGGCAAAGCGTGCCATTAAACTCCGCCACTTAACACGAATGCCTCCAAATTAGGCGGAAAGTGGAGAACGGAGTGGCTTAACACTAGGTTCCCTCTGCCTACCCTACTGTGTGCGGGATACAGCGTGAAGCTAAAAAAAAGTTTAAATATATCAGCTACCTAAGAAACAATGCGGCGCAAAAATTGCGCCACTTAACATGAAGTGTCTCGATTTTTAATGAAAAATATAGAACAGAGAGTCCTGTCACTAACTTTTCTCTACCTACACGTTTATACACGAAAAAGCCTGAAGCAATCAAAAGCTAGATTTTCAAAAGTGAGCCACACATGACCTAATTAATAAAAAAAATCAATATCCAGTTTATAATTTAAACCATTTCGTGACTGTGTCGCGTTTCTAACAAAGTTATAAATCAGGCACGACAAATGTATTAAAAAAGTATTTAATTGGTGGTATTTAAATAATTTGGGCCATCGGGGAATGGGACAGCGTCGGAATGTTAAAGCAACTGGTTGTGGGTTCGATTCCCATTCGAAGAGAATTTAGAATTTAGATTATATTTAGATTATTTTCATTATCATGCTCTAGTGGGGCCAGTCGTGGCGCAGTGGCACTAAGTGTGATTGTAAAGCGACTGGTTGTGGGTTCGATTACCACTAGAGGAATGGAAATATTTATTATTTCCAATATCTTTGGTCTGGTGTCGAGGCAAAACGCGGCGGTAAGTTCCGCCACTTAACACGCAATGCCTCCGAATTCGTCGGTGCGAGGGGAACGGAGTATCTTACCACGTCTATCTTAACGTTCCATCTGCCTATCCTGCTGTGTGCGGGACAGGGTGAAGCTAAAAAAAAAGAAGAAAAAAGAAATCACGATCTAGTAAACGAAAACTTTGGCAAGTCCAAGCTAGAACTTAATGTCTTATTTTAGCGTGGAAAGTGGAGAACGGAGTGTCTTAACATTCAGTTTTTTTCTGTTTAACCTGTTATGCGGAAAAAAGCGTGAAGCTGTAATAAGATGAGAAAATTATGACTAATTTACAGCTTTTTACAACCTTTTATATCATGCAAAGAATATTTTTAAGGATATATACGAGTATGGGGGCGTATATTTGGTGTGAATGTCAAAATAAACGTGGCCCAATACCGTGCGTCGTTTATTTTTTTATAGCTAACCTGCTGTATAATTAATATATTTACAAATAAAAAAAAATATTATCAAAGTTCTTAACTATTTTTGAAATTTTCTTTTTTTGTATATCTGTCCGTGTACTACCAATTCCTTAGTTTATCATTTGAATTATTTTTACACGCTAATCTCTAAACGGCTAAATTGATTCGAAGGAAACTTTTTTGTTATATAGTTGGGCCTGGGTGTGACATACGATCTCAGTCTCAATACTGACACCTGATATAGTTCTATAACAGTCGAGCTAAATAATAAATTAAATTATTAATGCGACACTCCGTTCCCCACGCAACGCCGAATTCGGAGGCATTGCGTGGCGGAACTTATGGCCGCGCTTTGCCTCTGATACCAGAGCGAAGAAAATGGAAATATTAAACATTTCCACTCTTCGAGTGAGAATCGTACCCACATACATGCCACTGCGCTACAACTGGCCCCTAATCAAATCGTGTTGAGTGACGGAATTAAACGCTGCGCTTTGTGTTAGGTACTAGAGCAAAGAAATAAAAGTTTTAAATGATTTTATCATCGAGTATGAATCGAACCCACAACCACTGCGTTTACAGTCAGACGCTGTCCCATTGCACAACGGCCTCTACTAAAAGTTTTGTTTTTTAAGCTTCACGCTGTATCCCGCACACAGCAGGGTAGGCAGAGGGAACCTAGTGTTAAGATACTCCGTTCCCCACTATCCGCCGAATTCGGAGGCATTGCGAGTTAAGTGGCGGAACTTAACGCCGCGCTTCACTTCGACACCCGAGCGAAGAAAATGGAAATATTAAATATTTCCACTCCTCGAGTGGGAATCGAACCCACAACCAGTTGTTTACAGTCACACGCTTGTGCCACTGGGCCACGACTGGCCACAACTTGACTAAAAGTCGCTCAGCACCTTTTTCTCAGTTCTTTTACCATTGAATAATAAAATCAAAGGCTGTAAGACGTATAATTTGATTTTGCTCGTCTGAGTTCTACATAAGATTTTTTTCTGAAACTTTGAGAGACAAGAAAATAGCGCTTTAACAAGCAAAGTTTCACGCAACTACTAGTCTGTAGGTATATATAAAAAAATGTAACTGACCGCTGTCTGTATATAGAAGATATATGAGAAACATATTATTAGGGGCATTTTCAAATTTTGTTTGTTTGTCTTTCTATCTCGTCTCGTGTCTATATATGTTATGCTTTTACGGCTAAGCAACCGGGCCGATTTGGATGAAGTTTTAAAATGAAAATAGTAGAAGATTTAGGGTCAAACATACGCTACAAACTCTAAACTTTTACAATAAGGAATGAAAATATGTATGATTAAAATAAACAGCTTGGCCGATTCCGGATGGCCGATTTCGATTAATTCATTCTTAATAAGATAGGTTAGGACGATCTATTTTATATAAATATTTTTTTTCAAAAACACACACCAAAGGGCTGAAATAGGGGATTAAAATCTCTCTTTGTCTCTCTTTATCTCGTCCTATTCTCACCCATCCTTCTCCCTCCTCCCTCCTGAAGACCGGCAATGCATCCAAAAGTCTTCTAATGTTGTAAATGTCCATGGGCAAAAGGACACTTACCTTTACAGGTGGTCTTTGTGCTCCTTTGCCTTCTCTAAACATGAAAAAAAACTTAGAATCACACGACTGCAACTACAAGCGAAAGCTGCTAGTGAATTCATAAATGAAAAATGGCTACTTTGAATTTCAAATTTTATATAACTATTTTTTTAATTTCAATTAAAATGAATAATAACTTATATCCGTGTTTTTTATGCAATGAAGCCGCGAGCAGGTCGCTAGTCCATACTTACTTATATATTATAGATGCGAAAGTCTGTGTGTTTGTCTGTCACGCTTTCACGGCTAATCTACCGGTCCGGTTTGGATGAAATTTAGAATGAAATTAGTAAAAGTGACTGGGTCTAACATAGGCTACTTCTTTTTTCAAAAATTAACCTCTAAAGCATTGAAAATAGGGGATGAAAGTTTATATGAAAATCTTAACCGTTTGACCGATTGTAACGAACTTTGGCATAGATATAGATGATAATCCAAGACTACACATAGGCTACTTTATTTTTCAAAAATTCTCTCCCAGGGTTAGAATATAACGAAATAGTTACGTAGTTCACACGGCGAAACCGCGAGCAAGCGCCTAGTTTTATATAAAGTATTCTCGCTTAAATAAATCTAATCAATCTAACTACGCAAGTTATAATGGTTTCGACTAAATTAATGATGTCAGGGCTTAGTAATAGAGCTTACATGTTAAAACCATTAGTGTTGAGCTTTTGAAAGTTCTTTATTAGATTGAAGTTGACAGTTCTAAAAAGATTTTTTTTTGTGTATAGTTTTATTGTGCTCTAAGTTATTGTGGTACAGTTGGTTAAATTTTATATAAAAAAATTTTTCATCGCTCTGATTAGACAAACATGGTGACGGAATTGCCTTCTTATTATACTCTATGATATGCGAAAAAATCTAGCTGTAAAAAAAACTTCACGCTTTTTTTGTGAAAAGCAGAATAATCAGAGAGAACGTGGTGTCAAAACACTACGTTTTAAACTTTTTGCCCAAAATCATCACAAAGCCTATACCTTGTATAAGATAACTTGATCTTTTTGACAGATGTAAATTTTTCTGATCAGCATAACTTTGCAATGACGAACATATTTAACTCCATTTAACACGCAAAGCCTCCGAATTCAGTGAAGAGTGGGGAACGGAGTGTTTGCACTAGGTTCCCTCTACCTACCCTGCTGCGTGCGGGATACAGCGTGAAGCTTAAAGAAAGAAAAAATTGTAATAATATTAAAAATACATATAACACAAAAGTCATCTCAACTATGGCAACTCACATTTCACGCCTCAACTGGGTATCCAGTTAATAATAAACACACAAAGTAATTAAAACTTAAACTATTCGTGGGTTTGATAAAATTACTAAAACTAATACAAAATCAGATCTTTCAATTTCATTAGCTAACAGCTAACGAAGGGATAGCAACTTTTGTAAAGCCTTCTAAATAAATATGTCCTATTCAAATACGGGAACATGTTTTAACATGTTGAAAGTGTTATTTACACACTTGGGAAATTAAAAAGTGTTTTTAGAAAACGTATAAAATTTTTAACGCAGCGGTATTCGAACCCGCTCCTCTTGGGAACTGTTCTAACCGCTAAGACAAACGTTTTACGTTCTGGGTCGAAATTTTTTAACGCGTATTACAACGTTATTTTTGTCATTAGCATATCAGTAGAGAGATTTTTACAAATTTCTGCTACCCAGAGATTATTCTACGAAGAATAGTTTTTCTTTATTAGAGCTAGTAGTAGAAGATAAAAACTCTCTAAATTTTTTCTACTCACTCTGTTTTTTACTTTCTAACCAAATTAGAAATATTGTCTACTGACTAACTGGTAAGAAAATACAGTGACAGAACTCAATGTTCTGCCAGTCAACATACAATATCTCGATTTCGGGCAAAGTGGAGGACCGAGTGACACTAGGTTTAAATAAATTAAATAGCTTCACGCTTTATCCCGCACATAGCAGGGTAGGCAGGAGGAAACTAGTGTTAAGACACTCCGTTCCCACTTTCTGCTGAATTTTGAAGGCATTACGCGTTAAGCGGTGGAAATTAACGCCGCACTTTGCCTTGGTACCAGAGCGAAGAAATTGGAAATAATAAATATTTCCACTCCGCGAGTGGGAATCGAACCCACAACCAGTAGTTTGAAGTCACACGTCCGTGCCACAGCGCTACGACTGGCTCCAATAAAAAAGATTGTAGCTGAAATTATATACATACACATTACACATATATAGCTTCACGCTGTATCCCGCACACATTCGGGTAGGCAGAGGGAACCTAGTGTTAAGACACTCCGTTCCCCACTTTCCGCCAAATTCAGAGGCATTGCGTGTTAAGTGGCGGTACTTAACGCCGCGCTTAGCCTCGACACCAGGCGAGGAAATTTGGAAATATTAAACATTTCCACTCCTCGAGTGGGAATCGAACCCACAACCATATATACTTAATAGGTACAAATTTTCTTAGCCTATCTATCATAACAAAGGGCACGTACAAAACAGATTATTACAAAATACCTACTCCAATTATTTATTGTCTTGCCCTTGGGAAATGTTTTCATAAACTAAGCATTTGGATTTATAAGGGTAGTAAATCACGCTCTATAATAGAATATAGATGGCTATTTAAATGAACAAGTAGCGTCTGACTGTAACCCGATGGTAGTGGGTTCGATTTCCACTCAGAGAATAATTATATAGGTGGCCAGTCGTTGCCCAGTGACACAAGCGTGTGACTGTAAACGACTGGTTGTGGGTTCGATTCCCACTCGAGGAGTGGAAATTATATTTCCATTTTCTTCGCTCTGGTGTCGAGGTAAAGCGCGGCGTTAAGTTCCGCCACTTAACACGAAAGCCTCCGAATTCGGCGGAAAGTGGGGAACGGTGTGTCTTAACACTAGGTTCCCTCTGCCTACCCTGCTGTGTGCGGGATACAGCGTGAAGCTAAAAAAAAAAAAAAGAATAACTATATTTAACATAACTAACTAAATGTAAAAAAAACTCTTTACTTCACATAATTAATTTTACATAATATTAACATTTTAGAAAATCAACTCGTTGTATGAAAAGGTGCAATTTGAATTTTATTTCTTCGCTCTGATGTCTAATACAAAGCGTTTCGTTAAGTTAAAATTCCGGGCAGAAAGTGGAAGACGGAGTGTCTTGACACTATGTCCTTTCTAATCACGCCGCTAAGAGGGAAAAAGCGCGAAGCTTTAAAAAAAGTACTTATATATTGTTAATTTTGAAGAATTTGAAATTGTTAAAATATGACGATTGTTTATTTAACTTTATATTTGAAAAGAGTTAACATTTCATTTGTTTCTTTCTTATGTCGCAAAGTGCGGAAATATTGTGAACATATAATCGATTACTTTTTAGATAAAACAAGGCATTATATAACCTTATTATATTGATAATTCAAATAAGTACTTGAGGTTGTCGTGGCGCAGTGGGCAAACGAGCTGTAAACGCAATAGTTATGGATTTGATTTCCACTTAAGGGAAAAATTAAATATTATTTCCATTTATCCGCTCTAGTAACCAGGCACAGCGCGGCGTTGAGTTCCGCCAACCAACACGCAACGTTCCGCTAAATGAGAAAAAGGAGTATCGCTAGAAAATATCTCTGCCCAGGGTGGGTTATGCGGTAAAAAAAAAGGGGAAAAAATATATCTGTAGGTATACGTGATAATATCATAAGCGAATCCACATGTTATCAACATAACAAGGGTAGAAACGCCTCTATATACGCACCTGTGTCTAAAAGCTAATTCAACGATATCTGCTTATCGCCTTGTGCGTATGTATAAGTATATATCGCATTCTCGGAACGAAACTGGCCTAACTCAAGGGTTCCACAATTTTTAACTTTCCTAAGAAAGACCTGAATTTATAAAATTCTATTTAGTTTTAGGATAAAATGCATTTTTTTTGAGTTTGGCCACTTTTCATCTGACGTTGCGGTATTTATACTAAACTACAAAAGTCTGTCTGTCTGTTACGCTTTCATGGCTTATCTACTTGCTCAATTTGGATGAAATTCAGTATGAAAATTGTTAAAAACTTAGGCTACTTTTTTCCATCAAGCCCTAAGGGATAAAATAGGGGAAGAACATTTAAAGCAAGCGGTCATTAGTATGTAATAATATCATAAGGAAATCCAGATGTTAACAATGTAAGGGGAGAAACGCCTCTATGTATGCACCTGTGCCTATAAGCTAATTCAACTATATCTTCTTATTTCCTTATGCGTATGTATAAGTATATATCGCAGTCTCGAAACGAAACTGGCCTAACTCAGGATTTTCACAGTTTTTTAATATAAAATCCTATTTAATTTTACCACAAAATACATTTTTTCTGGTTAGGCCACTTTTCATCCGACGTTGCGATATTTGTACTAGACTACAAAACTCTGTCAGTCTGTTACGCTTGCACGGCTTATCTACTTGCCCGATTTGGATGAAATTCAGTATGAAATTTGTTGAAAACCCAGGGTCAAACTTAGGCTACTTTTTCCATCAAGCCCTAAAGGAGTAAAATAGGGGAATAAATTTAAAACATGAGGCCATTACTATGTAATAATATCATAAGGTAATCCAAATGTTATTAATATAATTGTAGAAAAGCTTCTATATACGCACCTGTGTCTAAAAGCTAATTCAACGATATCTTCTTATCGCCTTATGCGTATGTATAAGTATATATCGCAGTCTCGGAATGAAACTGGCCTAACTCAGGATTTTCATAGTTTTTGTATATATAAATTATACTATTCAATTTTATCACGAAATACTTATTTTTTTTGGTTAGGCCACTTTTCATCTGACGTTGCGGTTTTTATACTAGACTACAAAAGTCTGTCTGTCTGTTATGCTTTCACGGCTAAAACGGGCTTGCCCTGTATCCCGCACACAGCAGGGTAGGCAGAGGGAACTTAGTGTTAAGACACTCCATTCTCCACTTTTTTCATTTTTTTTATTTAGCTGAAAATGCATTTATTCTAATATTGTAATTTCCCATAAGAAGCATTTTTATGGATGGCCTATCCACTTTTGATTTGAATTTGCAAAACATACTACATATAAGAATAAGTATGACTTTTATATTACTTTTGTACATCCATAATTATATTATAAACGCGAATGTCTGTGTGTTTATCTGTCACACTTTCACGGCTAGTCTACCGGTCGAGTCCAAATTCGGTGAAATTTAAAATGAAAGTAGTAAATAATCTAGACTCAAACATAGGCTACTTATTTTTTAATAACCTCTAAAGGGTTGATAGGGGATAAAAGTTTATAAGGGTAAACGGAGAAAACGTAATATCAAAACACTCAATTTGTCCAAATTTGAAGCATAGAGCGTTATGTATCGGAACTCAAGTATATATTTGACTTATATCAGCGAAAAAGACAATTTTTTTTGAATGAGAATCGAACCCAGAACCATCGCGTTTACGCTATCCTAATACACCTCGATCTTTATTTCTCGATAGAAAAAATATATTTTAAGTAAACATTACTTATATAAATTGTTGGGTTACAAAGATCCATCTTAGGCGCAGGTGTTTCAAGATCCTTGCTCTTATAAAGGTAGAGTAATAAACCAATGTTTAAAAGAAAATTTTATTTTGTATTTATTTTATATATAAAACGAGTTGTAATACGCAACTTTACTTACGCTGAAAGGTAGAAAATAGTGACAAGACACCGCGTTCTTCAGTTTACAATAAAAAAGGTACAATCCCCCGTTTTTTAAATTTTTTTTTAGCTTCTCATATCTTACACACAGCAGGGTAGGCAGAGGGAACCTAGTGCTAAGACACTCCGTTTCCCACTTTCCGCCAAATTCGGGGGCATTGCGTTTTAAATGGCAGAACTTAACGCCGCGCGGAGCTTAGCACCACACTTGACCTCTGATAACAGAGCAAAGGAAATGCAAATATTAAATAGTGCCACTCTCGAGTGAAATCGAACCCACAACCACTCGTTTACTATATATAGATTAATTATAAAAGCTTTTGTACGGAAACTTTCGTTCTTCATTTTACGTCTATCTTTTTCCATTGGCATACCGAAGGTTGTAATTCTGTAACGTACCAGAAAATTTACGTAAAATTTAAAAAAATCCTGATGCAAACATGACTTCATACTTTAGTGATTAAAAAAAACAGTTCTTATTACTATTCCTCTTCAACTTTCTTGATCGATATTTTACTAAACATACGCTCTCTTTTGTTGTAGGAGTTAAATATTAAATTATGTTTTCAACAAACTTTTCTTGATATTGAAAATTGAACCCACGATCCGGTCGTGGGGCAGTGGCACGAACATGTGACTGTAAACGACTGATTGTGGGTTCGACTCCCACTCGAGTAGTGAAAATATTTAATATTTTCATTTCTTCGCTCTGCTATCGGAGGTAAAAGCGCGGCGTTAAGTTCCGCAACATAAGACGTATCGCCTCTGAATTTGGTAAAAAGGGGGCACGGAGTCTCTTATCTACACTGCTGAGTGCGGGATATAGCGTATAGCTAAAAAAAACAACCCACAGACACTATCCGGCACTATACGAACCAAATCTAAAAATTTAAACAAAAATTACTGTGAATCTACAGCTCATTGGCTGAAGCAAAAAATGCTATATTAAAATAGTATATCTATTCTATTCTACAACAAGTAGTTTTAAATGTCAGTTCAGAATGAAAAGGTCAGTACTGTCAGTTCAACGGAAACAGTCGTCGGCAAAGCGATTGTGCTCAAAAGAAGTTTACTTATCAATTGTACAGTATATTTGAATACAGAGAGATATTTTAAATAGAAGAAAAATCAGCTTCACGCTTTATCCCGCACAGCAGGGTGGGCAGAGAGAACCTAGTGACATGACACTCCGTGTTGAGTGGCGGAACTCATTTGTCTTACTAAAATAAGGAAATAGTTATGTTAAATATAATCATTGCCACAAGTGGGAATTGAACCCACTACCAACCATATTTACACTAGACGCTGTGTCACTGGACCACGACGGCCTGTAGGTTAAATAAAAAAAATCAGCTATAAGAAATATAAACTATATTTTATCAACGTTTGAATTGAAAGCAGAGAAAAGGGTGATATGTCACTGCATAAATTGTTATTGATTTTCTTACTTATACAATATGCATATTCATACGCAAAGAATATAAATAGTTATCGAAAATAACTATTTAAAAAATATAGGTGGACGGAATATTAAAATTTACATAAACAGTCCAGCTTGTGCCACTTGGCCAGTCGTGGCCCAGTGGCACAAGCGTGTGACTGTAAACGATTGGTTGTGGGTTCGATTCCCACTCGAGGAGTGGAAATTATATTTCCATTTTCTTCGCTCTGGTGTCGAGGTAAAGCGCGGCGTTAAGTTCCGCCACTTAACACGCAAGCCTCCGAATTCGGCGGAAAGTGGGGAACGGAGTGTCTTAACACTAGGTTCCCTCTGCCTACCCTGCTGTGTGCGGGATACAGCGTGAAGCTAAAAAAAAAATCATAATCAAAGTTTATATAAAGGACGATTGCAGTGCTCGCGACTTCAGCTGTGTGTCTATACATCTTTTCATACAAACCCTTATTTTAACACTAAGATTTTTGCAAACAGTAACTGGGTCTTCGACTAATTTAATTTCGAATTCCATCCAAATCGGACCGCTAGCTTAGCCGAGAGACAGTAAGAGACAGACAGACTTTCGTATTTATAACATTAGTATCGATGTATATAAATTTCATATTATATCCCCATTCATATTGTCAAAGAATTAATACTACACAGGTGTGGCTTATTGTTATACGAGCATTATAAAGGCTATATGTGTATTTTATTTGGTTCTACTAAATATGTATATAGCATCTTCAGAATAAAAATAATCTAAGTTAAAACATGGGGCCAGTCGTAGCGCAGTGGCACAAGCGTGTGACTGTAAACGACTGGTCGTGGGTTCGATTCCCACTCGATGAGTTATTTAATATTTGAATTTCTTTCGCTCTGGTGTCAGTGGCAAAAGCGCGGCGTTAAGTTCCACCACTTAACACGCAATGCCTCCGAATTGGGCGGAAAGTGGGGAACGGAGTGTCTTAACACTAGGTTCCCTCTGCCTACCCTACACCAGCTGTGTGCGGGATACAGCGTGAAGTTAAATACATCGTGAAGTTAAGACATACAGAAACTTTTACATTTATAATAGCTAGCGACTATACTAGCGACCGCTCGTGGTTCCACGGGTGTACTATGAAACTAACTAACTAACTCAGAAACTAATACTTGATTATAATTTTGTTGCGTAGTTCTTTAAAAAGTATTATGTCTCCTAAATATTCGTTGAAATCAAATGATGTGAAAATGATGAAAAAATCGAAAGCTTTGTGTTAAATAAAACATTTGTTTCAATAAGCATAAATTTTTATTAAAACAAAACGAATATGATGAACGAATCTTAAAAGATATGCTAATGCAGACTTTTTTAAAGAAATTTTAAGGAGAAACAATTCCCTCACACATGATTTTTTACATAATTTTAACCATTTATGATGCGTAAGCAACGGAACTTGTAAAAAAGGCCCATTTTTTAAATATTTTTCATTGCTGCTCCGTTCCTATTAAACGTAGCGTGATGTAATATAGCCTAAAGTCTTCCTTGATAAATGTACTATCCAACACAAAAAAGGTTTATTAAAATCGAACTAGTAGTTACTGATATTAGCGCCTTCAAACGAAAAAATCTTTCCACTTTATAATATAAAAATATAGATTAATATAGATACACTTTATAAGCTTGAAATACACTTTTGTATAAAGTGACATACACGTTGCCATGGCAACGCCTGTTTTACGTATATCTATTAGTATAGAAGAAATGTGGCCAGTCGTGGCCCAGTGGCACAAGCGTGTGACTGTAAACGACTGGTTGTGGGTTCGATTCCCACTCGAGGAGTGGAAATTATATTTTCATTTTCTTCACTCTGGTGTCGAGGTAAAGCGCGGCGTTAAGTTCCGCCACTTAACACGCAAGCCTCTGAATTCGGCGGAAAGTGGGGAACGGAGTGTCTTAACACTAGGTTCCCTCTGCCTACCCTGCTGTGTGCGGGATACAGCGTGAAGCTAAAAAAAAGAAATGTGAAGGTAAAAAGATATATTTATTGCACATATGTACATACAATAGGTATATATACTGGCATATACCATTCACAAAGCTTTCATTTCCTTTCTGAGACTGAATTGGAACGCGGTATTGTCTATACATGACGTACATAAAGACAGGTATGCTTTGTTTATATATGAGGTAAAGCTTCTAATTTTCTACTTACTAAAGCCCTTGTGGTTCAGTGGGAAACTTTTAAATTATACATGCTGGTTCAACCTTTTTTTTTGCTTTACGCATCTTGCAGGGTAGGCAGAGGGAACTTAGTGCTACGACACTCCGTTCCCCACTTTCTAGAGGCATTACGTGTTGAGTGGTGGAACTCAACGCCGTGCTTTGCCGCGACACCAGGGAAATAAATATTAAATATTTCAATTTATCAAGTGGGAGTCGAACCCACAACAAGTAGCGTTTACAATCATACTTTGTGCCTACAAGCCACGACGGGCCTTGATCCCAAGCTTCTTCTTGCACTCCTTGTGGTATAGTGGCGAGGTCGTGGGTTCGATATTCATATCCACATCCCTAATTCGCTTGTAAGTTATAGAGTATAACATAAAATGCCTAGTTTAAAAGAAATGAAAAGTCAACATTGGGGCCAGTCGTAGCGCAGTGGCACGAACGTGTAACTGTTAACGACTGGTTGTGGGAAATGGATATATTTAATATTTCCATTTCTTTCGCTTTGGTATCGAGGGATGCAAAGCGCGGCGTTAAATTCTGCCACTTAACACGCAATGCCTCCAAAAATCTGTCTTAACACTAGCTTCCCTTCCCGGGATATAGTGTTAAGCTAAAAAAGAAAATGAAAAGTCAACTTCACTCTTTATCCCAAATTGCTGAATATAATCATAGTATTTTTAGAAAACGTACAGAAATTTTAACGCAACGGGATTCGAACCGGCACTATTATATAACCGTTCAATGTTTTATAAAGCAGCTTCATGCCTTTCAGTTAGAGTGGAGTTAGTGCGGAAACACTCCGTCTTCCAAGTTTTTATAAGTTTTCTTAAAATCATCATACACGTCATACTTTTTGATCTACTCGTAACTTCACGGTGAGACCCATATAAACTTCACGATATTCCCAGAATAGCCTGGTAGAGAGAACGTAGTGTCAAAACACTCCACATTTCACTTTCCGTTAGTAAAACGTAATATAAAAAAATACTTGAAAAAACAATCATTTTTAGAACGTTTTGTAATTCGTTTTCTAAAAAATGTTTTTTTTTGTCAAATAACGCGTTTGAATAACACTTTTAAAATGTTTAAAGTTATTCAAAAGTGTTTAAAACGTTTCTACTACTAAAATTATGATTATTTTATTCAAAATTCAAATACATACAACATGCCTCAATTCAAATACATTCATAGTTATAGTGACAACGATGTAGCTTCATTATATATGCAAATTAACTTTAACACAGTTGTTAGGGGACGCTCTATTAAATACAGGTGGGAAAGCGTTTTGGTATAGAAAATATGGTGGAAATTTTATATGGGGCCAGTAGTGGCGCAGTGGCACAAGCTTGTGACTGTAAACGACTGGTTGTGGGTTCGATTCCCACTCTAGGGGTGGAAATATTTAATATTTCCATTTTCTTTGCTCTGATGTCGAGGCAAAGCGCGGCGTTAAGGTCCGCCACTTAACACGCAACGCCTTTGAATTCGGCGGAAAGTGGGGAACGGGGTGTCTTAAGTTCCCTCTGCCTACCCTGCTGTGTGCGGGATGCAGCGTGAAAATAAAAAAAAATAAAAATTCAAAATGCTGCTTCAAGCCTTTTTCTGTATAGCAGTAGTCAGAGGGTACGTAGTGTTAAGACACTCCGCTATTCGCTTTCCGTTCTAAGTCGAGGTATTGTGGTCGTGGGTTCGATTTCCACTCGAAGAGTAAAAATATTTCATATTTCCATTTCCTTCGCTCAGGTAAAAAAAAAGTTAGTGACGAATTTCTACACCCTCCTTTCGCCAACTAAATCAGAATTTAACAAAAAACCTCGACTAAACGTAACGTAATTTGAGAACCTTTTAAAATTCACTAAAAAGTGAAAACTCAAAGTAAAAATTTACAAGAATATCACAAAAATATCTTTGAAACTTGTCTTGTTATTTTGTAGGCAACTTGACACCTAACCGGAACTACCTTTGTTAGTAGTTCAAAGGAACCGTTTGACAATTTTTTTCTCTTAGTTCGGAGCTTCCAGGAATATTCGACCTGTGAAAGTTTAAATAGGGAGCCGTTATTTTTAACACTTTTAAAGTGTTATTTACAAACTTAACAATATTTTTAGAAAATATAAAAAATATGCTACGTATTGGGATTCGAACCCGTGCTATTTAGTAAGTCTTAGTATTTTGACCGCTAAGCCATACTTTCTTCATCCGGATGCGTCGAATTTCTTATGACCTTATTACAATTTATTTTTGTTGTTAGATAGATCTTTTTCTTATACTTAAAGGTTTTTTTTTATATCTTTTAGGTAATTGTGGCGTCATTAGATAGTATTCGTATTGTTACTTAACATATGCATGTCACTATTGTCCTACAACCTGCACCGGTGAGGAAGGCTCTTTTGAAATATAATTTAAATATAAGTTTATAGTTATCACTATACCCCCGAAAGATCACTAACAGGGTTTAATTCCACACATTAGCATTATTAAAGTATTCTTTAGCTTCACGCAGCATCCCGCACACAGCAGGGTAGGCAGAGGGAACCTAGTGTCATGACACTCTATTCCCCACTTTCGGAGGTATTGCGTGTTAAGTGGTGAAATTTTACGCCGCGCTTTGCCACAGCGCGGAAAATGGAAATATTAAATATTTCTATTCCTCGAGTAGGAATCAAACCCACACCAGTCGTTCACAGTCACACGTTTAGTAGCAAAGTATTATTGGTCAAAAAAATATTCTTTTCACAACAAGATCTTTTTCTTTTTTGAGATTTTTATCATGAATTTGTACGTGGAATATTCTATATTAGGAAATATTTTATTAATAGTTTTCCTATAAATTAATTATTTATAAACATTATTTACATTTCTTCGCGCTAAGAAGACAAAGCGCAGCGCTAAGTTAAGTAAAAAACGGAGTGGAGTCATATTTCCTTCTCTAATTATAATTTTGTTTTTTTTTTTAAATTCTATTATATCACTCTACGGACATAAGGTCTATACCTATTTTAACATAATTCTTCTTTTATCATATGCAATACATTTTTTTGTCTACAGTTTCAGTACTTAAAACTAAGATTTAAAGAATATACCCTAAGAGAGTCCAGTTATTACAACATTTAAGTTGCCTGTTTCCATTTTATACAACTTATGATATGAATCTCAAGTATAATTTTGTTAGTAGATATATGAAATAAAAAAAAAGCTTTAGAAAGCGTAAAGGCACAATTTCGTTACGCAAAAGCCTTTCTTCTGATTTGAAATTCTGTATAAACTTTCCGTGTAGATCGTACCAGAATTTGAGCTTTTGGAGACCACCCAAGCGCTAGCCAATTAAACTTTTTCAACAGGTCACGTCGAAATTCTTATAATAATTGTTTTATACTTTTATTCCCACACCTAATATATGTACCTAATATAGTAAAAAGACTTTTAGACTATCGTGGTTCAGTGGGACAGCGTTACTGTTAATGCAAATGGTTATGGGTTCGAAAAAGACATTTCTTAAATGTCTTTTTCAATTTTCCTAAGTGTGGATTAACATTTTAAAAATGTTTAAAAATTATTTAATAAATAGCATTCTCTCTTGCCAAACGATTGATCTCAGAATAATCTTTGTGTAGCAGAAATTTGTGAAAAATCTTTCTACAGAGATGCCTACAAAAAAAAATAAGTTGTAATAAAGCGTATTAAGAATTTCGACGCGGCTGGTAGTAGAACGCATGGCTCAGTTGTGAGAGCGCCTTCAGGAGGCGCGGGTTCGAATCCCGCTGCGTTCAAATTTTTATACGTTTTCTAAATGTCTTTTTCAATTTTTACCCGCGACGGAACGGCGACTGTATATGTGTTTGGGGTGAGAGGTTGTTTGTTTGTTTGTTTGTTTGTTTGTGTGTTTGTGCAAATTACTATGTCCATTATTTCCAAAACTATAAGTCCGATTTTGATACGGTTTTCTATGATAGGTTAAGGTTCAATTGGCGTATGTTCTTATGTATGTCTTATTGCCTTAACTCACCAGGGGGCGCTGCAGTAAGCATTTTACGTGAAAACGAATGTTTTCAATTATCTCAAAAAATAATAGTCTGATTTCAATAGATTTTCAGTGGTAGATTCAGGTTTAATTGGTGGATGTTCTTGGATATGTTTTATCGTGTCAAACCACCAGGGGGCGCTGCAGTAAGCATTTGTTTGTACTTTTTTTGTATTTATTTGTCTAAAACCGAAACTACTGCTCCGATTAAAAAGAGTTTTCATAAAAAAATTTATCTTTGCTTGGTGCATATTTTAGGATTTTTCTTTTTTTGTTACGGGGAAAACTCACCAGGGGGCGCTGCACTAAACATTTGTTTATGCAGAGCAAAAACTACTAGTCCAATTTAGATAAAACTTTCAAGGATGGGTTCAAGCTTAATTGGTGCGTCTTTCCATATATGTGTTATGGTGACCACTCATCAGGGGGCGCTGTAATAAGCATTTGTTTGAGTTTTTTTGTGTAAAACCAAAATTTTTCTTATATTTATTTGTCTAAAACCGAAATTACTTATCCGATTGGCTAGAGTTTTCAGAACTAGATTAAGCTTTACTTCGTACATATTTTAAAATTTTTGTTTTTACGTTACGGTGAAAATTCACCAGGGGGCGCTGCAGTAAACATTTGTTTATGTAGAGTAAAAACTACTAGTCCGATTTAGATGAAACTTTCAACGATAGGTTTAGGTTTAATTGGTGCATCTTTTCATATATGTGTTACGGTGATGACTCACCAGGGGGCGCTGCAGTAAGTACATTTGTTTGTGCAAAACTAAAACTACGAGTCCGATTTGAATGCAGTTTTCAATGATAGATTCAAGTTTACTTAGTGCATATTTTCATATATGTCTCATGTATGTTTACTTAGTGCATATTTTCAAGTATGTGTCAACTCTCTAGGGGGCGCTGCAGTAAGTAGCTGCTTCCATTTTTTGTGTATAACAAAAACGACAAGTACGATTGGAAAGAGTTTTCAGTATTAGATTTACCTTTACTTGGTGTATGTTTTTAGTTTTTTTTTACGTTAAGAACTCACCAGGGGGCGCTTCATTAAACATTTGATGGTGCAAAGTTAAAACTACGAGTCTGAATTTGATGCAGTTTTCAACGATAGGATCAGGCTCAATTAGCGCGTGTTCTCGTATATGTGTCGTGGTGACACCTCACCAGGGGGCGCTGTAGTAAGCATTTGCTTGTATTTTTGTGTGAAACCTATTTAGATACGGTTTTCTGTGATAGGTTCAGGTTTAATTGTTGCGTGTTTTTATATGCCATATCACAAACTACCACGGGGCGCTCCAGTATAAATTAATTTGTTCCAAATCAAAACTACTAGTGGGTTTCGTGAATTTCACTGATTTGGTTAAACTTAAGTTTCCTAAAAATGTTGCGGTGACAATCTGCCAGGCGCTGCAATAGGCATTTGATAACCAGAAAGCATTGGGCTTATAATTTTTTTTGAATTTGCATGAAGAGTAATATAAAGTATTTAGAAATTATTACATAATATATAATGTATATCTATCTATTCACTTTAAAAAGTTTAAAATAAAAAACAAAATTAAAAATTTTGAAAATACCCACGACGGTTTAATTGTAATTGAAAAAGGATAAAATAACTAGAAATCCCCCGCCTAAAAGAATATATGTAACGAGATGATGGGGACAACTTCGTCGGGGGCTGCCAGTTGCAACCTCTATTTTAAATATAGTAGCTAACAGTATAGATTTCGTTCTTAAAGTTTTTAAAAGGAATACCAGTTATCAAAACTGTAAATTCATATTAATATTTTAATTTTTTCCTAAACCTGTTTTAACAGCATGAAAACCTAGGAGAAGTTAGCAAACTTAAAGTAATGGCAGCTCCGACGAAGTCGTCCCCATCATCTCGTTACATATATTCTTTTAGGCGGGGGATTTCTAGTTATTTTATCCTTTTTCAATTACAATTAAACCGTCGTGGGTATTTTCAAAATTTTTAATTTTGTTTTTCTATATGTGGAATAACACTTTAAAAATGTTTTAAAGGTTTTGGGTTCGATTTCTACTTGGGAGAATGGTTTTTTTTAAATTATTTTTATTTCACCTGTCAGTTGAGATAAGAAAGGAAACACGGCGAGTTAAGTTTCCTCACTTCTCCAATATTATCTCGAATTTCAACGGAAATTGTAGAAAAAGGGCCATTCAATTATTACGTGAGCACTATAATGGGTGGGGTCTTTGCTTAGCTTATTTTTGATGACATGGGTGGTAAAGGAGTCTAGATGATGATTACGTCATCGATAATAATTTACTTTTTTACACAAAACCTTTATAATGTTATAATTATTAGTGGCCAGTCGTGGCCCAGTGGCACAACAACAAGCGTATGACGCACGAAAGTGGCACAACAACAAGCGTGTGATTGTAAACGAAATTATATTTCCGTTTTCTTCGCTCTGGTGTCGAGATAAAGCGCAGCGTTAAGTTCCGCCACTTAACACGCAAGCCTCCGAATTCGGCGGAAAGTGGGGAACGGAGTGTCTTAACACTTAGTTTCCTCTGCCTACCCTGCTGTGTGCGGGATACAGCGTGAAACTGAAAAAAGAAAAATTATTAAAAACAACAATAATTGAAACGATTAATTGAAAATTGTTTACGTAAGCATGTGGCAGGGGGTAGCTTTGCTTACTTTTGCTGACAGGGGAGGTGGGGGGTAAATAATTGTAATATATCTGCTTACATAATACTTGAACGGCCCCTTAAACCAAAAAAATGCCGCACAAAGTCATATCACCGCTACTTCTAGCTTTTGTTTAGTTTAGAAAAAAAAATCATCTTGCAAAAATATCCCTTATTCAGGTCAAATGGGGTGGATGTAATTCGTGTAATGTTATCGTTAGGCTTACACAAATACAAAGCCTTATTTGACGCCTTTATCTGTTTATATGATGGCGAATTGAGATGACTTAGGCTTGTTTACAAATTTGCTAGTAATATATAAATTAAGTTGTGTTTTTGTTTGTGTGTCCTGCGTTGAAACTGAGGAAGAACTTAGGTAGCTGGCGTAACTTAATAAGGCATTTTGTTAATAATGTTCTTTACCTTTATTTTTTTTATACACACACAAGTTATTTATTCGTATTTCTTAAATTACCTACATTTTTTAATGAAACACAAAGTCCCTGGTAAGAATTTGATCTCGTAACTGACAAGAACACTAAATACTTTACTTTGCATCCAATTTTGAACTTTATTATTTTTAAATCATTTTAAATATCCGGCAAGTGAAAATCAATCTTTAACCACCACGCTTATAGTCAGTAGCTGGTCCACTGGACTACAATGTTCTTAACACATTTGGTTGCAGTTAATATATAAATTATAAAGTATAAATTCAGCGTTAAGTTCCGCCATTCAACATACAATACTTCTCATTCAGGCTAAAAGTGGAGAACGAAGTATCTTGACAATAATTCAATTCAGGTCAAAAATATACTTACATATACATATATGTAAGTATATTTTTGACCTAATTGCAAAGTAGACAGATGTATGTGTATACACATACATAGCTTCTCGCTGTACCCCTTGCGGGATAATCAGAGAGAACGGAGCGCCAAACGCTACGGTCCCTGCATACTTCGCCTCGTCCACTTCTTCATGCACGCCCTCCGGGAGGGTGCTTATGCCTTTTACGTGACTTTCCTCCAGTATCGTCGATACTGTGTTTTCGAAGGTGAACCGAGGTCTTCCTTGCCTCTCTTACCACTCACCTCTGCTTCATATATCTTTCTTAACATTCTTTCATCACTGAAATAAAAAATATCAATTTTTTTTTTTTTAGCTTCACGCTGTATCCCGCACACAGCAGGGTAGGCAGAGGGAACCTAGTGTTAAGACACTCCGTTCCCCACTTTCCGCCGAATTCGGAGGCTTGCGTGTTAAGTGGCGGAACTTAACGCCGCGCTTTACCTCGACACCAGAGCGAAGAAAATGAAAATATAATTTCTACTCCTCGAGTGGGAATCGAACCCACAACCAGTCGTTTACAGTCACACGCTTGTGCCACTGGGCCACGACTAGCCACAACATTTTTAATAAATAAAAAATCAGCAAAATTATTACGAATGTAAAATTCACCTTACATTTCAAGGTGAGAGCTTTCTTAAGATATAATCTTTACTGCGTCGTAAAAAAATGTAGGCACAGCAAAAGGTAATATGATTTATGAATTGTATTAAATATTTAGGTTTCGGCCTTAGAAAGGAATTAGTATAAGACTTGTTTGCACGTTCGAATTCAGCTACACGCTAACATAGAGGCCAGTCAGTGACTGTAAAGCGACTGGTTGTGGGTTCGATTCCCACTCGAGGAGTGGTAATATTTAATATTCGCGTTTTCTTCACTCTGGTGTCGAAGCAGAGAGCGGTGTTAAGTTCCGCCATATTACACGCAATGTCTCCGAATTCGGCGGTAAGTTGGGTTCCTCTGCCTATCTTCCTGTATGCGGGATACAGCGTGAAGGTAAAACAAAAGCTACACGCTTTTTCTCCCTTAGGATGAGTAGAGAGAAACCAGCATCAAGAC
Organism: Dryas iulia moderata; assembly: GCA_019049465.1. Lineage (NCBI taxonomy): Eukaryota > Metazoa > Arthropoda > Insecta > Lepidoptera > Nymphalidae > Dryas > Dryas iulia. Next base: position 3,164,092 of record CM032444.1, read on the forward strand.
ATTCAGTTCACTACGTTTTTCTGAAATTATAAATCGCATGAATTAGAGACATTAAGTGTATCATTCAAATTGGTAATTAGTTATTGAAAAATAAAACTTAATTAACTGGATTAATCACGTATATTTTTAGTATTCCTAAATATATTTTTAGAAAACCCTACGTTACGAACGTTTTATAGTAGTCTGTGGTCACTTGCGGGTAGACTGAGGCAGCATTCGTCTGTCACTTTATACATTATTATATCAAACTACCGCCAACGATTTCTTAATTGCTTCACGTACTGCCCTCTATTTACAAAACGAACTGACTGTATCTTGCCCTCTGGTGAGGTAAATTTGATAGCCTTTTTTTTGTTTTTTTAGCTTCACGCTGTATCCCGCACACAGCAGGGTAGGCAGATGGAACCTAGTGTTAAGACACTTCGTTCCCCTCTTTCCGCCGAACTCGGAGGCTTGTGTTAAGTGGCGGAACTTAACGCCGCGCTTTACCTCGACACCAGAGCGAAGAAAATGGAAATATAATTTCCACTCCTCGAGTGGGAATCGAACCCACATCCAGTCGTTTACAGTCACACGCTTGTGCCACTAGGCCACGACTGGCCACTTTGATAGTTTGATAGTTATTGAGCCTAAGTGTAAAAATTTGGATAAAATTTAAATTTAATATTAATTTTCATGCAAATCTCCATCCATCCCTTTTTCAAATTTCTCCGGAAATAAATTACGTAAAATCCATTTTAATCCGACATATCCTATTCATAAATTTCCTTTTTGCACGATTTCATGTTTTTTAAATGAGTGAGTACCTAAATGAATAAGTGAGTAAGTATTTAATTGGTTTTTATTTTTTTTTTAACACTGTATCCCGCACACAGCAGGGTAGACAGAGGGAACCTAGAGTTAAGACACTCCGTTCCACTTCCGCCGAATTCTGGAGATATATTATAAGCATCCAGTTTTTGTAAATTTGAATTGCCTTTGTTACAACTTTTTAAGTAAACGTTAATTGTGATTTACGAGTATTTTTTATAAATATATAAAAATTTATACTTTAAGGTAATAACTCTAATTGAGGGTAAATTCTAAGGGTAAGAAAAGTAAGGTAATATATAATATTTTTTTTATTTATTCCACGAATAAACGGTCAAAACCTGAAATGGATTACGTATTTCATTCTTATCCAACATATGGGCCAGTCGTGGCGCAGTGGCACAAAATGTGACTGTAAAGCGACTGGTTGTGGGTTCGATTCCCACTCGAGGAGTGGAAATATTTTATATTTCCATTTCTTCGTTCTGGTATCAGAGGTAAAAGCGCGGCGTTAATTTCTGCCACTTAACAAGCAACGCCTCCGAATTGCGCAGAAAGTGGAGAACGGAGTGTCTTAGCACTAGGTTCCCTCTGCCTCTGTAGAAATGTAGTATCTTGACACTAGATTTAATAAAATGTATGTATATTTGTAATGTATGTGTCGTGGCCATATCGTATAATTGACCATTTCATGATATTGTCAACGATATCATGAAGTGGTTGCAGTTCATGAAATGACCAACTGAATTTGACGATATCGTTGATTCGTCAACGTTTAACGATTTCGTCATCGACGTTTGGTCATATCGTAAAATAAGGTGTCCTTATACTATATTTCATATAAATTTAGAATATGTGCGTAAAACGATCTCATTATAAATAATGACGATTTTTTAGACAAAAACACTTTCAATCTCTAGAGAATCAATTTATTAAAAAAAGTTTAACCTAACCTAACCTAAAAAATATTTTACGTAATTAGATTTATTTTGTGTGAAGATACTTAAAATCAATCAAGATAGGTTAGGTTAGGTTAAACTTCTTCTATTTAACAGATTCTTTAGTATATAAAAGTAGCTTTTACTATATAATTACTTAAATTTATTATTATTAAATCGCACATTGACTTAAATAAAGTTAAAATGATTTTATATAAATAAAATAATTTTATTAAGAATATTTTACTTAACATTTTGCTTAAAGTAAATGAATAATGAATTTCGCTGTTAATTAAAAAAACATATTTAAACCTAAAATGTTCACTTTGTTACGAACAGCTGATAAACAAAAAGCGCTTCTAGCGCCTCTATCGGTTGCTTAACTAATTATTTGACGATTTTGTCAAACAATATCGACGAATTCATGAAAAAGCCGCGCGATTAGTTGACGATATCGTTAAACGTTAGGCTGTCATTGATTTCGTCAAACGACATCATGATCTGGCCAAAAGATAATTGGTCATTTCATGAACTGCGACCGTTTCATGATATTGTCAACGATATCATGATGTCGTCGATTCTACGATATGGCCACGACATATGTATGACAAAAAATAATTAATAATTGGATAAGTATGTGAGCATATAAGGAAATTATTAATAGGCTGAGGAATATTGAGTGAAGTACTAAATAAAGAAGTGAGTCAAGGAGTCACTTTTTGACTGACTCCTTGACTAGGAAATCAGTTAGAAAATGAATAATTGTTTTTGTTTCTTTTTTTTTAGCTTCACGCTGTATCCCGCACAGCACGTTAAACAGAAGGAATTTAGTGTTAAGACACTCCATTCCCCACTTTCCGTCGAATTCAACTCAAGTGCTGTGGATGTCTATGGGCGAAGGTAACCACTTAACACCAGGTGGGCCTTCAGCTCGTTTGCCTCCTTTATTCCATTAAAAAAAAAAAAAATTAAAAAAAGAATTCGGAGGCATTGCGTATAAAGTGGCGAAACTTAACGCAGCGCTTTACCTCGACACCAGAGCGAAGAAAATGGAAATATTAAATATTTCTCCTCCTCGAGTGGGAACCGAACCCATTTCTTGATTCAGCTTATAAATAAATAAAATTCATATAAGACGAATATTACAAAAATACTTAATATGTCATCATATCTTCCGAAGCACGAAATTAAATTTGGCCATTGCCATGACGCGTCTTAAGAAACGACATAACGTTTAATTTTCCATCCAATGATTTGGAAAAATGTGGAAGAATTTCAGAAAATAATTTTCCAATCATAACCGAAGGGAGGGAAATCGATATCCTTGTATTGTGTTTGACTTTTAATACCCTTGTGTAAGTTTAGCTTTCCGGTTTTCCTATGAGAGGGTAGTCAAAGGGAATCTAGTGTCAAATTTTATATGTTGTTTTTTTTTTGTTTATAGCTGTATCCCGCACACGGCAGGGTAGGCAGAGGTTAAGACACTCCGTTCCCTACTTTCCACTGGATTCAGAGGCATAGCGTGTTAAGTGGCGAAACTTAACGCCGCGCTTTAACTCGACACCGGAGCGAAGAAAATTGAAATATTAAATAAATATTTAACCACTTCTCGAGTGGGAATCGAACCCACAACCAGTCGCTTTACAGGCACTTTGTGCCTCTGCTCCACGACTGGTCCCATATGTATAATATGACTATAAATATATACATACGGGGTCATATGTATAATATGTACATAAAAAGAGGTTACTTTAATATTACAAACAGACACTCCAATTTTATTTATTGTAAAGAGATAACTAACTGTCAAATGACTAGGGTAAGGTTACATTGAAAAGGACATTTAGAAAATGTATAAAAATTAAATTTGGCCATTGCTCGCATGAACGCATGGCTCAGTGTTTAGAGCGCCTGGACGGTATTCAGGAGGCGTGGGTTCGAATCCCGCTGCGTTCAAAATTTTTATACGTTTTTCTAAATGTCTTTTGAAATTTTCCTAAGTGTGGAATAACACTTTAAACATGTTTAAAAGTAAGTGGTTACATTTTATTTATACAAACTATCCTAAGATAGTTCGGTAATAAAATCCTATTGGCCTCCGATAATCTTTAGAATCGGTGAAATCACTGTCTAGAAAGTAATAAAAGACGCAATAAGGCCTTTAGGCCAGTCGTGGCGTAGTTACACAAAGTGTGACTGTAGATGCTACTGGTTGTGGGTTCGATTCCCACGTGAAGTGGAAATATTAAATTTTTCCACTAAAGCGCGGCGTTAAGTTCCGTCACTTAACACGGAATGCCTCAAAAATTCGGCGGAAAGTGGGGAACGGAGTGTCTTAACTGTTTCTTCTGTTGAGTGTGGGATATAGTGTAAAGCTTGAAATAAAATATTTTTATTCGTAAGTGTCCGACATATCAATCAATAATTAATAATTCCATAATGTAAAAAAATATAGAAAAGAGTGATTGTACACTAAAATCTTTAATAATAATAAAGTAAATTAAGTGACAGTAACAGAAAAAAATAGTAAAATATAAAATAGACAAAGAAAACAGAAGTGTTTAAATTGTACGTACAATATAACCTTATCGCTAAAATAGGGATCTCTTCCAAGCAACCTTAAGGCATAGGACAACGCAATATTGGGAAAAAGGGGAATAGGGTGTTAACTCTATAGAAATATTAAATTAAAATAATAGTAACATCGTTGATTATAGAATTAGCCGAGAAATGTCAAGACACTCCGTCCTCCACTTTCCGTCGGAATTCAAGATATCACAAGCACATGAACAAAGAAATAAAAATATTTTTAGTACAAATCTACAATATTTATTGTTTCCATTTTCTTCGCTCTGGTGTCGAGGCAAAGTGCGGCGTTAAGTTCCGCCATTTAACACACAATGCTTTGGAATTCAGCATAAAGTGGGGAAAGGAGTGTCTTAACACTAGGTTCCCTCTGCTTACACTGCTGTGTGCAGTTAAAAAAAAAAGAAACACCAAGTAAAACCAGGTGAAATTGCTTAATTTAAATAATAAATATCTTCCATACTTCCAGCTTTTCAGTGAAAATCTAATAAACTTCAATGGGACCTGGCAAAAGAGCTTTTCTGTAGAGACCACGTCGCGGTATAAAATATTTTAACAAGCTTTTATTGAATTTGTCTGAATGCGTTTTAAAATGTTCTTTGTATTGTAGTACGTAGATGTTGGGTTCGATTCTTGGATAGGGTATTTGTATATTTTTTAACTTCACGTTTTACCCGCATAGCAGGATAATTTAAAATCCGCCCAGGTCCGCGGACGATTGCGCAGTGCCCGAGACCTGGGCTAGTGGCGGGAGAGGAGCACCGTCAGGTTTTAGTGGGTAAACGGGCGTACCATCTTGCCACACCGGAGTCCCATATAACCGCGTCCCGGGATCCCACCCCGGGCGGGTATCCGTAACCTATTTTCTGAATGAAAAAAATAATTAAATAAAATGAAATGTTTTTTTTTATATCTTTATTAAAGGACTTATCACAATAACAGTAACATGTCGTCCTATTACATCTACTTAAATCTATCATAACAATTTAAAGACTTATTGCTAGTTACATTTTGAATACTTAAGAATAAATCTATACGTAATATCTAAACATATGAATTAACAAAAATAAAAAGGTTTCATTGTGTTAAATAGAGGAAATCAACGCTCTTGAGTACCAGAGCGAAGAAATGAAAGCAATCGTAGTATAATTACTCCCTTAAACAAGAATCGAATCTACAACCAGTCGCGTTTACAATCAGACCCTGGCCCACTGCGCAACGTTGGACTTAATATTCTGGGCCTTAAAATTCAGCGGAATGTGGAGAACGGAGTGTCTTAACACTAGGGTCTATCTGGTTCTACGCTTTATATAGAATCTGGGACATAAAACCAAAAATACTTCGTCAATAGCCCGAACAAATGTAATCGGATTTATTTAGTTTATTGTCCGAAACGTTTCTTTTATTGTTCAATATATTCCTTGTCTATTTAAGGGTTCTTTGCTATCAATATAGAATGAGTTACTATTGATAGTAGATTCTGATTTGGAAAGTAGAGGAAATAAGGTAATAATTAATAATGGAGTCGTGGCACAGTGGCACGAACGTGTGATTGTAAACGACTGGTTGTGGGTTCGATTCCCACTCGAGGAGTGGAAATTTAGTATTAACATTTTCTTCGCTCTGGTGTTGGGCCAAGCGTGGCGTTAAGTTCCGCCACGTAACACACAATGCCTCCGAATTCGGCGGAAAATGGGGAACGGAGTGTCTTAACACTGGGTTACCTCTGCCTACCCCGCTTTGTGCGGGATACCGCGTGAAGCCAAAAAAATGTTTTCACGTCTAAACTTCCAATTTTTATTTGAACTCTTTAGAGGTAGGGGGTTGATTTTTAAAATAAAGTCACCTATGTTTCATCCTGGATTTTCAACTATTTTCATACCAAATTTTATCCAAATCGGACCAGTGATTTGGCCGTGAAAGCGTTCAAATAAAAATTGGAACAAATAGACAGACAGACTTTCACATTTTTTAACTATATATATATAGTATGAACAATAAAGAAAATTATATAAAAAACTCGTTATTATCTGCAAAGGACACTCCAGTTGATAATAAATTTTTATCCGTTCGAGTACACTTCAGAAGTTAATTTTAAATCTAGTGTAGTATATATTTTTTACTTTATTGTTTTCCTTCAATAGGCGAACAGAAAGTCCCTTTTTGTCTGTTTGCATGAAAGTTTATATAATAATACGTGAGGGGCCAACTTTTTATCCCTTTTAGAAAAAATATGTCAAGTAACTTGAGGCCAGTCGTGGGTAGATGGCACAAAGTGTGGCTGTAAACGCGACTGGTTGTGAGTTTGATACTCTCTTGAGGAATGGACTGGTTCTGCCACTTAACACGCAATGCCTCCGGAATTCGGCGGTGCCTGGTGAACGGAGCTTAACACTAGGGTCTATCTGTCTACCCTGCTGTGTGTCAGATATCTCGTGAAAATAAAATTAATAAAATTAACGTATCATGATGTAGAACGCATGGCACACGCGGTCAGCGCTAGGACAGTTTTCAAAAGGTGCGGGTTGGAGTTCCACTGTGTTCTAAATTTTCTAAAAATGACTTTCTCATTCCCCTTCTCGACACTAGATTGAAGAAAATGGAAATATTAAATAATTTCACTCCTCGAATGGGAGTCGAACCTACAACAAGTCGCATTGCAATCACATTTTGTGCCCAAAACTCAAAACTAGTCCGACAATCTTGTACGTTATTATATTATTTTGTTGTTCGTTAAATAAGTTCTAATAAGTATAGAAAAATGATGCGAATTCAGGCTTATATTAGCTTCAAAGGAGACTTAATTTCTACTTACATTTTAATAGCAAAGAGTATTGAAGCTTATTTATTGTTTAATTATTATATTTTCTTTATTGTTTAAAGAAGTTACAAACATAAGTATGGATTTTAATCAACAAAAGCTGAACTTACCTGTGGAAATATAATATGCTGCTTTTTTCTTTGCCAATATACCTACTAGATCTTCTTACTCACAAGATTGGACTTAGAGCTATTTACCGATAACGCTGATGCGACATGTGACTGCCGATTCCGTGTAACGATACCTTGTTCAAAGTAAATTCTTTGGAGCGTATTATAGCAGAAACTTAGATTCGTACAGACATATAAACATACACACGAAAATGACACAAACACTTACTCTATCCCTTTGTTTCTCTTTCTATCTCCCTCTTTCTCTTTCTCTCTCTCTCTCTGTCGCACTCTGTTTTTCTCTCTCTCTTACGAACACGCACACGCACACACACACATACACCTTGCACGCATGCATATATACACACACACATTGGCTTTTCTAATTACTTCAAATATGAAAAAGACATTTAAAAAAAACGTATAAAAATTTGAACGCAGCGGGATTCGAACCCGCGCCTCCTGAATACCCTTCAGGCGCTCTCACCACTGAACCATGCGTTCAATTTTCCTAAGCGTGGAATAACACTTTAAAAATGTTTCTAATTACTTCAAATATATTTGAATGTATATATAACAATTTTAAACTAACGGAATGACACATTTCCATATATTTTTAAAGAAAAAAAATAATCCAATTTAATTGGACGCAGTATGAAATACTTCTACGAAATAAATAACTCGTGAAACTTGCATTTTGTTAGAGCGCCACTAGAGAGGTTTCGAAATTTCGCTTTTTGTCCTCGAAAAGAACGTATCTGAATTTTATTTTGTCAGTTGCTAGTTTTTTTTTTTCAATTTAAACGGAAACGGAAAAATAGAACGGAGGATTTTGACACTAAGTTCTCTCTGTCTACCCTATTTAGCGGGGAAAAGCGTGAAGTTAAAAAAATCATATGTGTGTGTTTTATTTTCTTTGTGTTTTATTTTCTTTTTATTTGCATGTGTGCAATAAAGAATTTTCTCTATCTATATTTCTATCATAATCGAATGAAGATGGATAAGAGTTTGGTTTAGGTTCTAAGTTTATTCCTGCCGTTTACGATTTTCGATTTACGTTTTGCATACATTTTTAATGAAATTATTTGAACTGAATGAAAATGTTTTTTTCTCAGCTTAGACAGTAGACAGAGAGAACCTAGTGTCAAGACACTCCGTTCTCCACGAACCTCTCGAATTTAAGATATAACACGTTAAGAAGAACCCCACTCTGTTATACCACAGAGAAATGAAAATAAAATGTTTTAAAATAAATAATTATTAATTATAAAAATTTAGCTTACATTTTATATATAAAATACTAATAGCTTGTTTTTCTTTTTTTCCATGTGCTGTTAATGCAGAGCGCAACTTGAGTAAGTATTATGCTTGATTTATGATACCATGCTTTTATTAGTTACTAGCGGCCCGCTCGCGGCTTCGCCGCGTGAACTACATGACTGCTTCGTTATATTGCAACCCTCAGGGGTGGGTTTTCTAAAAATAAAATAGCCTATGTTTAAGCTTAGATTATCAACTATATTTATGCCAAAATTCATTACAATCAGTCAAGCAGTATAGATTTTTCATATATACTTTTATCCCCTATTTCAACCCTTTAGAGGGTGATTTTTGAAGAAATAAGTAGACTATGTTTGACGCTAGATTTTTTACTACTTTCATTCTTAATTTCGTCCAATCGGACTGGTAGATTAGCCGTGAAAGCGTGACAGAGAAACAGAGATACTTTCGCATTTATAACATAAGTATGGACTAGCGGCCCGCTTCTTTGCGTGAACTACACAACTATTCCACTATAGGCACGCCCGACCGCGCCGACATCACATTAAAAACCTCTAATATTATCAGTATTTCTCCATAATATTTTGCATATATTATAAATATAACCCTCTCTTTTGCATCATTCTATCTATTAAAAGAAACCACATAAAAATCCGTTGCGTAGTTTTGAAGATATACAGACATACATACATACAGACAGACGCGGGAAGCGACTTTACTTTATGTAACGACAAGCGGCCCGCTTCACCGAAATACACAACTATTGCTGTTTCGTTACATTGCGATCCTTTAAGGTGGAATTTTGAAAAATAAAGTAGCCTATTGTGTAACCCTTTTTGTCGCTGGGAATGCTGTTTATCACACATGCCATTATTTTTCTTTCATAGAGAACCTGACCTCCTTGCCTGGGAGGAGCGGATTTGTTATTTCTTTTTATTAATTTTTGTTTAACTCCCTTTTTTGTATCCCGCACACAGCAGGGTAGGCAGACGGAGTCTAGTGTTAAGACACTCCGTTCCCCTCTTTCTACAGATTTATGGATGTTAAGTGTATATGGATTGCGTGTTAAGTGGCGGAACTTAACCCCGCACTTTGCTTCGGACACCAGTGCGAAGAAAATGAAAATATTAAATATTTCAGCTCCTCGAGTGGGAATCAAACTCACAACCAGTCGCTTTACAGTCACAATACACTTTGTGTCTCTGCGCTACGACTGGCCCCATGATTTGCTATTATTTTATTATATAAGTTCAATTTAAAAATTACCTTCAAGCAGAGAGTAGACTTAAAGAACCTTGTATCAAAACATTTCCAATTTAATAGTGGCCATCGTAGTATAAAATTAATTAAAAAAAAAAGAAGTCCCGCTGAGTTTCCCAGTTTTTCTCAGGTCTGAGGCATTTACTTTAGTGAACCGGTGGTAAACTATTTGACGTTCCAAAAATGAAGCATCTAACTTCTTATTTTGAATAAAATTATTTTACTTTGACTTTGCCTATAATACCACATTCTCTGACTAAAAATGCAATTGAGTATCAACTGCTCATCTTTGGTCTTTAGCCACTCGAGGAATTCTTAAAATTACTTTTATATATCCACTCTACTACAGTTAAAATTGAAGTTGCACAAAATAAAATACCTTTGAAAAAGGCAGTTAGAAAACGTATAAAAATTTGAACGCAGCGGGATTCGAGCCCGCGCCTCCTGAATACCGTTCAGGCGCTCTCACCACTGAGCCATGCTTTCTACGCCGAAATTCTTATACGCTTTATTACAACTTATTTTTGTTGTTAGCATCTCTGTAGAGAGATTTTTACAAATTTCTGCTACCCAAAATATTTTTTTATATTTTATTAGATTTAGATAAAAAAAATTATGCGTTTTCTAAATGCCTTTTTCAATTTTCCTAAGTGTGGAATAACAATTTAAAAATGTTTAAAAGTAAAATACCTTTTTTATGACTTAATGACTAAATTCTAAGGTAATACTTAATGTTAAGCAATTAAAACTTCCTTATGCAATTCCATTCAACTTATTTCTGAGAATGTTCATTCCAATGCATTGGGAATGCGGAGCGCGTGCTTGCCTTCATTTCACGGGTGTTAGAGCATTTTTATAGTTTCTTTAGACCATTGTGGCGCAGTGGCTTTATATTATATACATATACTCTCTAAAATAAAGCAGTCAAAATAAACAAAAGATTAGTTTATATATCCGCAAAAATTCAGATATTTAACTCCCAATATTAAAAGTTTTTCAATTTTCCCCCGAGAACCCTTATTATTTCCGAGTAAAAGGTTACGTATAAAGTAACATATAACAAGCTATAAAATTCTACTTTTTCCTCCCTTATTGACTTCGTTTACGTGTTAGGTCTTAGCCAATATATGTACGTAAAAGTGTGTTATTTTTTCCTTTTTTTTTCAGTATAACTGTATAAACAGCAGGTAAATTATGGGGCCAGTCGTGGCGCAGTGGCACGAACGTGTGACTGTAAACGACTGGTTGTGGGTTCGATTCCCACTTGAGGAGTGGAATTTCCATTCCCTTCGTTCTGGTATCAGAGGCAAAGCGCGGCGTTAAGTTCCGCCACTGCCTCCGAATTCGGCGGAAAGTGAGGAATGGAGTGTCTTAACACTATGTAGGTTCCCTCTGCCTGCCCTGCTGTGTGCGGGATACAGCGTGAAGCTAAAATAAAAAAAATTATGAATAATAATAATTTGTATGAGATACTGTAACCTTTTCTAAAGGTGTATTTTGGAATACCAAAAATATATACGATTAATCCGGATAAAAGAGTTTTTTCTTTTTCAAAATTTTTAAAACAAATGACGTTACTAGTGATTTATTATTCCGTATTCAGTTTTTTATTACGTCTTTACAGTCATACTGTATTCAGTATGTATAGTGGAACCTATGGCGGGCTATGCTTCTTAATACCAAACTATTGGAATCAGACAGAATTTATAGTGACTTGAATGCGTAGTATCAATAATTGATACATACTTTAGTCAAGTAAGCATTTTTGTTGTTGTATATTATTAAAATATATTAAGTAATTGCTGAGTATTTATTAATTTGTACATAAAAGTAGAAACAAGAGATATAACAGCAAAGCCTCTCTATTTTCTTTTTTCTTTAACTACTTTTTTTCCGCAAAGCGGGGTGGGCAGAGAGAACCTAGTGTAGTTTAAGCCCGTGGGAGTACACTGTCGGGTAGCGTCGCGTATAAGGCGGGTAATCCAGCAACTTGGTGGTACGATATTTTCCGTTGTAAGTTCCCCGACTATCTCGCGACCATTATCTTGTCAAATACGGACCGCTTATGATGAGTTTCCTTTCGATGACATGTAAGCCAGCTCTCCCTACTCCCACAATCCCATTCTTCCTCCTTCCATCCGGAGAACAACTACGTATCCACAATTCAGCGGAGTTCACCACTTACGATGAGTTTGACACTCTGCACGTTTGCCTCCTTTTATACAATAAAAAAAGACACTCCTTCTTCTACGCGGCTTTTCCGCAACTACGCTGCGATGGCTTTATAATTTTGTTATAATATCCCTACCTGTCTAGAATTATCATCAATTCATTTCTCGCACGTGTCTTAGAACGGCATTATTAAAATCTTTTCATATTTGGTTACGTAGAGATAGGAGCTTGGATAGTCAGAGTTTAATGTGCATTTTAAAGCCCGCCCCTTAAGCCTATACTAAGTGTGCAAATCCCAGCTGTATGCAGCTAACTGCTCATCTCTCCTTTCTTTGCAACGCGATTCACACCCGACAGTGAATATAAATCATGTAATATCAAGGAGTTCCTTCTCTGTCCTATTTTATTCCTTTATCATTAATTCAAATGATCTTGTCTAGTCGCCCAACAACGCAGATTGTTTCAAATCCAATCGTCATAAATAACATCAACAAAACGCGGCGTTTAATTCCGCTATCTAATGACTATTAATCTGAATGAGATCTCATTCAACTGAATGTAGAAATTATACAACAAAGCATACACCCTGTTACAAAAATGAATACATAAAATTTAACACCTAAGAGGAAGAAATAAAAGTACAAAGTTTTCAAAATTTAATTTCCTACAGGAATCCCCTTTAACGTGATTTTTGTATTCTTTAAAACAAAAGGCGACAGTTTATTTCACAATTTTTCAAGGCATCCCCCATGGGGCTCTCGGCTGAGGAAAAATTGTACTAGTATCTGAGCGGAGCTTCTGGAAATGAGCAAAGAGAAAATAACTTTTGTGACAAGCAAATGGGAAAATGCATATATTCAAGTTTATTCACATTGTATAAAGCACATGTATAGTACCCGGCAATAAATAATGCACATCGATGCTTAGAATGTAACAGTTGGATAGCTTCGACTTCGTAGAGCGTTGTCTCCGTCGCTTAATAACAATGAGAAACGTCACATATCAACTGAGTGACAAAGACAGCGCTCTACGAAACCGAAACTGACCGACTGTTTCGCTCTAAGCACGATGTGCATTATTTATTGCCGGGTACTATACTGACGCATCTTCTACGTCTTTTTCCTTTTTTCGGTATTTTAGATTCTTTAGAAAGACACTGCATCACGACATTTTAAGAATTTATACTATTTTAAAGATCAATTTATTTTAATATTGTTAATATAATATTTCTTATTTAATATTGTCACTAATATATAATTGGTCATTGGCGGGACCAGCCGTGGCGCAGTGTATTTGTGTAGGGAACAATTATTGTTTACTAGCGGCCCGCTCGCGGCTTCGCCGCGTGAACTACTTAACTGCTTCGTTATGTTGCAACCCTCAGAGGTGGGTTTTTGAAAAATATAGTAGCCTATGTTAAAGCTTAGATTATCAACTATATTAATGCCAAAATTCATTATAGTCGGTCAAGCGGTTTAGACTTTTCATATAAACTTTCATCCCCTTTTCTTTTTAATTTTTTTTTTTTGTGACGCTTGGAAATTCTTTTACGCAGACCGCCCGTACCCAAAGGACGAACGGTAATGTGGGGTTCATCAGATAATCTAATACTACCCACTAAAACCCAGCGGAAACCCTCTCCACCTACATAAGACGTCGCAGGATCAAAACTTTCATCCCCTATTTCAACCCTTTAGCGGTTGATTTTTGAAAAAATAAGTTGCTTATGTTAGACCCAGTAACTTTTACTACTCTCATTCTAAATTTCATTCAAATCGGACCGGTAGATTAGCCGTGAAAGCGTGACAGACAAACACACAGACTTTCGCATTTATAATATAAGTATGGATTTAGTATATTTCATTTGTACGTTTATTTATTACTACAAATTATAATACCTTATTTATTTACCGTTTACATTTTATTATATACTTATTATATCAATATACTATACATAATATAATATCATATTTACGTATTTAAGCATTATAAGTATAAGAATTTAGTTTATGAATAATATTCGGGAGCCGGCGGTAGTTTCATATCTTTCACCGGCGTAGCGGCTAATATTTAAGACCTAACAGTCGTTACTTCGCTTTCGATACGCTCACTGTTATTCCCTTGTTTTCTTTGTTCTCCGTATATTACCAGTTTTTACTTTTGCTTATTATTTCATTATATTATTATTTCGTGGTGTGTAAAACTATTTTATTATCTTTTGTGCAAGTTTAAATGTGTAATTGTACTTTTAAAGTGGTGTTGAAATATACGTTATATAACAAGTGAGTGGACTTTAAATTGATAAGGGCTTTGTATTGATAAGGACTGTCATTGCGTAGGACTGACAGGCGGGACTCAACGCCGCGCTTTATCTAAGGTGAAGAAATTAAAATAATTAAAACATGGGCCATCTATCATGTTTACTATAAACAGATTCTGCCCTGTTTGGGGCCAGTCGTGGTGCAGTGGCACGAATATGTGACTGTAAACGACTGGTTGTAGGTTCGATTCCCACTCGAGGAGGAGTTTCCATTTCCTTCGCTCTGGTGTCAAAGCAAAGCGTGGCGTCAAGTTCCGCCACATAACACACAATACCTTTGAATTTGGCGGAGTGTCTTAACACTAGGTTCCCTCTGGCTAGCTAAAAAAATAAGATTCTGTCTACCAATGACATATTCTGAGCCATGATAGTTTCAAATGTAATTATTTAAGGCAGAGGGAACCTAGTATTAAGATACTCCGTTCCCCACTTTCCGCCGAATTCGGAGGCATTGCGTGTTAAGTGGCGGAACTTAACGCCGCGCTTTACCTCGCCACCAGAGCGAAGAAAATGGAAATATTAAATATTTCCACTCCTCGAGTGGGAATCGAACCCACAACCACTCGTTTACAGTCACACGCTTGTGCCACTGGGCCACGACTGGCCACAAATCTATTTACTTTATATAATTTCCTATTTTGAAACCATTTTCATAAACATTGCTAATTGGTCTTGCATGTTGTTGTAATAATTCTACGCCGCCATTCTTCCACGTTGTTTATGACTTTGACAAGAGAACTAATTACGGAGGTCAATCGCTACCAAATTATACGGCACGTGTCGAACATTGGTCAATTATTTTGTGTACTCGTTGTATTAATTTTCAATTATTTTGTTTTTGTACAATATATTGGTTTTGTGTTAAGTTTGGGGCCAGTCGTGGCGCAGTGGCACAAACGTGTGACTGTAAACGACTGGTTGTGGGTTCGATTTGCACTCGAGGGGCGGAGATATTTTATATTTCCATTTTCTTCGCTCTGGTGTTGAGGCAAATCGCGGCGTTAAGTTACGACACTTAACACGCATCCGATTTCGGCGGTGCGTGGGGAACGGAGTGTCTTAACACTAGGTTCCCTCTGCCTACCCTGCTGTGTGCGGGATACAGCGTTAAGGTGTTAAGTTTTTATGTACTTGATAATTGATTGTGGATATGAAATAGCTAGTCCTGATTTACGAACTTAAACAGTTGTTTTTTGGTAAGTACGGCTTTTTCTTCATAGTAGGCGTGTAATGTTTCATTTTATTACCCACTTTTTCTATTATACATCCATACTAATATTATAAATGCGAAAAACTGTATGTCTGTCTGTCACATTTTCATAGCCAATCTACCGATCCGATTTGAATTAAATTCGTAATGAAACTAGTTGAAAATCCAGGCTTAAGAATACTTTTTTCAAATACCAACCCTTAAAGGGTCGCATTTGTGTTTGACAGTTTATATGAAAAATTAAATCGCTTCATCGATTGTAGTAAAAATTATTAATAACCCATGGTAAAACATAGGTAGCTTCAATTTTAACTTCACTATAACAGCTATAGTTGCATAGTTCATGCGGCCAAGCCACCAACACGCCGCTGGTTTGAATATACACTGCAGACAACATATTCATATCATTTTTGTTCCTTAATATTATTTAATTATTGATCTTTAACTTACATTAACTTGACAATAATGATCTTATACAGCTATATTTCTACTTAGCTTTTGTCCTGATCCCACTTACACTAATTAACTATTCTTTAAATAATCTTATATAAATCATTTACAGTCGTGGCGCAGTGGCACAAAGTGTGACTGTGGAGCGACTGGTTGTGGGTTCGATTCCCACTCGGGGAGTGGAAATATTTAATATTTCCATTTTCTTCGCTCTGGTGTCTAGGCAAAGCACGGCGTTGAGTTCCGCCACTTAACACGCAATGCCTCCGAATTTGGCGGAAAGTGAGGAACGGAGTGTCTTAACACTAGGTTCCCTCTGCCTATCCTGTTGTGTGTGGGATACAGCGTGAAGGTAAAATAAAATAAATTATTTTCTCTTCGCCACTCAAAAAAACAATGCCCACTTCCCATACATTTAAAAACCTGATAGTAAAAATTTGTGTATAATTATAATGTATAGTACAAAATCTACATGAAAGCTAATAAAAGAATATCTGATCGACATTTTTACAAAATCAACGCTACAAAAAAAAACACTTAATGTTACTTTTTAGGTTAGGATTTTTCGTAACGAATTAAGCAAATAATTAAAACAGAATTGATTTTTTAGTGGTCGGATTTATAATATATTTTAATAATATATTAAAAAAATAGTAATAAGTAATTATCTTTTGACGCAGGGTAAATCTGTGAAACTCTCTAAAACCCCTGCGCTAGAATTTATGAACAATACGGAAAAGGGAATAAAACACTAAACATATTAATGAAGTCATTATTTATTAAACATCATTTTTACATTATCAATAAAAATCATTTTCATCGAAATCTCTTATGACTACGTCATCCAGAAACTCTGCTGGAACAGATATATTTTCTTGAAACCTAGCCTAACCTAGGTACCACACCAACGTCATAACATGGGCACAACACCCAATTGTTCGCCGACCAACTAAACAATTACAATAATATTCAACAATCTCTTCTGTTTAGCTCATGTGTTTCTTGTGTTTAGCTCATGAACGAGGTAACGTCTAAACGTATTTATGCAAACATTGCAATTAATGCAAAGTATACGTCGGCGTTTTGCTGGTGGCGGCATAACGAAAACGGTGTGATAAGCTAAGGTCGTCAATTAGAGAAGATATCGAGGTCTAAGAGCAAAAGATAGGGTTGTTAGAATGAGTAACACAAATAAAATCGCACAGTACACAACGGATCGCAAGCGCCACAACGAAGGACTGCGCCGATGACGCCGATGTCAGTCGTACATCTGTCAAAACTGAAAAAGTCCTTTTCAACCTTGTAGACCTAATTTTATATAGCGACAATTAATTTATTAATTTATTGTTAGATATAAATTATTATGTAAATTATATTGACTTGTATTATACAAAATACAAATACAAAATAATTAAATAAAACGTTAAATGTAGGTATCTACTATTATTTAAACACAGTGCTGAATTAATTCTCATATTAAGTGGCGCTGTGTAAGATGGAACGTAGTAA
Source organism: Dryas iulia moderata (assembly GCA_019049465.1). Classification (NCBI taxonomy): domain Eukaryota; kingdom Metazoa; phylum Arthropoda; class Insecta; order Lepidoptera; family Nymphalidae; genus Dryas; species Dryas iulia. The sequence goes on from CM032444.1 coordinate 3,181,559, forward strand.
ACGTATAAAATTGGGGTGCGTTCAAAATACAGTGAACGTTTATCCGTAATGTAAAATAAGCTTACGAAAATATAAAAAAATAAAACTTTCCTGCCTTTAATTTAATACAATGATAAGTGTAATTGATATAACATTAAAATAACTGAATTTTAAGATTTAATTTATTTCTATACAAGGTCAGGTGAAAAATGGGCATCAATATATAATTTCTAGATTTTAGGCGAAAAGTGGTGATCCTGCTAGGGTCAGAGCGAACCTGGTGTCAAAACACTCCGTTCGCCACTTTCACAAGAAACATGAAGCTGAAAGTTACTTAATATTTACCTAATTCCTGCAGAACCACCTCAACCAGTTCTCCACAAGCCAAGTCACCAGCTGCCAGCAGCGCTGGTGCTGCTGCCGGTGCATCAACAGCCCAAGGCGAGAGGACACCCACAGCCCACAACAAGCAACTCCAAAATGTCAAGGGCCAAGACCACCCGCCGCATCCTTCCGTAAGTTTTATAAAAATTGAAATAAGCTAATTGGAAAACTTTGATTATGAAACAGGAAAAAATGAGTTAATTGGAAATTGTTTTCGACTTAATATATAAAGATAGTGTTTTTAATATTGATTATGTTTATATAAATATATATTATATTATAAAGTAATAATAGTGGAACGTGAAAAAGTAAGTAAATTTCTATAAATCTATATAATAAATGGTGTCGGCGGATGTTTTAGCTTTTGTTGTAACTTGTTCGTAATTTGGAGTAATCGTTGTTTTAGATTAGTTTTGTTCCATTCTTAACTATTAATGAGGTCTTACTGATTTAGTTAAGTTATTATGTGTTATTTATAATTGCTGTACATACGAGCGTGTAAATTCATTTTAGAAATAAGTTAAATGAAATAAGTAGAAATGTAATGAAATACGAAGAAATACGTTGCTAAAATCCATGTTTTTCTTTTATTTTTTTTTAAATTAATTTCATTATTTTCATCCACACGGGAATTGAACCTGTAACCCTCCATAAAATTAATAAATTAAATTGAGACTTTATACAGCCATCGCTGAAGCCATATTAAATTGGTTACAGTAAAAATATTTCCATGGCACGTACGAAATTTATGTGACCATAAAACTGATATGCGCTTTTTCATTTAATATCCGCGTATTTCATTCTTTATTATGAATATGGGTTCGAATCCCATATTAATTTATTAATACTATCAAGTAGATGGAGCCAGTCGTGGCGCAGTGGCACAAAATGTGAATGTAAAACGACTGGTTGTGGGTTCGATTCCCACTCGAGGAGTTCGATATTTAACATTTCCATTTTAAAATACAGAATACTTTTAAAGTACAGAAGTTACCTAAGTTACGAAGTTAGGACAAAGTCCGGCGTTAAGTTACGCCAATCTACACGCAATATTATATACGAATTTAACTGTTGAATTGGGTGTCATGACATAAATTTCTCTTTAATTTGTCACATTTTGTTGTTTGTTTTTTTTAAAAGAAAATAGACAAGTGTAAAATGTATGAGATCATTTAGCTTCACGCTGTTTCCCGCACACAGCCGGGTACGCAGAGGGAACCTAGTGTTAAGACACTCCGTTCCTCACTTTCCGCCGTAGTCAGAGGCAACACGTAGTTAAATGGCGAAACTTAACGCCGCGCTTTGCCTCGATACCAGAGCGAAGAAAATCAATCATGAGATTATTTCATTTACAAATTATGCTTTTATTTTACAAATTTTAACAACATTTTTTACTATTTATACCCTCGTATGTACTAGCCCTTGAGTAGTCTATCCTTCTATTGTATTTGGCAATATTATTATATAAAATACTTTTTTTATATATATATATAGAAGGAACTTTATTAATATTTATTATAAAAAGGCGACGTAAAAAATATCTGAATGCTACTTTTAAATAAGATTAAAATATTTCAAATACACTTAAACTAATTTAACTTTTAAACTTCTATAAGCTTTGACTCATCACACTTAAGTACTGACAATTAGCTTTTCTAAGCTTCGAACTAAAAGTTTTTTCTAGTAATCTTCTTACTTTTGTTATTCGAACTATTTTAGCGTATATTTCTCTTATTTTAGTGTTTTTAACTACTTTTTGTATATAGAAATTAATTAATTATGTTTTATTAAAATTAACTGTCTAAATAGTTATTTTAAAGGTAATGAAATGCGAAATCTATAGGATTTAGCCTACAAAAGAATAACATACTATGACTGTAAACTCGGTGGTAGCGAGTTCGATTCCTATTTAGGGATAGGTTGCAAGCCCCATGTGGCGTTATGGTAAAGACGAAACTGTGTGATATATGTATATTTCTTTATATTTTTAAAAGTATTATTCAAACTCTTTTTTTGTCGTAGTCGCAGTTGGACAAAGTCTGGCTATTACGATTGGTTATGGGTTCGATTTTAATTTAGTTTAATTATTATAACTTAACTGTTTTCCTGTCTCTATTATGGCAAGAGAAAAGACAAAGGGCAACGTTAAGGCCCGAATGTCTTGAAATGGCCGAAAATAGAAGTTGAGTGTCTTGACACTAGGTTCTCTCTGCCTAGGACAAGCATTTTACAGCAAAATATGAATCTAACTAAAATATACTTTACCTCCGTCTTGTAAATTACTTCTTTAATTGATTTTGAAAAACAAAATGATTCTCAGAAGACTCAATATTCACGGGAAAATCTTATATCTGAATAAAGAGTTATGTAAAATAAGTTTTTTACCTTCATTTACATTTTTTAATATTTGACTTTAAAAAGCACGCAAAATAGCAACTCACGCGTTTTCCGGCACAGAGAGCATATTGTCATTGAAATAAAAATACCTTAAATTTTGGCACGCACCCCGTGTGGGAATCGAACCCATAACAATCGCATGCACAGTCAAAGACTTTCAACACTTAGCAGAGAACTCAGAAGGAATTAATACGAGTATACCTTTACTTACCGTATTCCTTTACCGCTGCTATAAAACTAATTAGAAAAACCATTTCAAGAGAAAGAATAAAATTGTTTACCATTCATTATCTGGACCAGGGGGGAGCAACACGCGGCCCGCTTAGTAATTTTATACGACCCATTAAGTGCTTATTTTATTTTTTATTTTAATTTTATTTAATAGAAAGCCCACGTCGTATACAATCTTGTTATTTATAAATTCAAATTCAAATTCAAAATATCTTTATCCAAATAGACTTTTGTAAGCACTTTTGAATCGTCAAATGTACATAAAGCTACCACCGACTCGGAAGGGAGTTCTGCTGAGAAGAGCCGGCCAGAAACTCAACAGTTGCTCTTTTCAAATATATAAATTACAATTTTTTTATTTCATACAATGGTAGCTAACCGGCATTGGACTCATTCAGATAAACTACTATATAAACATACAATTCTTAAATTATCTAATTTTGTAAATATATACCTCACTTATAGGCTAACTCAACATGCATAGAATATGTAGTAAGTTATAAAAGAAAACGGAAAAACAGTATAATTAAGAAAATATTCAAACTTAAATTAAAATTATGTTTATATAAAAGATATTCTCCCGCTAATATATTGAGTTCCAAAAAAATACTGCGACTTGTTTCAACATGTTATATGGTTAAGATTGGTATATGGTTACATGTAATATTGGTTTTTATAGTTTTTGTAATTTTTGTATGTATTATATTATTTTTCACATTTCAAGTGTTTGTAATTTAATACGTACTAATATTATAAATTTAAAAGTCTGTCTATCTGTTGCTCACTCATGGCAAAGCCACTGGCCCGGTTTCGATGTAGTTCATGCTCAAACATAGGCTACTTTTTTAACCTGTAAGCCGTTGAGAGTTTAAAAGATGAAACAGCTATACTTCTGTAGTCCACGGGCAAAGCCGTGAGCGGGGAGATAGTACTTCTAATATGAACACCATCTTAAATAAGGGCTATTGAGAAGTATAATTTTGGCCTAATAAATAAAATCTAAGTTTAGCAGGGCCCGTTGTAAAAAAGATTGGCTATCCCTGATCAGGATAAGCAGTATTGTTTGAAATTGCACTCTATGCTTATGTGTTAAAGTTCAAATTTTATTATAGGGAAGGTTTAAAACGTTTACTTCCAGGAATTAATTTAGTTAAACGTAGAAAGTAATAGTGAAATTGAGTATTCGGTATTTCTTTGTTAAAGATTCTTTAGTATGGCGCAGTGGAAATGTTGAATTTAAACACTTGAGGTGGTTGTAGGTTCATTTTCGTTGTATTTTGTATGTATGTAATATTATATTAATTCCATTTTACCAAACATATAGGTAGAGGAATATGAAATTGGCACTGTTACTTATATATTATAGAGAAGGCGCGCAGAATGTTAATATTTTTTTTAATAATACAGTAAAATATATTAAAATATAAATATTTGACTTTGACTTTGACCGTATATGAATGTTTTATACGGCTACACAAACAGAAATAGTTTTCTTCTCTTAAATTCTGACTGATTTCATTTATTTCCTTCTACAAAGGACGCAGTGTCTTGAATTTGTACAGTGGACGGTGATTGACAGAGTGTCTTGACACATTAGGTCCTTGCTGACTACGCCGCTATTCGGAAACTACAACTTATTTTTGTTTGTTAACATCTCTGTAGAGAGATTTTTTAAAATTTTTGCTAACCAAAGAAGAAAGAGAATAATTTGTAATAAAGCGTATAAAAATTTTGACGCAGCGGATAGTAGAACGCATGGCTCAGTGGTGAGAGCGCCTGAACAGTATTCAGGAGGCGCGGGTTCGAATACCACTGCGCACAAATTTTTATACGTCTTTCTTTAAATGTCTTTTTCAAGAGAGAATATTATTTATTAAATAGTTTAATAATTTTAAAAATAGACCAAGTTCACATAAACAGTGGTTAACCATATTTCTAAAATGTTCTGAAGCATTAACATTCGGTTGTTGATTAATCAGAAATTCGTATAATTTTGACATTTGGTTTGAACACAATGTTAGGGGTCGTCCCATTAGAGAGGTCCTAACTAGTTAACTAAGGTCAGACGACAAATTAAGTCAATTAAATAATATAAAAGCCCAACGTTGCCCAGTGGCACAAGCGTGTGACTGTAAACGACTGGTAGTGGGTTCGGTTCCCACTCGAGGAATGGAAATTATATTTCCATTTTCTTCGCTCTGGTGTCGAGGTAAAGCGCGGCGTTAAGTTCCGCCACTTAACACGCAAGCCTCCGAATTCGGCGAAAAGTGGGGAACGGAATGTCTTAACACTAGGTTTCCTCTGCCTACCCTGCTGTGTGCGGGATACAACGTGAACAAAAGAAATATATAAAAGGCCAACGTAGCGCAGTGGGGCAGCGCCTGACTGTAAACGCGATGTTTGTGGGTTTGATTCCCACCCGGGGGAATGATTCAATTTAAATTTTATTTTTTCGCTCTGGTACCAAAAACAAAGTGCAGTGTTGAGTTTCGCCACTCAGTGGGCAATATCTCGAATACCAGCAGACATTGAAGAACGGAGTGTAATTATACTAGATTCTCTCTGACTACCCTCCTACATAGGAAAAAACATGTACAACTAGAAAAAAATAGAAAAATAAAAAAAAAAATATTTTTTTTATATCTTCACGCTGTATCATGGTAGACAGAGGGAACCTAGTGTTAAGACACTCCGTGCCCCACGCACCGTCAAATTACGAGGCATTGCGTGTTAAGCGGCGGAACTTAACGCCGCGCTTTGCCTCGACACAAGAGCGAAGAAAATGGAAATAATAAATATTTCCACTCTTCGAGTGGGAATCGTACCCACAATCAGTCGCTTTACAGCCACACTTTATGCCCAAAAAAAATATACATTTTATTGCTTCTCCACTATATTTTTCGTTATCCCTTCAAAACAATCCCTTAGGGTCGTTTCCTTCACTTATACGTTTATTGACGCATTTTGAATTATTTATCGTGCCCTTTCTAAATCAATTGCGGTTTGAAAGATATAGAGAGGATAGCTAGCTAGTTTCAAAATTAGTTGTTTTGTGGCTATTTACTCCTTTTTTTAATATAGCTTCACGCTGTATCCCGCACACAGCAGAGTAGGCAGAGGGAACCTAGTGCGAAGACACTCCGTTTCCTACTTTCCGCCAAATTTGGAGGCATTGCGTGTTAAGTGGCGGAACTTAAAGCAAGCGCTGCGAAGCCAAATACCAGACCAAAGAAAATGGAAATAATAAATATTTCCACTCCTCGAGTGGGAATTGAACCCACAACCAGTCGTTTACCAGGCCAGTCGTGGCCCAGTGGCAGAAGCGTGTGACTGTAAACGACTGATTGTGGGTTCGATTCCCACTCGAAGGGTGAAAATATTTAATATTTCCATTTTCTTCGCTCTGGTGTCGAGGTAAAGCGCGGCGTTAAGTTCCGCCACTTAACACGCAATGCCTCCGAATTCGGCGGAAAGTGGAGAACGGAGTATCTTAATACTAGGTTCCCTCTGCCTACCCTACTGTGTGCGGGATACAGCGTGAAGCTGAAAAAAAACAAATTTAACACCGGGGGATTCGAATTCATGACTTGGCAATCAGAGCGCTTTGACGATTTGCAAGAGGCGCATGTTCGATTCCCGCTACGTTCAATTTTTATTATTATTTATTTAAACTCTTTATTACACCAAAAACAAAGAAGAGTCAGCATAACAAGTAATATAAATACAAAAAATACAGTATGTGGTGTACAGGCGGCCTTATCCCCATAGGTGATCTCTACCAGGCAACCCTCACCGTGAAAGAAATCAAAAAATAAATAAGATCTATAAAGACTTATTGTGGCCAGTCGTGGCGCAGTGGCACAAGCGTGTGACTGTAAACGACTGGTTGTGGGTTCGATTCCCACTCGAGGAGTGGAAATAATATTTCCATTTTCTTCGCTCTGGTGTCGAGGTAAAGTGTGCTGTTAAGTTCCGCCACTTAACACGCAAGACTCCGAATTCGGCGGTGCGTGGAGAACGGAGTGCCTTAACACTAGGTTCCCTCTGCCTACCCTGCTGTGCGCGGAATACAGCGTGAAGCTGAATTATAAATTTTATACGTTTTCTAAAAATGTTTTCAATTTTCTAAGTGAAAAAAGTTGAAAAGTGATTTCGTTTCCCACAAAAATAGATTAACTAAGTCAAACAGCACAAAGCTTCCCTATAAGATATTTAAAGATAAAATGGAAATTGGAAGCGTCGTAAATTACACTAATGTACATAATTAATTCACTTATTAAGATCGCTTTTAAAATGAATTAAAAGTCAAGGCTATAATTTCCTCTTTCTTTTCTGTTTATTTTTTTTTAGCTTCACGCTGTATCTCGCACACAGCAGGGTAGGCAGAGGGAACCTAGTGTTAATACACTCCGCTCCCCACTTTCCGCCGAATTCGGAGGCTTGCGTGTTAAGTGGCGGAACTTAACGCCGCGCTTTACCTCGACATCAGAGAGAAGAAAATGGACGTATAATTTCCACTCCTCGAGTGGGAATCGAACCCACAACCAGTCGTTTACAGTAACACGCTTGTGCCACTGGGCCACGACTGGCCACTCTATGAAATCTCTCTTTTCTATGAAAAATTAAAAAAAGATTTATTATTTTTTCCTGTATTGTTCAGGGTGCAGGGTAGTCAGAGAGAATCTAGTGTCAAGACTCTCCATTCTCCATTTGCCACTGGAAATCGATACATTGTGTGTTAAGTCGCTTAACTTAACGCTTTGCCTTACCAGAACCAAGAAATTAAAATAATTTAACAATTTCCCTGTCCCATGAATCATATGTGATTCATTTCTCCACACGACTTCAAGTGCATTTGTCTCTATGAACAATTTTCACTTCAGGCGGTATACAAATACATTGTATTGGGTTAGGGAAGTTGTTAAATATAGGGAAATTAAAACTTCTACTTCCATTTCTTCATAGGGAAATTGTTAAGTAGAAATCGAATCCACAACCATCGTGTTGGCAGTTAATCGCTGACCCACTGTGCCTCGATGGCTTCCTTATTTAACTTATGTATGTACCTACTACTGAGCATTTGGGTTGAAATATATAACCTAGACTCCATGTAGTGATGTAGTGATGTAGAGTTTCATAGCTAAAAGAAAATTAAATAAAAAAAAAACACTTAGGAAAAGTGGGGAACGGAGTGTCTTAACACTATGTTCCCAGTGCCTACCCTGCTGTGTGCGGGATACAGCGTGAAGCTAAAAAAAAAACACACTTCTAATTATGTCATTTTTATGCTGATTATACTGGTATGGATATCAGTAATGTTCGAATTTGGTTCAGCCATGTGTTCTTATCTAAGCATGCATGTTAACGCATGGCTTAGTGATCACAGAGATTGAACGAATTTCAATAGGCACGGGTTCGAATCCCGCTGAGTTCAATTTTTTATTTGGGTATTCTTAAAAATAAATTTACGTCATATACAATTTTGCCATTTTTCATATACAAGTAGTAGGTCAAAAATCTTTTAAATATTTCATTAAAAATAAAAGAAGCTTATTAAAAAAATCTCTCAAAGAACCATTCAGTTTCCTAATTCCTACACACTGTTGCTTACTCATTCATAAATAACTTTAGCTTATTTCAAACTTCAGTCATTGTACCTAAATCGTCATAGATCACTTTCGTTAATTACTTAAATATTTGTTTCTCAAAATCTCTGATTTAGAAGAGTCAGATAAAATATACTCACTTAATATGTGGCCAGTCGTGGCCCAGTGGCACAAGCGTGTGACTGTAAACGACTGGTTGTGGGTTCGATTCCCACTCGAGGAGTGGAAATTATATTTCCATTTTCTTCGCTCTGGTGTCGAGGTAAAACGCGGCGTTAAGTTCCGCCACTTAACACGCAATGCCTCCGAATTCGGCAGAAAGTGGGGAACGGTGTGCATTAACACTAGATTCCCTCTGCCTACCCTGCTGTGTGCGGGATACAGAGTGAAGCTAAAAAATATGTATATTTTGACGCATCGTGACGTATTGTGACAGCGTCGGATTGAACACGTGTGGTTGTTGATTCATTTCCTACTTTCGGGAATAATTGTACAGGTTCGATTCCTGCAACGTTAAATTTTTTATAAACTTTCTAAACATGTTTTTCATACCCTAAATATGTTTATGTGAATATTTTCTTAAAAGTGTTTAAGAAAAGTTAAAATAACGCAATCGTGTTTTATAATATACTAGCTAAGCTCGCGACTTCGTCTGCATGGAATTGGACTAAAAATATGTTGCATAAGTTAAAAAAAAGACATTTAAACCACTGAGCAATGCGTTCAGTGGTGAGAGTGCCTGAACGGTATTCAGGAGGCGCGGGTTCGAATCCCGCTACGTTCAAATTTTTATACGTTTTCTTTAAATGTCTTTTTCAATTTTGCTAAGTGTGGAATAACACTTTAAAAATGTTTAAATGTATTGCAAAAGTTAGTCAGTGAAAGTCCCGTCAAAATGAATACAGCCGTTCCGTAGATTCGCGGGACCAAATAGGATGACAGATGAAAAAAAAAAAATAGCTTCACGCTGTATCCCGCACACAGCAGGGTAGGCAGAGGGAACCTAGTGTTAAGACACTCCGTTCCCCATTTCCGCCGAATTCGGAGGCTTTGCGTGTTAAGTGGCGGAACTTAACGCCGCGCTTTACCTGGACACCAGAGCGAAGAAAATGGAAATATAATTTCCACTCCTCGAGTGGGAATCGAACCCACAATCAGTCGTTTACAGTCACACGCTTGTGCCACTGGGCCACAACTGGCCACATGAAAAATATTATTTAATGAATTATGAAAAATTATATTATTATTTTGTTATATGCACCGTGTATACATATACATACAAACACACAGTCCAATTTTATTTATTGGATTACCTTGAGTGGGAATTGAACCCATAACCTTTTACACAGTTAGGATTCTGTCCCACTGCGTCACAATGGTGTCTGTGTCTGTCACTCAATAATGTAATATGGAAGGAAACAAAAGCCTCAAAGTTTTGCCATTACAAAGCTTGAAATCAGGTCAAGCGTGAGCCAGAGTGCGATGTGAAGGGTCCTGTATAATTTTCCACGTATTTATTTAATACTAGTGACTTCTACTGGTCTTCCTTTGGTAAAAAAGAGCTTTTTTAATATATTTTTTTAACTTTATCGCAGAGTAGATATTAAAAATATATAAATATAGGGACTACACAACTTTTCACCTCATATTTTAACCCTTTTAGGGTAGATTGTTAAAATAAAGTTTATATAGCCTATATTTGAGGGTTTTCCGCTCCACTTTCCGCCGAATTCGGAGGCATTGCGTGTTAAATGGCGGAACTTAACGCCGCGCTTTACCTCGACACCATAGCGAAAAAAATGGAAATATTAAATATTTCCACTCCTCGAGTGGGAATCGAACCCACAACCAGTCGTTTACAGTCACACGTTTGTGCCACTGAGCCACGACTGGCCTCCACTTTTACTTTATTATGGTACTTTTTTCACTATTATACTTGCAAAAAATAAAATAGCTTCACGCTATATCCCGCACACAGCAGGGTAGGCAGAGGGAACCTAGTGTTAAGACACTCCGTTCCCCACTTTCCACCGAATTCGGAGGCTTGCGTGTTAAGTGGTGGAACTTAACGCCGCGTTTTACCTCGACACCAGAGCGAAGAAAATGGAAATATAATTTCCACTCCTCGAGTGGGAATCGAACACACAACCAGTCGTTTACAGTCACACGTTCGTGCCACTGAGCCACGACTGACCCTTAGAGGATTAATGTAATCTGACTACCCTGCTATGCGGGAAAAGGCGTATTTTTTTATATTTTAATATTTTCCTATTTTAGTAATAATCGTTCACTCATTATTCCACAACAAGATGACTGACATTATTTCAGTTATAAAACCTCCTTTGTCAACAACTTTTGACGTCAGAACCCTGAGAATTAAAAATTACTCACGCGTCCAAAATGGCCGCCCTGAATTAATCATACCTTTGACTTAAAAGCTTTTACATTTGCCCTTTTTTCTAATTTTCCTAAGCTTTCTTGCTAAATGTATAAATGCGTATGTATATGGGTATTGAGGTACAGTGGTACAGTTAATTTGTATTTGCTACGTTTATTGATTCAAATTTGGTTGTAGGTTTGATTTCTACTTGAGGGAATGATTATTTTAATTTATATGCATTTCCATATTAGCGTTAAGAGTTCCGACACTCAACAGTCAATGTTTCGTATGCGATAGCAAGAAGGAACAGTCGTGGCTTGTGAGCACAAAGTGTGACTGTAAACGACTGTAAACTGGTTAAGGGTTCGATTCCCATTCGATGAACTACGTTTATAACTATAATATACATATATTTCATTTTCATTGCACTAGTATCGAGGCAAAGCGCGGCGTTAAGTCCTGCCACTTAACATGCTTTCAGAATTCTGGCCGGAAATGGCCTAAAACCTAGTGTTAAACCAATTTCTTCTCTACTCGGTAGACTTACTTACATACGAGAATTCAAATAAGCAGCTGGACAAAATACTTTAAATTTTTGCAATTATAATGTGGCGAGTCGTGGCCCAGTGGCACAAGCGTTTGACTGTAAACGACTGGTTGAGGGTTCGATTCCCACTCGAGGAGTGGAATTATATTTCCATTTTCTTCGCTCTGGTGTCGAGGCAAAGCGCGGCGTTAAGTTAGGCCACTTAACACACATGCCTCCGAATTTGGTGGAAAGTGAGGAACGGAGTGTCTTAACGCTAGGTTCTCTCTACCTACCCTGCTGTGTGCGGGATACAGCGTGAAGCTAAAAAAAAATCCATATAAGCGTTAAGAGTTCCGGACTCAACAGGCAATGTTTCGAATGCGGGTAGAAAGACCAGTCGTGGTTTGTGGGCACAAAGTGTGACTGTAAACGCAACTGGTTGTGGGTTCGATTTAAACACGAAAAACTGCTAAATATCTTTCTTTTTTATAAGTTAAAAATATTTACCATTCAATCCTTTAGTAGGGTAAAATATTATGAAAACTGCCAGCTTTGCGCGAAATTTTAGAAATATTTTTGCATAGGACATTTTTTTTATGGATTTAATTATTTTTTCTTTCTTTATCTATACAAAAAATATAACTTATTTCTGTCTGTATATAGAAGATATATTAAAAAAAATGAATTAGCTTCACGCTATATCCCGCACACAGCAGGGTAAGCAGAGGGAACCTAGTGTTAAGACACTCCGTTCCCCACTTTCCGCCGAATTCAGAGGCTTGCGTGTTAAGTGGCGGAACTTAACGCCGCGCTTTACCTCGACACCAGAGCGAAGAAAATGGAAATATAATTTCCACTCCTCGAGTGGGAATCGAACCCACAACTAGTCGTTTACAGTCACACTCTTGTGCCACTGGGCCACGACTGGCCACTAGAAGATATATGAGGAAAAATATTATTGGGAGCATTTTCATTTTATGTTATAAATGTAATACAACCCAAAATAATAGTTTTTTTCTGTTTACCTCAGAGATTGTATCGAGAAATGACTTTTAATATTTTTTTTCTTTAATAATGTTTATAATCTTGCTTTTAATATTTTTTATATGATAATTATTTCACAAATTCCTTAAATAATTAATTTAAAACGAATATGAATCCAAAACCACCGTTATCAACGAATAGCTTAACCAAGCAGTAACATGTATCAAATTTAATCCGTTAAACAAAACTCAATTACCACAACTCGTGTAAATATTATCTTTGCAACAATGTTTATTATAACTTTGGAGCTACGAAGCCGATTCGAGACTAGATTACTTAGTAGATCACTTTGACACGGTGGTGGGGAATAAATTAATTTTATGCAAAGATACAGATTGGAGTATGTTTTATTAATAAATAGCGGCCCGCTCGTGATCTACGTATCTGTTTCGGTATATTGCAACCCTCGGTGGTGGATTTTTGAAAAATAAAGTAGCCTATGTTTAACCTTGAATTATCAACTATATATATGCCAAAATTCATTACAATCGGTCAAGCGGTGTAGATTTTTTCAAATAAACTTTCATCCCCTATTCCAACCCTTTAGAGGTTGATTTTTGAAAAACTAAGTAGCCTATGTTAGATCCAGTCATTTTTACTACTTTCATTTTAAATTTCATCCAAATCGGAATAGTTTAGGTATTCAGGATTAGCCGTGAAAGCGTGAAACACACAGACATTTGCATTTGCATTTATAATATAAGTATGGATATCCGAAAGCCGAGCTCGCTCCGTGCTCCGTATTTTTCGAAAAATCGTTGTTTTTAAATAATGATTATAATAAAAAAAATATAACATAAATAAAAACTACAACAAAAAATCAAATAAATTAAAAAAGTTATATAAGAAAATAAAAAATTGATCCAAAAAAATGAAAAAAAGACTGGATATCAGGACCGAACCATGGACCAACCGTAAAAAGCAGCCGCTCTCCCATCTGATCTATCACAACGCTATCAATTGTTTCAAAATTGACATTTTTATATTAATTATATTTTAGCAGTTTTTTCAATGCCTGAAAATCCAGTGAAAAGTACATTTTATAAAAATAAAAGCTAGTTAGCCAGATCGAATTTTCTCCTCAGAAACTCTTTACTAAATTTCATGAAAATCGTTGGAACCGTTTCCGTATATATACAAGAATTGCTCGTTTAAAAAATATATAAGATAACTGCTAGCTAGCTGTGCTCACTACTTAGTCTGCGTGGGACACTGAACAACATTTTTAAGGAAAAAGTTGTTGTTCAGTGCGTCGTCAGTCATTAAAATTAGCCTAAGTTACTCCTTATCACATCGGTTATCCTCCAGCGAAACTCCTATTAAAATTTGTCCAGCCGTTTCAGAAGCTAGCCGGAACAAAAGGTTCTGATTACTCTGATATGCGGGCAAAAGCGTAAAGCTGTCTTTTTTTGTAGCCCGCAATTAAGTTTGTGTTGACTATAAAACATAATATTTACACTTTAAAACACTTTTAAAGTATTATTCCACACTTAGGAAAATTGAAATTTCTAAATGTCTTTTTCAATTTTCCTAAGTGTGGAATAACACTTTAAAAATGTTTAAAAGTATTAAATAAATAGCATTCTCTTTTGCCAAATGATTGTTCGTAGAATAATCTTTGTGTAGCAGAAATTTGTAAAAATCTCTCTACAGAGATGCTAACAACAAAAAATAAATTGTAACAAAGCGTATAAAAATTTAGACGCAGCTGGTAGTAGAACGCATGGCTTAGCGGTCAGTGCCTGAACTGTTATCAGGAGGCGCGGGTTCGAATCCTACTGTGTTCCAGTTTTTATACGTTTTCTACATGTCTTTTTCTGCTCTTGCGGGAATTTCGGGAAATCCTTTCCTAATGGGGTGGGAATCGAGGAGGTTTACCCTTTTAGTGTTTCCTTAGGTAGTTCCGGGGAAACTCATAAAAAATCAGCCAGTTTTGCATATTGCCCAGTAGTTTTTTGTTATAACAAAAAATTTTTGTAATTGGCTGTCAATCAGTCAGTACTTTCTGCAGTCGAATAATTAAATCTACCGTCGCTTTACCTACACAGACTGAGTGGTAACATGATATTTATCATGTTTTATATAATCAAATAGAACATAGTGTCAAGACACTCCGTTTTTCGGCCAAAATCTGATATCACAATATACACGATTTCTATAAATGGCGGAAATCAACGTCGCATTTTGCCTTGCAAGAAAAAATAAAATATAAAAATAATATATAAAGTCCTGGAGTGGGAATCGAACCCACTACCATCAACACAGTCAGTCGCTTCTCTATTAGGTCACGAGGTCAAAGGTATTTTCTAACCTTTAAAGTGATTAAGACTATTTCGGTAACGAAATACTTAATTGGAGTAAGGAATTAGGCTTTTACTAACAAATTCTAGCTATTCACGATTAGACTTAGGCAGAAACCTAGATCTTTTTACCACAAACTTTCGCTTAATTACGTTTGACCTTTATACACTGTGTAATATGTATGCCGTAAGGTGAAATGGTATAAGTTATAATTTATAGAAAAAAATATTAAATAAATGATAAAACATGGCGCGGTGTTGAGTTCCGTCATTTAACAAGCAATGTCAGAACGGAGTGTTTTGACATTAGGAATTCTTTCTCTCTCTGTATATCCTTTTATGGAAAAATGTAATAATTTTATTTTATAAGATTTTTCAATATAATAAATATCAATTTTTATTATTATTATACAAAAATAAGAAAAAATGATAGTTTAAGGCATTTTTTTTTTATGGAATGAAGGAGGCAAACGAGCTGAAGGCCCACCTGGTGTTAAGTGGTTACCTTCGGCCATAGACATTCACAACATTCAAGTTATGGATGCGTTGCCAGCCTTGGGGATGTAGGACAGAAGGAGGGAGGAAGGACGGGAATGGTGGGAATAAGGAGAACACATTATAAGATATTTGGCGGTTCGTCTTTGACATGATAGTGGTCGCGAGCCAGTCGGAGAACGAATCTCCTACCACCAAACTACTGGGTTACCCACCTTTTACGGGACGCTATCCAGCGTCGGGGGGGAAATGTATTCTTAACCCGTCCCCCCACGGGATAAATAAATTATTTGGAACTATATATATTTTTTATTAGTATATCAACAGTGTAAGCAAATATTATCTCCACTATATTACTATTTCGTAAGCCTATTTATTATAATACGCTGAAATGGCGTTAGGCCTTTTCTCGTAAATTTAGTGTCGAATCACTCCATTCTTCGACTGCCATCCGTATCCGAGACTACGTGCTAGTGTCAAATTTTGCCACGTTATATCTTATTAGATAGACAAATTACAGGAAATTTAAATATAATAATTCCCAACTGGGAATCAAACCCACGACTAATCAAGTTAAACATTAGCTGTTGCACTGTACCACAATGGTTTTTTTTTCTAAAATATCTAATATATGGGTTACACCCTTTTGCCGCAAACCTGTGTACTTTAACTTTTATGATTACAGGAGCTCGTTAGAATTAACAGGGCTTTTATTTTAAATAGCCTTACGTTTGTGATGATGTAATGTGAAAAGTTACACGATCTGTTACAGGTTCGAATCCCAATAATATCAAACTTTGAAAATTATATTGTAAAAAGTAAGAGAGAATCTAGTGTCAAGACTCTCTATTCTCCAGCTTTCGCCTCAATTCGGGACATTGCACGTTAACTAATGGAACACAATTCCGCGCTTCATCTTCCTATTAAGGAGAAATTTAATAAGTTAAATAAAATCGAGCCTCAGAGTGGGTAGACTCTCTGTTTTGTCCTTTCCACCTGATATTGAGACATTGCGTGTTGAATTGTGGATCATCGCCGACCACCGACATGACTTTGACTTTGATTTCCACTCGGCAGAATAAATATTTTCATTTCTCCTCTCTGGTACCTTTTTTTTGTCTTTTTTTTTTATCGTCAGGAAAATCCGTTACGGATACCCGCCCGGGGTGGGGACCCGGACGCGGTTATGTGGGACTCCGGATCGTTTCTCCGTTTACCCACTAAAAACCTGACGGTGCTCCTTACCCGCCACTAGCCCAGGTCTCGGGCACTGCCCCAATCGTCCGCGGACCTGGGCGGTCCTCTCTGGTACCTTTTTTTTTTTTTTTTTTTTTTTTTTTTTTATCGTCAGGAAAATCCGTTACGGATACCCGCCCGGGGTGGGGACCCGGACGCGGTTATGTGGGTCTCCGGAGCGTTCCTCCGCTTACCCACTAAAAACCTGACGGTGCTCCTTACCCGCCACTAGCCCAGGTCTCGGGCACTGCCCCAATCGTCCGCGGACCTGGGCGGTCCTCTCTGGTACCTTTTTTTTTTTTTTTTTTTTTTTTTTTTTTTATCGTCAGGAAAATCCGTTACGGATACCCGCCCGGGGTGGGGACCCGGACGCGGTTATGTGGGACTCCGGTTCGTTCCTCCGCTTACCCACTAAAAACCTGACGGTGCTCCTTACCCGCCACTAGCCCAGGTCTCGGGCACTGCCCCAATCGTCCGCGGACCTGGGCGGTCCTCTCTGGTACCTAAGACATAGCATGGTATTAAGTTGCGCCACTTAGTACACATAGTCTCGATTACGAGCGGAAAAAGGAGAACGGAGTATCTTGACACTAAGTCCTCGCTGACTACCCAGTTGAGCGGGAAAAGCGTGAAAGTACAAAATAATCTTTCCATTTTGTGGTAATCGAACTCGCAACCGGTTATATTTACAGTGATATTGCTCCACTGTGCCACGATGACCTCATACTCCATCCGTAGGGGAATAAACAATTCATTTCTAACGACCGTACTTGTTGTATAGCCTAAATGTACTTGAAACGCCTCCCCAGGCTCGACCTTCGAACAATTGAATAAATTGTCAAAAATATTTAAGGTATCTCTCTGTAGAGTTACAAAGAATTCAAGATTTTTATGTTCCGTATTTTAAGGTATAGCAATTTAAGTATAAATTTTTCACTCGCTAAAATAAATAAAAAAAAAAACCACATACAGTAAAAAGCTGGGAAGTACACGGACCTCGAGTCTGCGGCGTTTAAAAAAAACGGAACTATTAAGTTGAGTGTAATTAAAACTATATGCAAAAATTATATGAATTTTTTTATGTTTTATTTATTAGTTACATATGATGGGTTAAACAAATCATGAACAAAATATAAATACAAAGTGATTGAAAAAATAATTAATATACAATTATCTTAATTATACATAGTATTTATATTTACACGAATTTCAATTTCAATACTATTATCATGTCGCATGTCGGTGACGCGAACCGAGGATTTTACCCTCTACCAAAACGCTCAACGCGCCTAAACAAGTTTTCACTTCAAAAACAAATAGAAGAAAAAAGTATAAACTTGTAGTATAGTAGAAAATCCTAATAGATAGCACAGTGAAACAGCGTCTGATACGACGGTTATGGGTTCTAAATCAGAGTTATATAATTTTATTCATTCATTCATTTATAAGATGTAGCTGGTAAATGGCACAGACATTCATTAATTTTGAAAAACATTTTTTTTCTTTTTATATAGCTTCACGCTGTATCCCGCAAACAGCAAGGTAGGCAGAGGGAACCTGTTAAGACACTCCGTTCCCCACTAGTGTTAAGACACTCGTGTTTCACTCTTTGATACCTATTATATTAATGGTGGCGAATCGTGGCCCAGTGGCACGAACATGTGGCTGTAAACAACTGGTTGTGGGTTCGATTCCTACTCGAGGAGTGGAAATATTATATTTTACTTTCAAAATCTAAAAAATAAAGTTTAAGTAAAACTTACTGGCATTAAGTAGAGTTTGGGGGTGATTTTTTTAATTTTTTCGGTGTATAAATGAATAACTATAATGAGTACCTGTTGTATCCTTAAAATTATTAGATCTACATGTTACTATCATTTTGATAAATTGATAAATTTATAGGAAAAGAAATGCCCAGTACAACTACTGGTAAAGATTACACAGTAAGGTTATTTGACATTAGTCTGAATTTACTCAAGCAACTTTATTGACAGAAGCAAATGTTAGTACAGTCTACTTATACTAAAACTAACGACTTGCTCGCGACTTCACCCGCGACTTTACCTGCGCACTTTAACAACTTCATATTTTCAAAAGCCCGAGCTCTCACTTAATTTAAATGGTTTCATATTTTTTATAAAAAATTACATTCTCCATGTCAGCCTCCTAGAAGTTAATTTTTAAAAGAAAACATGAAGTAGGTATATGTTTAATCTTGAGTCATAAGCTCATCTTTATGTGAAAACTCACCGAAATCAGTCAAGCAGTTCAGATTTTTCATACAAACATAAATTCTCTATTTCAACCTTTTCTGGATTATATTTAAAAAAAAAACACCCTATGTCTCCCTGGATTTTCAACTATTTTTATTTAGAATTTCATCCAAATTGAGACGGTACATTAGCCGTGAAAGCGTAACAAACAGACTGGCAGACAAATTTTCGCATTTATAATATTAATATGAATAGACTTCGCTAACAAGTTCATTAGAAGACGAGTAATTCTATTATTCCTAATAACATTCATATTACATATCCTTTTGTGTAGAAGAACAAAAAGAATATCCAAGGAAAAAGTTTCGAACAAAAGTTCTAACTTCCTTAACGTTATTTATTATTTATATATAAATAATAACAGCAAATATTATTCTCGTCTTGTCATTTATGTAGGCCTTCGTGGAGCAGTGGGTGACTGCCAGAAATGCGTAACGCTACAAATAATTATTTCTTCGCTTTGGTGCCAAAGACAAGGCGCAGCGTTGAGTTCCCCCTGTTATCACGCAATATCTCGATTTTGGAGGGAAGATAAAGGAGAGAGTATCTTGACACTAGGTCCTCTCTGACTATCCTGCTATACGAGAAAAAGCGTGAAGCTGTTTGTTTTACTTTACTTTACTTTAGCTTCACGCTGTATCTCGCACACAGCAGGGTAGGCAGAGGGAATATAGTGTTAAAACACTCCGTTCCCCACTTTCCGCCGAATTTGGAGGTATTGCATGTTAAGTGGCGGAAGTTAACGCCGCGCTTTGCCTCTGATACCAGAGCGAAGGAAATGGAATTATTAAATATTTCCACTCTTCGAGTGGGAATCGAACCCACAACCAGTCGCTTTACAGTCACACTTTGTGCCACTGGCCCCCAGTTTTTAGTCATACGTTGTCCCTTAATAATAACAATATTTATTTTTAACATATATTTAATATTACATATACATCTTTACTTACTTAAGTAAACATATATCAGTATATTATAGAATCACGACTAAAATACGTATTTCTGTTCAAACAAAAAGCATTCAGATATTTTTTATCAGTCGCCAGCGTCGTGTAGTAGTGTTAAGTGATAAGGAACGAGTGAAGTGACCTAACCCTCCTCAAATTTAAACTTTGGAATTTCTTTCCATGCTATCTCCTTCAAAAATGGTAGGTAGAAGAGGTTGTATATGGAAAAAATAGAATCACTATAATATATATAATAAATATATAAATAGCTTTTTAAATGCCAACTAAAATAGTGCTTGCTTGCTTAGACAATACAATGCTTGACAAAAAACCAATATAAAACTGGTTTACTGAAGTGATTTTGATGAGAATCACTGTATAGGATAGTTTTAGTAACGGCACATGTCACTAAATGGTCATCTAATACATGAAATTACATTAAAAAAAGATTTAGATATTATTTTTTTGATAATGTCTAGATAAAAATTAGAATTAGACTATAGAATAGATTTTTTTAAACTAAGCGTGTTTTTGAAATATAATACACATTTGTATAAAATGATTCAGATTAGCACTCAGCACAAGGCACTAGGAAAATGTTAATTTTCAACAATACCTAATTGCCACGACTTTTTAAAATTTTGTCCACTTTCACGTAGTAAATAACTATTTTTACTAACTTAAACTGGTTTTAAGTAACGTAACTTGAACTGATATTGAAAAAATATATATAAAATCTAGTACCGGAAAGTACAAATCTACAAAATAAGTTGCTTAATATGTTTTTGTCAAACTTTGACTTCAATACAAAGTTCGATTTTATTTGTTTTCCATTTTATTATTATTCATGGCATAAACTAATGTGTCCATGGTTGTAACCTAAGAGATAGCCCCTAAGAGAGGCTCAGAGCAATAAATTTGTTTAAATGTTCTTATCTTCTTCCCTTTTATAATACAAAACACAGCGTTCAGTTCCGTCAACATGTTCCATCATGTCTCGTCACCTGCGCATCAGAAATATCACGCCCGTAGCATATCCGACCACGAGACTGCCGCTGCCAATTTCCTGGGATTTCCTAACTATCTCTGTTTCTCTATTTTTCCATTCCTAGTCCTTGGTCGCTGGTCCTAAGCCGAATTTCCTTTAAACAATCATGGGTCTCACCCAACTGGATCGACGGCCTAGGCAACATAGACCTCCCTTTTACGCCATATCCACTATTCCTTAAAAATTACTTCTATTTATGGACCCTTCCATGTTTTTGAACGTAGCAGATAGTAACGGTTAGAAGGCAAAGCCTCTCTCTCACGAAAAAAGTGAAGATCTCGAATGATTGTCATAACACATACTCTTAACACGGTTCTCTGTCTACTCTGCAATATAACCTAAAGAATAACGTAACCCAACGCTGCGCTTTGTCTTACCGAAGTAACTAAATATAATAATTAAAATTTACAAGCATACTACCATTTTGTTTGTCACATGAAATTTATACTATAATAAGAAATAAAGCCCAATGTAGTACCTTTTCATACATTCACCACGATATCCGCAGAAAATTACTTCAGCCAATTCCGCATTACAAATATTGGAGTACCCAATTATGTTTCGTTGCCAATATCTTGAGTGTTTATTAAACTTTGATCCAGATCGAAACGAAAATAGTTGGTAGATTCTGTAAACAATTGGTGGAATTTCCTGTTTATATATATTGTACTAGCGACCGCTCGTGGGTTTGCCTGTATCCTCAACTCTTCATACAACTTTTCATCCCCTATTTCAACCCTTTAGGGGTTGATATTTGAAAAAAGGAAGTAGTTTATGTTGAACTTGGACGTTCAACTACTTTCATTCCGAATTTCATCTTTATCGGGCCAGTAGATTAGCCATGAAAGCGACAGACAGACAGACTTTTGCATTTGTCAATTGAGTAGCGATATATAGAGGTTTCAAATACGTAGTTATTGTTTTAAAGTATATAATTTTGAATGTTTAGGCTACCTTAGGAGTATTTAAATGTAAACACAAAGGTTATGAGTTAATTCATAGGCAAAGAAATTATGATATTAAAAAAAACGATCTGGTTACGTAAAAAGTTATGTTAGACAAAAAGTTAGACAAAAAGCGGCGTTAAACGCAACGCTAGAATTAACAAAAAGACTAAAAGGAAAACAGAGAGCCATGTCACTACATATCATACAAAAAGTTTTTCTCTTTATAAAATGTTTGATTATTATTTCCATTCGTTCATTCCACCAGGCACAAGCACAAATTGCTTTTTAAAATTAGTTTTGAACGCTATTTCGTAAAGCGAAATGAACTTCAGATTCTAACATTAAATTTTATGAATTTCACCTTAATGGCCACAAATAGAGGAATATGTACAGTAAAGTAAATTAAAAATAAAACTAAAGGTTCTAAATACAATTCCAGTGATATAATATCAAAAGAATGATTACTTACTTATTAAAATTTTTAAAGTGTTATTCCATACTTAGGAAAATTGAAAAAGTCATATAGAAAACGTATAAAAATTTGAACGCAGCGGGATTCGAACCCGCGCTTCTTGGAAACCGTCCAAGGGCTCTGACCGCTAAGCCATGCGCATTGAACGAATGCGCGGGTTCAAATCCCACTGCGTTCAAATTTTTATACGTTTTCTAAATATTTTTTTATGATTATTTTTTGTTATTATTTTATACATAAAATGTGTATAAATAGATAGGTAAGTGTTCAAAAACAAGTGAATGAATGAAAGTGACTTTTAGTAAACATTCACTTTTTATATGTTTACTGGATTATGAATGAGTGAATTAATAAATAAGTTACTATACCTTTAAAAGGTTAGCTTGATCTTTTTGACAGATGTAGATTTTGCTGATCGACATAACTTTGCAATGACGGCTCTTCTCAGCAGCAACTGCCTTCCGAGTCGGTGGTAGCTTTATGTACATTTGACGATTCAACAGTGCTTACAAAAGTCTATTTGAATAAAAATATTTTGAATTTGAAT
Source organism: Dryas iulia moderata (assembly GCA_019049465.1). Taxonomy (NCBI): domain Eukaryota; kingdom Metazoa; phylum Arthropoda; class Insecta; order Lepidoptera; family Nymphalidae; genus Dryas; species Dryas iulia. Next base: position 3,204,374 of record CM032444.1, read on the forward strand.
TTGAATAACGAACATACATATTATTTTCTTTATTTATTGATTTTAAAAATTGTAAAAATATTTAAAAGAATATACACAAATGTCCCTAAAGACTCAAGCGCTATCTGAAAGCTTACAAAGTTTTTATTTATTAAGAAATAAATGAGTAAATAAAAGAGTGAGTGAATGAATGTGGGAAGAACGAGTGAGAGTTCTACGCAGAACACTCAAGTCCTTATTGAATGGTGTACCAGATGAACAAAGAAATCGGCTGATTAATACTTAGATAGCTGGTATTTGAACAAGAAATTGAAATTTCTATATGTAATATACTCTAAAAATAAAATGAGGAATAAGACATACAGAAAACGTATAAAAATTGAATACATTGGGATTCGAACCAGTGCTGCGTCTTGGAAGCCAATTGTTGAACGCATGGCTTAGTGGCCTAAGCGCTTGAACAGCTTCCAAGAGGCGTGGATTCGAATCCCACTGCGTTCAAATTTTTATACGTTTTCTTAATGTTATTTTCAATTTTATATTTGTGTGTATAACACTATAAAATGTTAAAAGTAAGTAAGGAATATTCTTGACCAGGACTGGTTATATGCCTCTTAAGATGATTATGAGAATGAGTGAAAGAGTTAATAAGTGAGTTAAAAGATGTTAGTGAAAGAATGACTAAGTGAATTAAAAAAAATCTAAAAACTGAGTAAGTGGCCGAATGAATGGATAAGACTGAGTGTATAAATGAATAATTAATAAATAATATTAATAGAAACCACAAACAGAACTAAAGATCTGTACTGTATATTATATTCTACTTTATATAATGTATTTTAAAGCAACTATTGGCAAAGTGTCGTGAAACAAACGTTTTCTGCCTTATGATAAGAAGTTATGAACTTATTCACTCAGAGTATCTGTTAAGTTGCAACTCGCTTTATTACAGTCCACGTTTAAACTTTTGAAAGCTACAATTTAAGACAAAGCTATTTAAAATACAAGTTTCGATGATATTTTGAATATGGTTGAGAAAATTTGCAAAGTTAGGTTTGTGAAAAGTTATTATTTTGAATTTTAATATTGAAATAATGAAATTTCTGCATTAAATTTGGATAATTCTTAGTAATATAACTTAGGTAAACCATAAAATTACTATTTTTTATTAAATTAATATGATATATGGCATGTTTATATTTTTTTTTAAATAATTATTGTACAAAAATGAAATAAAATTAAGGGAAATATAATTACGAAATAAAATTCATTTTTTATACTTTTATACTTTCTTAATTATTTTTAATAAATAAATTCTTAAAGAATTATTTTGACATTAAATATATAATTATTATAATTAATTAGTTATTTTAGTATATAATAAGCTTATTTTCAACTTTCTATACTTTACTTAGCAAAGTAGATAGCGGAAGCTTTACCCTTATAATTTAGTTATATCCTTAAAAAATCCAAACTAGACTGACCCTGAATAGTAATATCATGTATAAAAACAATTTTGCCCATTATTTTTTATCGAAACGCTCAAATATTTTTTGCTAAAAGTAGATTATTAAACAACTTTTAGAATTTTATGATTATGACTATAATATAATATACATATTATGATTATAATACTTAAGCCACTTAAGTAAGTAACAGGTAAATGGTAAGTTTTATTATAGAAAATTACTATATCGATATTTTTAATGACAAATGACATGATAATTTTTTTTTTATTTTTATCTTAATAAAAAAAATATTTTAAATTTATATATTTATCGATATAGTAATTTTCTTTTATTTTTTAATTATTTTACTATACAATATTCACATATAACCACATTAGTTTATAGAATTTAGCTATACAGCTTTACCATATTATAAGGAATTTAGTAACAAAGACACCTTATTGATGTTCAGTTTTACCAATGTATACAGAAATGAGTTTTTTACTGAAATAAATCAATTGTCATATATTTTTAATAGCATGTTTTACCATGAAATACATGTAAATTATAAATTTGTGGTAAATCATTTTACCATTTAATACAGACATTACTTAAGTTGGTAACACCACAATTTTATTCATTATAGAACAGCAACATCCTTTAAACGGAGTGTAACTAATTTTTATAAAATTAGTATATATTAAAAAGAACTATTCATTATGACGAATAGTACAGGTTCGATGCTTATGTCAGGTAATTTTAAAAATAAGTTCTTTGGATGCAAAGGTAAAGATTTTTTCGTTTAATAGATTTTTATGATACTGTCATCCATACGAGTATATTATATTACTTATTACCTAATATACCATACATATTTTAGGTAATTTTATAAACATTTATACACATTTATTTATATTTACAAAGATTTATAGAAATTCATAAAAAAAAAACTCAATTCTGCTCTATTATCAGTGCAAAATTCTATACATAACATATTAAAACCTTGCTAAAAATCGAATAATTTATATAAAAACCATAATTTCATAACATTCTCAAGTAACCAGTCAGTTAAAGTGTCAGTAAAGTGTCTTTCGATAATAGAATTTAACTGACACTTGCAAAAGTGTCGGTTAAATCCCACACCGGTCTAACTCGCAGATGGCGTTTCTCCAGAACCGTTCGATATCGTTGGTGGATATGTACATCGACAACTCGGAGCCGTCAGAGAACGTCGGCCAAATACATTTCTCCTTGGAATACGATTTCCAGAACACTACATTGATTTTGAGGATCATACAAGTGAGTATATTTTTTTATATTTTGAAGGTTTTTGGTAAGATTGAACGCGGCGTTGAGTTACGTGTTTTGATTTACTCGAAGTAGAGTTTGTGTTTAATACTAGATTCTCTCTGACTATATACAAATAACGTGTGGTAGGAAAAAACGCTTCTGTTTTTAACAAAATATATATAATATTTTTATAATGACAATTTAAGTGTAGAGAAAAAGTTTTCGACTGTGATTCTTTCTCTGTTAATGTCATTTTTTTCGGAAATAATGGCGATATTTCAAGAATACATGAAGAAGAAGAAATCTAGACTAGCGGAGAACGGAGTATTTTGACATTATGCTCTCTCCGTCTATTATACAATGAGGGGGAAAATTCATATTTAAAACCATTGTGACGAACTTGGAAAAATAGCACAGTTAAGCACATTTTTTTTTTTAGCTTCACGCTGTATCCCGCACACAACAGGATAGGCAGAGGGTACCTAGTGTTAAGACACTCCGTTCCCAACTTTCCGCCGAATTCGGAGGCATTGCATATTAAGTAGCGGAACCTAACGCCGCGCTTCGCCTCGAGACCAGAGCGAAGAAAATAGCACTATTAAATATTTCCACTCCACGAATGGAACTCGAACCCACAATCAGTTGCTTTACAGTCACACTTTGTGCCATTGCGCCACGACTGGCCCCTTTGAGGACATTTGAAGATATATTCTAGTTATTTTTATCACATTATTTGATTCTAATGCGTCAATGATTACCTCTAATTTTAAACGTAAACAAACGCTCTTCCACGTGTAAAGTATCCAAACAAACATCACATGTCCTTTTGTATGGATAATATGTAAATGTATTTTGTATTTCGTGTTTAAGTTATTATTTTAATACGAAGAATCCATATTTTTTTTTAGCTTCACGCTGTCTCCCGCACACAGCAGGGTAGGCAGAGGGAACCTAGTGTTAAGACACTCCGTTTCCCACTTTCCACAGAATACAGGAGGCATTGCGTGTTATGTGGCGAATTAACGCCGCGCTTTCCTTCAACACCAGAGTGAAAAACATGGAAATACTAAATATTTCCAGTCCTCGAGTGGGAATTGAATCCATAGCCAGTCGCTTTACAGTCACACTTTGTGCCTTAGCGCCACGACTGGCTCCTCTTTTAAAGCAAAAAATCTATAATAATACAAAAAATCAAAAAATAATGAAGGTAATGTCTAGAAAAATAGAAACTAACGCTAAATAATAATAATAAATACTATGTATACACTTTTTCCCGCACAACAAGGTTGGCAGAGAGAATAGTGCTAAGAAACTTCATTCTGTACATTCCGCCCAGATGCAAGACTTGTGTGTTCAATGGCGTAACTCAATGCCGCGTTTAGTCTTATCACCTGAGCAGTGAAATGAAATTAATTTTAAAAGACACTTTTATCTAGTAATTAAAGTGTCTTTTAAAATTAACTACTTTCCTACTCTTTTAATTAAATTATTAATATATAAAAATAAATTATTAATATATAAAAATTAAATAATTAATATATAAAAAGGACTTATTTTCCCACTAGGAAAAATGATCATAATTTAATTATTTTCATTTCACCGCACTGGTGAACAAAACAAAGCACGGCGTTAAGTTCCGCCAGTGAAGAGGTAATATTTGGAATTTGAATATGATTAGAAAGTGGTGCCATTCGTAGCGTAGAAGCACAAAGTGTGACTCTAAACGCTACTGGTTGTGAGTTCTATTCCCACTCAATGCAAGGCCTCCAAATTGCACGGAAAGTGGCGAACGGAATGTTTTAACACTAGGTTCACTCTGCCCTACTGTGTGCGGGGTACAGCGTAAAGCTAAAAAAGTGGGGAACGGAGTGTCTTGACACTAAGTTTTCTTTTACCATCTTACTTTAATAGAACTAAAGAGAAAATCTACCTGTTATAATAAAATATACAACAAATACAATGTGGCCAGACGTGGCCCAGCGGCACAAGCGTGTGACTGTAAACGACTGGTTGCGGGTTCGATTCCCGCTCGGGGAGTGGAAATTATATTTCCATTTTCTTCGCTCTGGTGTCGAGGTAAAGCGCGGCGTTAAGTTCCGCCACTTAACACGCAAAGCATCCGAATTCGGCGGAAAGTGGGGAACGGAGTGTCTTAACACTAGGTTCCCTCTGCCTACCCTGCTGTATGCGGGATACAGCGTGAAGCTAGAAAAAAAATAAAAAAAAAAGAAAATATGTACAATTTTTAAAACGTTAAAACCGTTTAAGTTAAATTGACATTGAAAAGTTAATTTCAAGGGGTGTTTAAACAATATTGTAATCAAATCGAGGTGTTTCAATTAATTTGTTTCATTTAAGTTCAAATAAAGCTGTCTTTTAATGCTTTCATTTTCCAGTGGATTATTTGTACGATTATTTTTTATTTTGAACAGTGAGGTAGGCATAAAGTGTGACTGTAAAGCGACTGGTTGTGGGTTCGGTTCCCACTCAAGGAGTGGTATTTATTAATATTTCTATTTTCTTCGCTCTGGTGTCTAGGCAAACCACGATGTTAAGTTTCGCCACTTAACACGCAATGTCTCTAGAATTCGGCGGAAAGTGGGAACCGGAATGTTAATACATTAGGTTCCCTCTGCCTACCTTGCTGTGTGTGAGATGTTATAGCGTGACGCTAACAAAGAAAAAAAAAATTCTGAAACTAGTGCATACTGTATTTGTTACTTTACTTATTTTAATACTTACCTTAATAATTACCCTATTATTTACCCAATTATTAAAAATATTCTTAACACCAGGGCAAAGAGCTACCAGCAAAGGACTTAAGCGGCACTTCAGACCCTTACGTGAGGGTGACCCTCCTACCAGACAAGAAGCATCGTCTCGAAACTAAAATAAAACGTCGCACTCTGAACCCGAGGTGGAACGAAACGTTCTACTTCGAAGGTTTCCCCATACAAAAACTGCAAAGCCGAGTGAGTATTGTTGATTTTTTTTTGTAGCTTCACGCATTTTCCCGCAGCAGGAGTGTTAGAGAGAACTTAATTAAATATAATAACCATTTCAATATGACATGCCAGGCGGAACTTAACGCCGCGCTTTGCCTCGACACCAGAGCGAAGAAAATGGAAATATTAAATATTTCCACTACTCGAGTGGGAATTGAACACACAACCAGTCGTTTACAGTCACTCGCTTGTTCCACTGCGCCACGACGGGTCCCATATCATTTTCTCTATAAGAATATATTGTATACTTAACCCCCAATAACTTTGCCGTTATATCTAATGATTTTATATACATTTATGTATAATATATATATATATATATATATATATATATATATATATATATATATATATATATATATATATATATATATATATATATATATATATATCCCCCGTGGGGGGACGGGTTAAGAATACAATTCCCCCCCGCCGCTGGGTAGCGTCCCGTAAAAGGCGGGTAACCCAGTAGTTTGGTGGTAGGAGATTCGTTCTCCGACTGGCTCGCGACCACTATCATGTCAAAGACGAACCGCCAAATATCTTATGATGTGTTCCGGTTCGATGGCATGTAAGCCAGCTCTCCCTATTCCCACCATTCCCATCCTTCCTCTCTCCTTCTGTCCTACATTCCCAAGGCTGGCAACGCATCCATAACTTTAATGTTGTGGATGTCTATGGGCGAAGGTAACCACTTAACACCAGGTGGGCCTTCAGCTCGCTTGCCTCCTTTATTCCATAAAAAAAAAAAAATATATATATATATATATATATATATATATATATATATATATATATATATATATATATATATATATATATATATATATATATATATATATATATATATATATATATATATAATCATTAAATACCATCTTAAGTAAAACACTCACGTACAAGCGCTAGTAAAATTTTATTATATTATTTATCTAAATTGTCTTAGATACGATATAATGTTAGAAGTTACTTCTAATAAGAGTTTATTAGTGGTAGATAAAAATCGTAGTATATAATAGAGGTATATATTTTTTTATATTTTGTAAGTATTTTATATTGCGGAGAAATTTTAGATGAATTTAGATGAACAAGACATTTAGAAAACGTATAAAAAACTGAACGCAACGGAATTAGAACCCGTGCCTCCTGAATACCGTCCAGTCGCTCTCACCGCTGAGTCACCATGCGTTCTACTACCAGCTGCGTCGAAATTCTTATACTTTTGTTTTCTAAACGACTTTTTCAATCTTCTAAGTATGGAATAACAATTTAAAATTGTTTAAAAAGGTTTAGAGGTGATATAATATTCTGTGATTTTAGAATACTACAATATTTTTTAATATTATAAAGCCCTATTTTGGCGCCGTAAGGGTGGGTTTTTGTAAAAAAATACCAAGACTATATTAAGAAAATACCAAGACTATATTTCCTGAGAAATATTATCGAATTCGGCCAATTAGAAGACGGAGTGTCTTGACACTAAGTCCCCAATGTGGCATTCACATTCAGTCCAATTTAGGATATTTTAACTGAACTTAGTCATCACTTTTACATTTATGTTTTTATTGAGATTATACCTACAGGTATATTTTTAAAAGAAAATTTACCATTATTTTTAACATTTGAAATTTGTATCTGAACACTTAAATAAATGATATTTTTTTTTAGGAAACGTATAAAAAATCAATGGATTTGAACTAGCGAATGCTGGAAACCTCCAATCACTATGACCGTTAATTAACTAAAATAAAAAAATAACAAAGAAAAATAATATTGGATTTTTATTTTTCCAGGTACTACACTTGCACGTGTTCGACTACGATCGCTTCTCGCGAGATGACTCCATCGGTGAAGTGTTCTTGCCTTTATGCCAGGTAATAAATAATTAATACTTAGACCTTAAGAAAAGTTTTAAAAAACAACCAATTTATTAAAATTAAGACATTCGTAGCACAGTGGGTTAGCGTCTGGGTGCTCAATGCGGTGGTTGTGGGCTCGATCTCCATTCGGAGAATATTATCATATATAGATATCTTTTACCTGCTTTGATAGGTCAAAGAATGGCGTTAAGCTCCGCCTCTCCTCTGAAGGTATCTCCAATTCCGGTGAAAGCCAAAGAACCTACCTTTACCTTTCTTTGCGGTATAAATCATGAAAAAATTAAAGAGAAATAACTCTAGGAAGATGTGGCGAATTGGAACACATACCTGTACTGTGATGGTGTGACTTGGCTTGCCATTCGGAAAAAAAATTAAACCTGAGAGAAATATTAGAATAAAGTACTATTCTGAGTTCTGACTCGCAAATAAAGCTCTTAAAACATGCCATGTCTCCCTCTTTTAAAAATGATAACGAAACCAAAAAGGAATTAAGTAAGAAACTGAAATATTATATTTTGTATTTCACAAAAAATTATAATTTACTAGCAGCCCGCTCGCGGCTTCGCCGCGTGAACTTTAATTACAACCCTCGAGGGCACATATTTAAAAAATAGAGTAGATTTCAACTATATTTATTCAACTATATTCTCAGATTATCAACTATATTTATGCCAAAATTCACTACAATTGGTCAAGCTGTTTAGATTTTTCATATAAACTTTCATCCCCTATTTCAACCCTTTATAGGTTGATTTTCTATGTTAGAACCAGTAATTTTGTTCTACTTTCATTCTAAATTTTATCCAAATCGGACCGGTAGATTAGCCGTGAAAGCGTGACAGACAAACACACAGACTTTCGCATTTATAATATAAGTATGGATTCGTTACTTCAAAAATATTAAATAACCTTAAAAAAATAAATTTCCAGGTGGATTTAAGCGAGAAACCCTCATTCTGGAAGGCGTTAAAACCACCAGCTAAGGACAAATGCGGGGAACTCCTCACGTCCCTCTGCTACCACCCGAGCAACAGCGTGCTGACTCTCACGCTGCTGAAGGCGAGGAATCTGAAGGCGAAAGATATTAATGGGAAATCAGGTATTTTTGGAAATTCAATTTTTTTACCGTAACCGTGATTTCTTTTACGTTTTTTTTTGTTATATACATGAAAATTCGTATTTTTTATGTGTAGAAATTAATGGGATTAAGTTAAAATGCGCTATAATTCTTAGTTAGCCTTAAAAAATGACATTTTTGATATTTTATTTGAGTAGGTTGACAATAGAATCTAAACAAATAATATTATGATAGAAACTGCGAGTAGTAACTATTAAAATAAAGGATTTAACTAGAGTAATTAGGAAATGTATGAAACATAAGATGGAAGTTGATTCGATTCCGACTCGAGGGATTATTAATTTTAATAAAAATAAATTAAATATTACCCATAACCATTTCCCCGAATGGAAATCGAACCCATAACCATCTTGTTTACAGTCAGATTCTATCTATCGTCATGAAGGACGCACAGTAACTAAAGTTATTATAATTTAAAAAGAAAAATAACATTTACTTAGCTATTTTCAAATTTATTACTAAATTAAGCACATAAATAAGCAAAAGTTAGAATAAAAAGAAATGGTCACTCCACAAATGTAGTACTAATTCTTCATTATAACAATGTAAATGAAAATTTATTGTACAAGGCTTTTAATCTTAAATTTTGGTCTCGTGTTTGTAATGTTTTAAATACAGAATATGTTAGGACATTTTATTCATCTTCACGCTTTATCACGCATAGCGGGTTAGAGAGGACTTAGTGTCAAGACACTCTGTCTTCCATTTCCCATCCAAAATCGAAGTGAGGAAAGTGTTAAGTGGCTGAACTTGACACCGGGCTTTGATCTTTGGTACCAGAGGGAAGAAATAAAATCTAGATGTAATCGTTCCCCGAATGGAAATCGAACCCACAACCATTGAAAATAGGATACTTTATGCTTAATTTACTTATATAAAAGTTGACGCGTAAGACATGCGTTGCCATAGCAACTTATATGTCACTTAAGAAAAGTGTATTTCGAAGTCATGACAGTGTGTTTAATAATGTATTTTTAAAATATCCGCACGGATTATAATATATGTATGTAAAACATTTTATTGCTAAATAGTATATTAACGCATGGCTTAGCGGTCAAAACTCTTGAACGTTTTCCAAGAAGCGCGGGTTCGAATCCCTCTACGTTCGAATTTTTATACGTTTTCTTAATATTTCTTTTCCTATTTTCTACTTCCCTGACTAAAACTTATAAAATTAAAAAGAAATTTTGATAATTAATTCGTTTTTTAAACAAAAAAAAACAGGTTTACTACCAATTTTTAGCTTAGTAATCCCCCTAACAGTCATTAATGTGATAAACGTCAGCGAAAGGATCGAGTTCCAAATGAAATACTTAATTGGTGTCGGATAGCCTTGATTTACGAGATTTAGGTAGATTTTTTTTATTTAAAAAAGTAAAATAAAGCTTGAGGCCTTCTTGCTGGTGGCTTGTGGGGACAAAGTGTAAGACTGTAAGGCGACTGGTTGTGGGTTCGATTCCCACGCGAGATTTGGAAATATTTATTATTTCCATTTTAGTGTCAGGCAATATATAGCTCTAGTAGTGGCCAGTCGTGGCCCAGTGACACAAGCTGTCTGAGTGTAAACGACTGGTTGTGGATTCGATTCCCACTCGAGGAGTGGAAATATTTAATATTTCCATTTTCTTCGCTCTGGTGTCGAGGTAAAGCGCGGCGTTAAATTCTGCCACTTAACACGCAATGCCTCCGAATTCGGCGGGAAGTGGGGAACGGAGTTTCTTAACACTAGGTTCCCTCTGCCTACCCTGCTGTGTGCGGGATATAGCGTGAAGCTATTTATTTATTTTTTTTTCTTTGACCTAGTATTAAGCAATATATAGCTATAGCTGGACAGATTTTGACGGGACTTTCGCTGGCAAATAACTTATGAAATAGGGCATAACTTAAGCTACATTTATTTTCGTTTTTGTTAAATTCCACGTGTAGTCGCGAGCACAGCTAGTTTTAAATATAATCATTTCACAACTACCATATTTACAGAAGACGTATAAAAATTTGAACGCAGCGGGATTCGAACCCGCGCCTCCTGAATATCGTTCAGGCGCTCTCACCACTGAGCCATGCGTTCAATGTGTAAATGTCTTTTTCAATTTTCCTAAGTGTGGAATAACACTTTAAAAATGTTTAAAAAAAAAAAAAAGAAATACCATTTTATATTCAGACGATCAGTCCGTTCGTTTGGTTAGGGTGAATGCATAAAAAGTGTTTCTTTATATTTAAACACTATCTATTCCATGCAAAAGGAGAGCTTAGTGACTGAATACTACGTTCTCCATTTTAAAGTCACTATGTACTAATTAATGGTATAGAGAGCTAGGCTGTATGTTATCACATTTAAGAAAAGGCTAAACACATAACTTAAAATTTCGTTAAATTTAATTAAATTTGAATTAACAAATTTTACTAACAGTTTTATGATATCTTACAATCTTTAGACTTTTAGGGTTATTGCTTTTTTAATTTTAAAGGCATTTTGCTATTTGTTTGGTTAGTTTATATCAGTGTGGAACAATATTTAATTGCAATTAATATATAAATATTAACAATTGATCTATATTTGTGTGAAAATTACAATTCGCAATTAACTTGTTAATTGAAGCATGAGAATTAAGAACTAATTAATGTTTAGCTAATTGTGAATTTAACTGATTTCCCCACTAATATATATTAGTTATTAATATTTAATTGTATTTAATTGTTGCCCAACACTGCTTTATATATGATAACTAGTAGTGGCCCGCGACTTCGCTTGTCTCTTTGACCCTTCGACTATTTGACCCTTTGCTCCAAAACTCTGCACCCAGAACAACTTTTTCTAAGATGCCATCTCTTTATATCATATAGTTTATTTTTTTAGCTTCATGCTGTATCCCGCACAGAGCAGGGTAGGCAGAGGGAACCTAGTGTTAAGATACTCCGTTCCCCACTTTCCGCCGAATTCGGAGGCATTGCGTGTTAAGTGGCGGAACTGGCGCAGAGGCACAAAATGTGACTGTAAAGCGACTGGTTGTGGGTTCGATTCCCACTTAAGGAGTGGAAATATTGAACATATTTCAATATTTCCCCTCCTTGTTAAGTGGTGTTGATGAGCTTCACGCTGTATCCCGCACACAGCAGGGTAGGCAGAGGGAACCTAGTGTTAAAACACTCCGTTCCCCACTTTCCACCAAATTCAGAGGCATTGCGTGTTAAATGGCGGAACTTAACGCCGCGCTTTACCTTGACACCAGAGCGAAGAAAATGGAAATATAACTTCCACTCCTCGAGTGGGAATCGAACCCACAACCAGTCGTTTACAGTCACACGCTTGTTCGACTAGGCCACGACTGGCCACGATTTATTATACAATATATTATTTTTCATCCTTGTTGCTTTGATACCGAAGGTAAAGCGCTGCTATGAGTGCTACCACTTCAAATTCAAAATATCTTTATTAAAATAAACTTTTGCAAGCACTTTTGAATCGATAATTCAGGTAGAAAATAGAGAACGGAGGTTTGCCTCTACAGCAGAGCGAATAAAATGGACATAATAAACATTTCCATTCCTCGAGTGGGAATCTTAATGTACTTATAGGGAATTATAATAATAATGTACTTGTTAAAAAAAAGTACAGACACATGTCCATAGAGCACAAAAATAAACAGTTAAAAAAAAATTACATAACTTTAAAAAAAGACATTTAAAGAAAACGTATAAAAATTTGAACGCAGCGGGATTCGAACCCGCGCCTCCTGAATACCGTTCAGGCGCTCTCACCACTGAGCAATGCTCAGTTCAAATTTTTATACGTTTTCTTTAAATGTCTTTTTCAATTTTCCTAAGTGTGGAATAACACTTTAAAAATGTTTAAAAGTGCATAATTTTATTTTCCCCTATTTATATATTTTTTTATAAATTCCAGATCCCTACGTAAAAGTCTGGCTGCAGTTCGGCGACAAACGTATAGAGAAACGCAAAACGGCCGTATTCAAATGCACACTTAACCCGGTGTTCAACGATTCCTTCTCGTTCAACGTACCCTGGGAGAAGATCAGGGAGTGTTCCTTGGACGTACAAGTGATGGACTTCGATAATATAGGCCGGAACGAGCTGATTGGCAGAATACTCTTGGCTGGTATGTATCTGTGTTGTTTTGACGGCGTTTAGTTACGCTGTTTAATGTAATGGCTCTGAAATTCGGAAAAAGGAGGGAGGGACGGAGTGTCTTGACACTAGGTTCCCTTTGCCTGCCTCTGTGTGTGGGATATAGTGTGAAGCAAATAAAAAGTAACCACCATTTAACATTTTTTTAAGAGCATTGCGATAGGTTCTCGTTTTAAACACCATGGTTGTGGATTCGATTCTCAACCGAAAATGATTATATTAAAATTTTTGAAAATGTTTTTTTTTAAATATGTGTTGTTCTGCCAGCTGCGTCTAAATCCTTATACGCTTTTTTATACAACTTATAGTAGTAGAACATATAACTTAGCTGTCAGAGCGCTTGGACGGTTTAAAAGACGTGCGGGTTCGAATCTCGCTGCGTTCAAATTATTTATACTTTTTTTAAAAATGTCTTTTTCACTTATAGTTTAATTTTAAAATTAGTGACTTTAAAACTTTTATGTACAATTTCAATATTTAGTTATAACTAATTATTTAACCCATACTTTCAGGTAAAAACGGTTCAGGGGCAACAGAAACGAAACACTGGCAGGATATGATCACAAAACCACGACAGACTATTGTACAGTGGCACCGCCTGAAGCCTGAATAAAATACATACAAACATACATACATACATATATATTAGATTTATATAACGCTATAATTGTCTTATTTATTGCAAGCTGTGCTCGCGACTTCGTCCGCGTGGAAGTTAAGAAAAGAGAAAAAAGTAGCCTAAGTTACAACCTATTATAACAGTTATCTGCCAGTGAAAGTCCTATCAAAATCAGTCCAGCCGTTCCGGAGATTAGCTGGAACAAACAGACAGACAGACAAAAATGGTTAAAAATGTTTTTTTTGGTATGTATTAAGTAAAAAGCGGTTATTTTAATAATACAAACAAACACTCTAATTTATTAATTTATATAAATATAGATATAAATATAGAGAGAGAGAGAGATTCCTCTTCTGAAGTTTATTTTTTTTTAATTTTACGCGTGATGGATAAAACATCAAAGATTTTGGGGCCTTCAATAAAGAGATGGGTTATAGCGATATATTTATCTAGTTCTTTTTGCATGTTAATGTATGGAAGGAACTATTTATATGGCAGTTCTGAAATAATTTTGATTGAATTATATTACTTACTTACTTTGTTACTTACTTACTAAAGTTTGTTGTATTCTGTTATTCAATATGTGATTTTCCCCTTTGTAATGGGGGATGGAGTGATTTTTTGAAAACTCTACGCTTTTTTTCCTAAAAAAAATAAGAAATTATTGAAGTTTTAAATATATATTTGCTATATTTGTGTTATATTAGCTGCAAGTTTTTAATAAGAGCTGCCATGTCTGTAGTTGAGGCCTTCATAAAAAAATCAAAACGTCATAAGACTGAGCGGTTAAAAAAAAAGTTTAAAAAAAAAAACGACAAACTGAATCTCTTCGTCGGTATCATGGCTTAAAAGGTATATTTTATTTTTTTTTAATATAATTTAAATATTTAATAATGAATTAATATTTAAAAAAAAATAAAACCGAAATTATTTTCTTTAATTTTTTTTTTATTAATATATATTATTTTAAATATTATATACATACATATAGTCGTGATATCGATATCTATCATGGTCTAAGGCGCTATTTGAAATTATTCTTCTTTCTTCTTCGCTGACCTTCAAATCCATCTATCCTTTTCTAACTCTCATTGTTATGTATGTTAGAAAGAGATGACACGATTTTATCTTGTTCGTTATATAGTGTAAAATTGAAAGGCAACGTTTTTCAAACTTCTGTACTTTTTTTTATTTAAATATTTTTTTTAAAAAGGCGCCTGATCATTTTAAAATGGATGAAACAGAATGGAATAGTTGTTTTTATTAATTTTTATATATTTAATTAATATTTTTTGTAAATGTATTTTTTGGATAATGTATAGTAGTGAAGTGGCATTCAAAATGCTTTTATAATAGTTTAAATTTTGTTAAAACGAATATTGTAGATATATTTGGTGCTATTTTTTTTTTTTTTTTAATTTAGCTTTTTTTAGATTTTTTTTTTATTTTGCTTTTATCGATTTTGACGAAATCTTATTCTATTCTATACTTACTATTCTATAATCATTGACGTTGTACGTGTTGAAAATTCAATGTTAAGATTTTTAATAAGTGGTTAGAAATATATTGTAATTAATTGTTAAACTGTAGAAATTATTGGAATATTAAAAAAAAAAAGTCGCATAAAGTCGCACAAAATGAGTAGATCGTTATTAGAATGTGTTTTTTTTTTTAGTTTAAATATTTTAATATTTGCGTAAAGGAATTTAAAAAGTTAATAAAAAAAAAACAACGACAACTGCCAACTGTCAAACGCAAGTGTCAAAATTTTAATTTTTTTTTAAACATTTATACATATTATGTAGATCGGATTAGAAGATACATTCTAAATTAAATGTAATTTATTAATATATTTAATATTTATAATGTGACGCGATGTGATTAGTTGATCTGATGAAGTCTGGTGGCTATACGCTATGGTTACTGGTTCGATTCCCGCTTCGGGGACATATTTGTATTAAAAACCATATATTTTCAATATCCCAGTTTGATTAGACACAAAGGAAATGCTATTAAAATAGGCGGAGAGTTGAACAGAGTGACTAGACACTGTTTTTATGGGAAATATGTGAAAATAAATTAAAAATTAATATAATCGTTTAATTTCTATATATTATACATATATTATATAAATGTTAGTTTTTATTAGATATTGTTTTTAAATGATAGTATTTACGCTTGTTACAATGTTACGAAGCCTTTCAGTGATGTCGACTTAGTTTGTGTTAATCCAAAAGTTGTATACATTTGTAACTGTTTTATAGAAAAAAAAACGTAGTTTTATATACGTTTTGGACTACACGATGTCAAAATAACAGGCATTTAGACATTACGTGTAGTTCAGAACACAGTAGATTGTTGTTTTAGACATTAGACAGGTTACGTGTAATATTCTAGATGCAATACGGACGCAGTACCCAATAATAAATACCCCCTGACCGAGCTTTTGAACAAAAATCCGATTTTAGTATATTTGCCAAGAAAAATTAAATGTAGATTGTTAAGATAGGTGTAGCAGAATCGTTGTTGATACCCATAATAGAGGAAGGTAGTGAATATATAACAATAAAATTAATATAATCTTGTACCAGTTGGCATGAAATAGTAATTCTAAGTGTGACTCTGATCCATGATGTCCTATGGCCCTTATTCTAACCATTATAGAACTAAATGCTATATTTTTTACTCTCGAGTTTTTGGATGCGAGTTCGTAGTATAAGGATTTGACGGTCGAGATGTGCTTCTTTCAATTATTTTTGCTATGCATTTTGATGACGTTTTCTTATCTATGTGCGCAATGCTTACTAGTGATAAGCATAGATACAGTTTGAACTACTGTCTGTTCGTTCAAACAGCCTTGTTGACTAATATCTGGCCCAAAACAGACAAAGTAGTCCTTTCTGTGTGTAAGTCACTTCATTTTTTGAAGCATATCTTCGGTAGTAGAAATTTAAAAAAAAACGTATATAATAAGTATATGAAAAAGGTCAATATGAGAGGAATTATTCTATAAATGTATATAAAATAGTCATATTTTATTCGTCACGCGAAATGCGAATTTCAAGCAAGTTAATGTATGTACCTGCTATTTTTTTACTCTTTTTTGTATTCAAAACCATTCTTCCGGATTCTACCTCTTTGTCTTTTTTTGATATGAACTTCATTTTATTTTTTCTCCATTATTTTTCTCCATACATACCTAGTTGTTATAATGTACAATATAGTGACATATCATTTTTTTTTTACTTTCCATAATAATATAGTAGCACTAGTGATTGTGTCGATGGAATGAAATTATACAGCCATATCCAATTTGTGACTAACAAATTTAAAAAAAATACTTCGAATTTTATCTATACTGAGCAATTTAAATAATAATAATAATAAAATTTTAATATTATCCATACAAATAATTCCATTGGCACATCCAAATATATTTTCATGATGAATATTGTAAAAAAAAATTTATATTTTTCAAAACTAAATAATAATAAAATTGTCATATTATTTTTCCATTTTTAAACTCAACTGTCAAATAAACAGATTAAAAAAACTATAAACAATAAATAACTTTCGCGGGCTTTCCAGTCGGCCATTTTGAACGCTTGACAGCTCAATCGTAACAGTTTTTGATGCAAATCACAAATATAATTTAGGGGAATTGTGATTTAACGTATGTATAGTTGATTTATAGTAGTATATTAATTATTAAATGAAGAAAAAAATAAATATATAATATCATGTAACTAATGTAAGTAAGTGTTTAGAGAATAGAAATGTTAAAAATTGTATTTATGAACTGTTAAAGTAATTGGCTTGGAGGTAGCACTATAGAGTTTTTGTCGTTACATACATACATACATACATACAAACATTATTAATATATCCATTGTTTTCTGTTCGTATATACATATACCTACATTTAGCTGTATCTTTATACGTATTTAAAATGTTGAGAATTACTGTGTTTATTATTATACTTGTGAAATTCATTATTCCCGAATAAATTATTGAGTTCAGTGTATTTTTTATTGACTTTATCCATTTATTTCTAACTTCATGGTATTTCACGTAGCAGGGTAAGCAGAGAGAATATATTGATATAGTCTATGTATTTTCATTTCTCTGCCCTAGTGACTCGTAATATCTGGAAGGACAGTAAAGAGTGGAGTGTTTGAACACTATTTGAACAAGGTAAACACCTTGTTGAGCTGGAAAAAGTGTGAAGCTGATGTATCTCAGTATTAATTTTTTTTTTCTTTTATTTTCACGCTGTATCCCACACATAGCAGAGGGAATCTAATTGAGACACTCCGGTCCCTACGCACCGCCGAATTCACGGAGGCATTACGTGTTAAGTGGCAGAACTCAACGCCGTGTTTTGCTTTGACACCAAAGCAAAGAAATTAAATATTTTAACTCCTCGAGTCGGAATTGACCCCACAACCAGTCACGTTTACAAGCACCCTTTGTGCCTCAAGCCACTACTGGCCTCTTCCCTTTTATCGATTATGTAATCGTAGGATAACATCAAGGTAGGTGCAAATAAAAAATGCAAACATTAGAAATTTTGTATTTTTTATTGAATAACTTTTCTATTATTTTTATCAATATCACAAAGGTTACTTATAATAGGCAGTTATCAAGTAAAAAGGCCGATAAACTTCTAAAAAAAGTATAAAAAAGCGACCAACAATGACCCTATTAAATATCTATTCTGTTACGGTTTTGTATGAAACGGAAATGGAAAACAAACAATGGGGAATTTTTAATGAATACTGGGAAAGTAATTCCGATATGGACTTAAAATTTGTAACCGACAAAATATAAAAAGAAAAATAATTTAAATTATCTATTAAAAATAGTTATATATAATGTAATAGTAAAAAAATTGACCAACATTTTGGAAAAGTCTGAAAGACCGATTTTTTGGTGTTTTTTATAGTGTCGGCTTGAAAATTGTTTTTGGAAATTTAGGCCTTAGGCTCTTCTTTGTTTTCCTCCTCAGCGGGGGCTACTGGTAGCTTGGGGTATTCCAGTACAACGCCATCCTCGCAGGTAAAGATTGGGCAGCATCCGGGGAAAGGAGCGGTCTTGTTGGTCTTTTCTGTAAAAGAAATTTTATAAAATAAGTAAAATTCACAGAGTATATTTTAAACTTATGCAATTATTTTACTACTAGCGACCTACTCGCGGCTTCTCCCACATGAACTACAATTTCCCTACCCTATTACAGCCCAGCCTTAAAAACCCAACCTGGGTTTTTGACAAAAAATAAGTAACCTATGTTTCATCTTACATTATCAACTATTTTCCTAAGATAATTTATCGAAATCGGTCACGCAGTTGAGAATGTTTGATAATAACTTAAGCCCATTCTCATTCGGAGGATATATATAACTCTCATTTGTCCGCTCTGATACCAAAGACTTTGCCACCGTTGACTGCCACCACTTAACATCAAAATTTGACGTGTCGCAATAATAGGGGGCGGGCTACAGTGTGAAGCTAAAAAAAGGCTAACTATTCCAACTTACCAGAATCAAGTTTGCATTTAGGGTTGGGCACAGGGAGAGGTCCACAATCCTCAACCAGCTCGAGAAGCATCTTGGGCTCGTCCTGACTGCGCACGCAAGTGCTGCGGCCACAGAAAGGAGCTAAATCCCAGGTGTTGCCGACTTCTACTGTAGCGCAACGGGTAGACGCGAAGCAGAGGCCAGGGAAATCTGGAAGAACGAATGAAGAAGAAAGAATGAAGAAATTTATCACGTATTCCCTATACGTGATAAATTTCTTCATTCTTTATTTAAAATTAACTATATTAATTATCTTATAATTATAATAAAATGTTTTTTTTATTTTATGTCTACTTCTATGGGCTTTTTAGTGTGGGTACATTTTTTGTAATTCTTTTACAGAATATATTGGCTAGTAAGGATGGTGTCTAACTCTAATTGTGATTGCTTAGGTTTGATGCCCACTGGGGGAACGACTATTTAAGTTAATTTCATTTCTCTACAACTATGTCATAAGATAGAGCACACGTTTAGTTTGGCTATTCAAAACCCTAAATCTCTAATTTAGGTAGAAAGTGGAGAACGGAGTGTCTTAACACTAGGTTATCTCTGCCAATCCTGCTATGCGAACCCATAATCAATCGCGTTTACACACAGTCAGACATCGTCCCACTGCACCACGAGGACCTGGATAGCTAATGTTAAATTTTTTACTAAAATAATCTTATTGCTCTCTATATCTATATCTATATTCTAATAATAATCTTTTTAAAATTGTCTTTTAAAGCTCACACCAACTGTATCGTGATATTATTATACCATGTAGGTATTTGGTGATATTTAAATGATATTAGCACGTCCTAAATACATTAAGGTGTGGTACAGTCGAGACTAGAGACTGAAGTGGAGCATGGACGGTGAGACCTTTAAGCTAAATTAAACTAAAATATACTTTACTGCCATAGAAATAACGTTTAAAATCCAATAAAATATACAACTACCCACATTTAATATGGAAACGCAAAAGGTCTACTCGTTAGTGAAATATTTTGATTTTATCAAACACTAATACTAGATCAATTGTAAAACGTTAAATTACTTTTAACGTTATAAGACATTGCGTGTTAAATGGCAGAACTTAACGCTGCGCTTTGTCTTACTAGAGCCGGAGATTTTCATATAAATTCAAATAATAATATTATGTACATAGCACGTAGTTTAGTTAAGTTAACCAAACTTTGAATAAATAAAATGTATTGAATATATAAAACTAATAAATCACTATTTCGAGATATTACACGTTAGGTGGCAGAGTTTAACGCCGCGCTTTGTCTTACCAGAGCTTTTTTATATATAAATGCAAATAATAATAATATTATGTACATAGCACGTAATTTAGTTCATTTAAATCTACAAGCAAGTTAATTTGGACAAAACCTTGAATAAATAAAATCGATTCTATAAAAAATATAAAAAAATGATATATTTAAAGAGGTCACGATTTCGAAACATTGTCTGTAAAGTGGCGATGCTTAACGCCGCGCTTAACATAACTTATCATTTTTTTAGCTTCACGCTGTATCGCGCATACAGCAGGGGTAGGCAGAGGGAACCTAGTGTTAAGACACTCCGTTTCCCACTTTCAACTTGTCATTTTCCACGTGAATATTGAACCCACATCCATCGGCTTTACTGTGACTAAAGAGAGAATAGTCAACAATAATAGTCATTTCCTTTCCGCTTTGTTAGTTTTAGGACAATGTGTGTATAACGGTACTTACTATCTTTTTATATTAACTAGACCGTGAAATTTCATGCATTTGTATGTGAAAGTTAAACCTATTATATGCAGCCCTTTTGAGTTTTTTTTTAGCTTCACGCTGTATCCCGCACACAGCAGTGTAGGCAGAGGGAACCTAGTGTTAAGACACTCCGTTCCCCACTTTCCGCCAAATCCGGAGGCATTGCGTGTTAAGTAGCGGAACTTAACGCCGCGCTTTGCCTCGACAACAGAATGAAGAGGAAATATTGAATATTTTCACTCCTCGAGTGGGAATCGAACCCACAACCAGTCGTTTACATGTCACATGTTTTAGCCACTGGTGAAAATAATAAAGTAATTTATATAAATAAGGTTTCAATTTTGGGGGCAGAGAGTATTGACACTATGTTTTCTCTAACTACGCTGCTATGCCGAATAATGCCTGACGTTTCACGCTTAAAAAAATAATATACATGTATAATTAGGGTTAGTCGTGGCGCAGTGGCACAAAGTGAGACTGTAAAGGGACTGGTTGTGGGTTCGATTCCCACTCAAGGAGTAAAAATATTAAATATTTTCATTTTCTTCGCTCTGGTGTTGATATGCAAAGAGCGGCATTAAACTCCGCCACTTAACACGCAATACCTCCAGAATTCAACGAAAAGTGGGGAACGGAGTGTCTTAACACTTAGTTCCCTCTGCCTAACCCGCTGTATGCGTGATACAGCGTGAAGCTAAACAAAAAAATATTTAATATATTATATATATATATATAGATTGCGAAGGATCAAATACAAGTGAAAGTGGTTTAGAAGTTTCTAGATATGTGTCAGTATGTAGGCCAGTTGCGCTCGAACGGTGAATCACGATTTCATAATGTCTTGTGTAACTCTGCATTTTTACACGCAAGGATTTTTTTAGTGGTAACTAACTAACTGTGTTCGATAATCGATGTTTTATTTAATTTAGTGGCCAGTCGTGGCCCAGTGGCACAAGAGTGTGACTGTAAACGACTGGTTGTGGGTTCGATTCCCACTCGAGGAGTGGAAATATTTAATATTTCCATTTTCTTCGCTCTGGTGTTGAGGTAAAGCGCGGCGTTAAGTTCCGCCACTTAACACGCAATGCCTTCGAATTCGGCGGAAAGTGGGGAACGGAGTGTCTTAGCACTAGGTTCCCTCTGCCTACCCTGCTGTGTGCGGGATATAGCGTGAAGCTATTTTTTAATTTTATTCATTTTTTCTTATTAAATAAGAAGTTAGTACTTTAAAACATGTTTAAAGTGTTATTCCACACTTAGGAAAATTGAATAAGACATTTAAAGAAAACGTATAAACGTTTAAACGTATTTGAACGCAGCGGGATTCGAACCCGCGCCACCTGAATACCGTTCAGGCGCTCTCACCACTGAGCCATGCGTGCAAGAAGTTAGTAGCATTTTAGGTTATATGGGGCTAGTCGTGGGTTATGGGCACAAAGTGTGACTGTAAACGCGACTGGTTGTGGGTTCGATTCCCGCTCGAGGTGTGGAAAGTAACTATCTGTGTTCGATAATCGATGTTTTATTTATTTTTTCTTATTAAATAAGTTAGTAGTATTTTTATACGAGTATTATATATTAGAACAGTTCTGGCTTGTGGGCGCAAAGTGTGACGCAAATGATTGTGGGTTCGATTCCCACTCGAAGAGTATATTTAAAAAATCAGAGCCTCTATCTAGTTTCGGTATGAAATCGACATTGCGTGTTGATTGACGTAACTTAACGCCGTGTTTTATCTTTCCCGAATAAAAAAATTAAAATAATTTAATTTATTTATATACTTATCATATGTTCAAACGGGAATTGAATACACGACCGTGTCGTCGTCAATTTGTATTTACAGTAAGATAACGTCCCACTGCTCCTTAATGACTGGGTGGGTTTTTTTGTTATTAATATGTAATTATTACATTTTTTTGATTTCCACATATTTAATATTTCTATTTTCTTCGCTCTGGTATCAAGGTAAAGCGCGGCGTTAAGTTCCGCCACTTAGCACGCAAAGCCTCCGAATTCGGCGGAAAGTGGGGAACGGAGTGTCTTAACACTAGGTTCCCTCTGCCTACTCTGCTATGTGCGGGACACAGCGTGAAGCTATTACATTTTTTTGACAAAATACCTAGGTTTTCAAGGCTTTGAATAAAATCGATACTATATTATTTATATGAAATCTATATATAAGCGATGATTAATCGACTAAACCCATTATGGAATCGAACCCCAAACCTTTAAAACCGATCTGGTACCTAAGACAAAGCGCGACATTAAGTTGCGCCACTGAACACTAAATATATCGATTTGGTGCGGAGAACGGAGTGTCTTAACACTATGTTCTCTCTGGCTACCCTGCTTATATAAGGATTATAAAACACTAATATATTGAAAGCTAAAATTCTACGTATTGATTCTTTGCCAATACCTGTGTTAAATAACCTTGGTTCTTCGAAAAACCTTTCACTTGATGACAAAGTGTTTAAATGTCATATTATTGGTAGAAACAGCGTCTAACTGTAAACGCCATTGGTTGTGGGTTCGATTCCCTTTCGAAGTAATAATTATATTGGAGAGCACGGCGTTAAATTCCGCTCAACACTCAACGTCTCCCTCAAGAGAAAAAAAAAAGAATATTTTGATACATTTTTTTTTACTACCTGCTCGTTAATAGAGAAGTATCGACTTAGTGTTAAGACACTCCGTTCCCCATTTTATAATAAGGAAATGTTCATGGTAAATAATTAATAGAGTAATTTGTCAATAGCCTAAGCGTTTATTACAAGCATGTCTAAACAACACTTTCGTTTCGTGTTGATAAATCACAATTTTGTTAGTAAAAAGTGAAAGGTAGATTCATTGTAGAGTAGACAATCTTTGATGTACGAGTAAATGGTACGGTTGTGGGTTCGATTCTCAGTTTGGGCAAATTTTAAAAGGTTTTTTACAAGTAGGCAATAATAAAAAATGGCGGAAAGTGGCAAAATCGGGGAAAATTTATATAATTTATTCTAAATAAGATGTTACTTTATTATTAAACGTCAAATAGTTTACTATCGGACACAGATTAACAAAAGTGAATGCTTCAGACATGAAAAAGGGAAATCGGGAAATTATAAAGATATGTAATTATAAAATAAAAACAGTACAAGTAACTCCTTATTATGTCAGCTCTTTATCAGTAAGTCTCATTAAAATTGGTCCAGCCGTTCCAAAGATTAACCAGAACAAACAGACAGACAGACAAAAAATATAAAAAAATGTTATGTTGGCATATGTACAGTGTATGTACGTTTAGTAAAAAGCAGTTATTTTAATATCACAAACAAACACTACAATTTTATTTATTTATATATTATAGATTTTATTTAACGATCATTGACTCAATTACGTAAATGTTATAAGAAATAATTACAGGTCCAACTGGTATATTAAATATTGGTTCGAACCACTTTAACTCACAAAAAGTGGTCTACTGTGAAACAAGGTTTGGACTGTAGGAATGAAAATGAACTAAATATAACGTAATAGAAAGGCAAGTTGTGATTTATTAGTATTTTTTTTAATTCTAGAAATTATTACTGCAGAATATTGTTGTAGAATCTTTAAAAACGTCTTTTATTGTTTTTTTTTAGCTTTACGCTGTATCCCGCACGCAGCAGGGTAGGCAGAGGGAACCTAGTGCTAAGACGCTCCGTTCTCCATTTTCCGCCGAATTCGGAGGCTTGCGTGTTAAGTGACGGAACTTAACGCCGCGTGTTAAATGGCAGAACTTGACAGAGTTCTTTACCTCGACACCAGAGCAAAGAAAATGGAAATATTAAATATTAACATTCCTCACGCGGGAATAGAACCCACAACCAGTCGCGTTTACAATCATACTTTGTCCACAAGCCACGACTGGCCTCTGGTATTTAGTTTCTTCATAATTTTAAAAGCTTATAGTTATTTTATTTCTATCTACCCCCTTTTTACAAATATATCAATTTAACCAGTCAATACTCAGCCTTCTACTGTCATATACGTTTCCTTATTGTCATTGCTTATATCAATTTATTTTCATTTATTTCATGTATTTCTTATAATAATTATAGAAAGTCAGAGAGAACATAGTGTCAAGACACTCCGTCCTTTATAATGGAGTGATGTAGAAAAACTTATTTGTATGGCAAGTGCCATTTAATTCAACTAATTGAAAAACTTAGTGACGTAGTGAATTGTGAATTCAGTGAATTTAGTGTCCAGAATAAATAAGGGTTAGTGATCAAACTCACTGTTCTACTTTTCTCCTAAACAATATCAAAACGAACGGAGTAAAAATCATGAATTTATATATATTTTATATGAAAACGTTAATTGTGAGAATTTTTATTTAGACATGATATGCTTATCTTATGAAATGTATATATTGCAACTATATCTTCAATACAATCATTTCTCTGACCGGGAATCGAACCCAGAACCAGTCACGCTTACAGTGACACGCTGTTATTGTACCACTGTGTCCTCAGAAACCAATTGCATACTTTTAACATTTTTAAATACATTACACGCTTAGGTTTTTGAAAAAGACACTTTTAAAAAACATAAAAATTTGAACGTAGAGGGATTCGAACCCGCTCCTTTTGGGAACAGTCCAAACGCTCTAACCGCTAAGCCAACGTATATTTTATAAAACAATGTTTCGCGCCCAATATTAATAATCGTTGTTAATCTAAAAACTGCAATCTTAGATTGTTCTAGCAATTATTTTTTTGAGTAATTCATCTTTTTTGAGTAAAGTAAAGATTGAATATGCAATCCTTCGATTAGTTATTTGTAAAAATTATAAAGATATGTAATTATAAAATAAAAGCAGTCCACCACTAGGTTGGATTAAGATCGTTTATAGATCCGCCCAGGTCCACGAACGATTGGGGCAGTACCCGAGACCTGGGCTAGTGGCGGGAGAGTAGCACCGTCAGGTTTTAGTGGGTAAACGGAGGCGTATCATCACGCCGAACCGAGTCCCACATAACCACGTTCCGGGTCCCGGGTTCCCATCCCGGGCGGATCTTCGTAACGGATTTCCTGACGTTAAAAAAAAGAATCGTTTATTGATATTGGGCGTTAGCAAATTGCATTTCATTATTAAAAAAAAACGTCATGTCGTGCATAAATCGAACCCGTGACGAACGCGGAACTAATTTATTACCATTAATCTTGCTCTTTGAAAGGAAACGATACCAAAGCGATTTCACTTTCAATTGCATTGAATTGAAGATCGTTTGTTATATTGCACTAATATTATTTATGTAACATGAAATTGTTTTTTGCTCCTTTTATAATAGTATTATTGTGCTCGTGACTTCGTCTACGTGATATTTAACAAAAAAGTTAGAATTTCAAAATAACAGTAGCCTAATTTACTCCATATTATATAAGCTATCGGCCAGTGAGAGTATTATCAAAATCGGTTCACTTTCGTCCCCTATTTAAACTCTTTAGAGATTGGTTTTTGATAAAATAAGTAGCCTATGTTAGAACCAGTCATTTTTATTACTTTCATTCTAAATTTCATCCAAATCGGACCAGTAGATTAGCCGTGAAAGCGTGACAGACAAACACACAGACATTCACATTTATAATATAAGTATGGATATATTTAAAATTACGAAATTCTAACATATTGCAACATTGACCTTTAAAATTGACGATTTTGCTATATTTGGTGCTCTTTAAATTTTTTTAAAGAATTTCTAGTAATTATAAACTAGTTTTTTTGAATATTTAAATTGAGTAATAATCAGGAATTTAAAAGAGTTCATATAAAATTTATATATAGCATGTATTTCTAATATTATAATTTTAGAATTTTTCTAAATCAATATATTGTTTTTTTCGGCCTTTTTCTTAGACCTAGAAGCTAGTGTCAAAAGACTCCGTTCTCCCTTTTCAGCCTATATCTATAGGGAACATATATAAAGCAAAAGTAAGCAATAAGAAGGATAGGAGGGAACCGGTTATCACTTAAAGCACGAGGACCCCCAGAGTTAAAAGGGTGTGTATGAAGAGGTTGATAATAGTGGACGAGGCTAGAGAAGTATGCAGGGAGCGTAGCGTTAAACACCGTTCTCTCTGACTACCCCCTTAAGGATATAGCGTGAAGCTAACAAAATAGTTATATAGGTACGGTTATATTTCCTAATACGGGAATCGAATCTACAACCTTCAAAGGTTCTTAAGTTAAAGGCCGCATCGCCTTCACTGTCTCAACGAAATGACAGTTGTTTGACATTTAAGATAATTTCCTTCTTCCATTAAATATAATATATTATTGAAATTGATATTATATTATATTTAATTAAATATATTTACGAGTACCAAAATAACTTTCATCGTCCATCGTGGTGCAGTGGGACAATGTTTGACTCTACGGGAACAGTCTCAAGTTCGATTCGGTCTCGGGGGTATAATTACATTTATTTTTTTCGTTTGTCCTCATTGGTAATTAAGACAAAACGCGTCTTTAAGTTTGCCCACTTAACACGCAATGTCACGGTTACAGGTGGAATGTAGAGAACGGAAAGACTTGACACTAAATTCTCTCTAACTATTTTGCTAAAATCATCAATAAAATCATATATGGAAATAAGTAAGTAACTTGCGTCGAAATGAAACTAAGACATTAACATCGTTCCCTTTTTACTTGTCTACTGTCTTGTATATTTAACGGAGCTAAACGCCACATTTCGTGTTATTAAATCAAAGAAAGCACCTATTTACACTTATTTACTTCAACCGAGATTCGAACTCATTACCATTGCAATAACCAATAACATGCTAACTACTCTACAACATATTCATTATTAAACAAAAACATACTTTTATCATAAAAAGTTTAAATAAATCGTTTTTTATATTTATATATAAAAAAGGTTATTTCCTTTTTTTCAGTATTTTACGAATAAGCAATTCAATTATTATTTGTTACAGATATTTTATTTAAGTTTCCTGTTGGCCTTTAATGTAAAAGGCGTTGAGTCATTTCATGTAATCAGATGTGATTGGTCACCTTGTAGGATTCTAGAAGTTACTACTATATATCAAGTATTTATACTACAACTTTAATAATATATTAATAATTATATAAAAAATCAGGTTAATGCTTCTCAGATAAAGGGTTAGTCAGAGAGATTCTACTGTTAAGACACTCCGTTCTCCACTTTCCAGCCGAAACTGAGATATTGAATGTTAAGTGGCGGAGCTTTATGTCACTATTACCTAACTATATTACATACTATATTTATGAATAAAGCTCAATAAAACTTAATTCCTTGAAAAATTAATATAAAGTTCATTTTTTTATGTTTTCATATTTTTAAAAAGAAAACTTATAAAAAATTGTATGCATTGATTCATACATTGATTCATTTAACTTACAATTGAATACATTGATTAATTTAAATTTTATTCGAACCCGCGCTTCTTGGTAAATAATAATAATAAGTGGCAGAAGTTAACGTGCTATAGGGAGTAAACAGGAATTCCTTAAAACCACAATCTGTTGCTTAACTTAAGGATTTCCAGACGAATCGGTACAGTAGTTTTAAAGTATGGGCAGGATAGAAACTTGATCCTCGTATGAGAATGGTTATACCACCTTATGGTAAATTAATTCAATTAAAAAATAAATATAATATGTAGATATATTATATTGGGCCAGTCGTGGCGCAGTGGCATAGACGTGTAACTTAAAAGCGACTGGAGGAGTGGAAATATTTCCATTTTCTTCGCTCTGGTGTGAAGGCAAAGCGCGGCGTTAAGTTCCGCCATTTAACACACAATGCCTCCGAATTTGGCGGAAAGTGGTGAACGGAGTGTCTTAACACTAGGTTCCCTCTGCCTACCCTGCTGTGTGCGGGATACAGCGTGAAGCTAAAAAAAAAATAATATAATAAAATAGATATTATCTGTCTATCAATCAATCTTATAAGAAAGTCTTACATTCGTGAAAGGCGTATAACACGCGTCGCCTTGACAACGTTTATATAACTTTATAAAGTAAATGTCAAACACATGTTAGTGTGTGTAATTTTTTTTAGCTTCACGCTGTATCCCACACACAGCAGGGTAGGCAGAGGGAACCTAGTGTTAAGACACTCCGTTCACCACTTTCACACGTTTGTGCCACTGGGCCACGACTGGCCACAATTATATTATAATTGATTTCAACTAAACTTTTAAAAAAAATATAAATACATATAAATTGTATGGAGAATCCATTAAAATTAGAAAGATAGATGATTTCAAACCGTTATTGCAACAAAACATAGGAAATGTGTAATCGAATACTTCCAAACAGCGTTTTGTAATTTGCACCAGATTTAGGTCACGATAAATCATTATTTTTTTTCAACAATCAACTTTTCTAATAGTTGTTTTTGTAATGTTATTAGTAAATCGTGTTATGTGTAGAGAGAACGGAGTGACTTGACACTAGCTCTCTCTTTTTTTGTTTAACATAAAACAGTGGCCAGTCGTGGCCCAGTGGCACAAGCGTGTGACTGTAAACGACAAGTTGTGAGTTCGATTATCACTCGAGGAGAGGAAATATTTAATATTTCTATTTTCTTCGCTCAGGTGTCGAGGTAAAGCGCGGCGTTAATTTCCGCCACTTAACACGCAATGCCTCCGAATTCGGCGGAAAGGTACGGAGTGTCTGAACACTAGGTTCCCTCTGCCTACCCTGCTGTATGCGGGATACAGCGTGAAGCTAAAAAATAAAATATTGATAATTTTAAAGGGTTATATTATAAAAGACATTTTTAGAAAATATTTTAAATATGAACACAGCGGAATTTGGGAGAAAAATATAATTTATAATAAACGAATAATAATTTTGATGCAGCTGGATATAGAACGCATGTATTAACATTCATACAGGTGGTTCGAGTCCTGCTGTGTTAAAATTTTTATCCTATTTTATAAAAAAATCTTAAAATTTTGATTTTAAGTAACTACATATATAAAACGTTTTTTACAATTTTCATCTCTTGTTTGTATGTCTGTCTGTTTGTTACGGCTAATCTTCGGAACAGACGAACCTACTTCGACGGGACTTTTACTGGCAGATAGCTGACTGAATAAGAAGTAACTTAGACAATTACATTTTAAAATTATAACTTCAACACGGACGAAGTCGAGCACAGCTAGTAGTAAATAGAACAAAAAATATATATTTTAATAAATCTTAGCTTTTAAACATTTTTAAAATGTTATTCCACACTTAGGAAAATTGAAATAGGCATTTAAAAAACGTATAAAAATTTGAACGCAGCGGGATTCGAACCCGCGCCTCCTGAATACCGTCCAGGCACTCTCACCACTGAGCCATGCGTTCTATTACCAGCTGCGTCGAAATTCTTATACGCATTATTACAACTTATTTTTGTTGTTAGCATCTCTGGAGAGAGATTTTTACAAATTTCTGCAACCCAAAGATTATTCTACTCTACAACTTATCTTTATTTCTTAAGAACAAGGGTGGTTTAATAAATTAAAATTGAATGGAAGCTAATATTAAGCTGTTTCAACTTAATCGTTGTATGTAACTGTATATATATATTTGTTTGTATATAACGTGAAAGTGCAACGTGAAAGCAAGCTCTCTGTTTGTTGGCACCAAATTAAATATACATTGCTTTTACAATTACTTGTGTTGTGTAGTTAAAGAAGAGGCAATAATGATGCAGTGGCTGTATTACTTTAAACGTGATTGATTTTGGGTTCGATTTTCATTTGAAGCAATAATTATATTGGGGCCAGTCGTGGCGCAGTGGCACAAAGTGTGACTGTAAAGCAACTGGTTGTGGGTTCGATTCCCACTCGAACAGTGGAAATATTTAACATCCATTTTCTTCGCTTAACACTAGGTTATTTGCCTACCCTGCTGTGTACAGGATACAGTGGGAAGCTAAAAAAAAGTGGATAACGGAGTGTCTTGACACTAATGTCTCTCTGACAGTACAAAGAAAGGATTAAAGCTGTTATATTATGACATTATTGATCTCTTTCCTTGTTCTCAATTTGAAAATCACTTTAAAATCTAGTCAAAACACTTTGTTTTCACTTTCAGCCTGAAATCAGATTGAGACATTGCGATTTAAGTGGCGGAACTTAACGCCGCGCTTTATTTCGTGCACCAGAAATGATAAATATAAAAAAAATATGAATATCATTATTCCTCCGAATGGAAATCGAACCCACAACCAGTAGCGTTTACAGCTAGTATATCAATTTCAAATATTTTTCTAACTATCTAACTAACTGTTTACTTATAACAGTGACTTTTTTATATAATTTAGATAACATGTTTCACGGTAAGCGCTTTCGTGATATGTAATAATCATTAAAATTAATTGAAATGCCTTTTGTTTCTCAGTAATTAAGATTCTTTGGTAAAATTCTTAATCTTTATTTATCTTAATGGTTCGAAGAAAAGGCAGCACCAAAAATATAGTTAAAAACTTGAATTGAAATACTTTTAAAAACTTCTAAACATTTTTAAAGTGTTATTCCACACTTAGGAAAATTGAAAAAGACTGAGCTCAGTGGTGAGAGCGCCTGAACGGTATTCAGGAGGCGCGGCTTCGAATCCCGGTGTGTTCAAATTTTTATACGTTTTCTTTAAATGTTACTTTTAAAAACTTATTTACGCTTTTTCTCGCATATCAGTGTAGTTAGTGAGAACCTAATGTCAAAACATTCCGTTGTCCACTGTCTGACACTAGACATTGACATTGAGTGGCGGAACTTAACGCTGCGTTTTGTTTTTGATATTAAAGGAGAAAAATAAAAATATATTAAATATAATGATTTCTGCCACTAGAAATCGAACCCAAAACCTTCCGTCCCTATTATATGAATAAAGTATATTGATAATTTAAAATAAATCAATTATTTATTGAATCAATATAATAGTGGCCAGTCGTGGCGCAGTGGCACAAGCGTGTGACTGTAAACGACTGGTTGTGGGTTCGATTCCCACTCGAGGAGTGGAAATATTTAATATTTCCATTTTCTTCGCTCTGGTGTCGAGGTAAAGCGCGGCGTTAAGTTCCGCCACTTAACACGCAATGCCTCCGAATTCGGCGGAAAGTGGGGAACGGAGTGTCTTAACACTAGGTTCCCTCTGCCTACCCTGCTGTGTGCGGGATATAGCGTGAAGCTATTTAATTTTAATTTTAATTTTAATATAATCGTTGAATCAAGGAAGTATAAATCATTGATTTATGTATCACAAGATGACAACATTTATGTATATTTCTTATTAAGAGTATTATAATATATATCAAGGTCGCTTAACTTGTTCCTAGAACGACAATTATTTAATCGACTGTCGTGATTTACATTCATTTTTTTAAAGAAACTTCTGGTTTTTCCCACATAATAAAGAAGAGAGAATCTTAGTGTCGAGATACTCTGTTCTCCATTTTAAAGTTGCTTGAATAATAAGATGAATATATATACATTGAAAGTTTTTTAAATATCCAAGACATCAACGCATTTGCAGCTTGTACAAAAAAGGTGTGAAAAAAAAAGTTTTCGCATTTATGTCATATTTATTTTAAATCTTATTATTATGTTTATTTACTGTTGAAAAAATATTATTTATAAAAGCAATGACTTACATTAATCAATTAATTTCAATTGAAGAAAACTGTTACAACTTTAAAAAATATTGAAAAAAAAAAACAAAACGATTTTAGCTCTTGGGTTTCGAATTCGATTCCCATTCGAAATAACGAAAATATTTCAATTATTATTATTTCTCCACTCTAATAGCGCGGCGTTGAGTTCCATGCAATACCTCAATTTCACGTAAAAAGTGGAGAAAGGAGTATTTTGACACTAGGTTCTCTCCTAAATGTTTATTTTATGTATGATTTTTTTTGCACCCCAAGTTGTCCTTTAAATTGTTATACCTAAGGCTACCTGTGAGACCCCAATTATGTACGTTTCTGTTCTTTATTTTGTTTCCTTTATTGTGTGCAATAAATAATTTTATCTATGTATCTATTTTTTTTTTACTTTCACGCTGTATCCCGCACACAGCAGAGTAAGCAGAGGGAACGTAGTGTTAAGACACTCCGTTCCCCACTTTCCGGCGAATTCATTTCGAAGTATTATTGTCTTATTACAAAATTCGATATAATTCGGCGGAAAGTGGGGAAAGGAGTGTCTTAACACTAGGTACTCTGCCTACCCTGCTGTGTGCGGGATACAGCGTGAAGCTAAAAAAAAAATCGATTACTCAAGAATCGAGTATTAAGTAAATCAAGCATACAAGTATGAATAAAACGTTGTAGTCACGCTATTTTTGCATAATGCCTTATTATAATTTGAATTAGTGGTAATTATTTCCTTACTTGACGCCGTCGTGGCGCAGTGGGACAGCGACTGACTGTAAACGTGATGGTCGGTGGTTCGATTTCCAATTGGAGTAATAATTATATGTTATTTCAAGTTTTTTGAAACTAACTTAGAAATTAAAGACGATTTTCTAAGTATTTGTTAAAAATAAGTGTCTATTATATAGTCATAAGTGTATTTGACTTTTAGAAAAACCTAAACTTTATCGAAAAAGAAAGTCTAGAATAAATAAAATGTTTATCTTATATATTAATATAATATTATTATAAAACTACGTATTTAAAATATATTCTCAATTACTTAAAACAAATGTCTTTAAATATTTTTTTTTTAATTTAATATATTAAAATGTTTAATATATATTTGACGGCATTATGCAAAATATACCTTTGCATAAAAATTAAACAAAGAAACTTATTAGCGCGATTATTAATAAATAAAATAATTATTTTTACAATTGAATATTAACAATACACATTTTATTTTTTATATTATTATCTCACAATATATAATAATACATTTAACAATATAATTATAAAATAATAATAATTTATATATATTAGAATAACAATAATTAAATAATTATTTCATCAATTAAATAATTACATTACATATTTTAATTTTCTTATTAATAGCTAAATAATAATTTATTTTTAAAAAATAATAATAATAACTATTATTATGTATTGTGGCCAGTCGTGGCCTAGTGGCACAAAAGTGTGACTGTAAACGACTGGTTGTGGGTTCGATTCCCACTCGAGGAGTGGAAATTATATTTCCATTTTCTTCGCTCTGGTGTCGAGGTAAAGCGCGGCGTTAAGTTCCGCCACTTAACACGCAAGCCTCCGAATTCGGCGGAAAGTGGGGAACGGAGTGTCTTAACACTAGGTTCCCTCTGCCTACCCTGCTGTGTGCGGGATATAGCGTGAAGCTATTTTTTATTATTTATATATAATAACTAACCTCTCAAAACATCAGCAGGTATTAAACGGCTGAAAGTCTTCGATTCCTCCTTTGCCTCCTCCGCCGCGAAGGCAACAGATAGAACGGTGAGTACAATCAGATACTTCATCTTTACACAATTTATTTTACAAAAAATATATGTTTTAAAAGATAAAAAATACAGAGCGCGACCCCCGTGCACTGCGTGTGGTGTCCCGTGATTGACTGAATCAAAATTTCAATTTTCCCGCGGTTTTATGTACATCTG
This sequence comes from Dryas iulia moderata, assembly GCA_019049465.1. Taxonomy (NCBI): domain Eukaryota; kingdom Metazoa; phylum Arthropoda; class Insecta; order Lepidoptera; family Nymphalidae; genus Dryas; species Dryas iulia. Next base: position 3,238,812 of record CM032444.1, read on the forward strand.
ACAGGCGGGGAGTGAGCGGCAAGATGGCGGGTGGGCACAAAATGGCGCGCTTGCGTTTCTTTTTTTTTATATATTAATTGTTTTTGTTTTGTTTTTGTTGTGGGCTTGGTAGAGTAGTGTAAGAACTCTACGTTTTTAGAGCTGAAGTTATATACGTCTTATATAATTAAATTATTTAAATATTATTTTACTCTGAGCGGGAATCGAACTTACATCTATCGTGTGTAGGATCACTGTACCACTGTAACACAATGGTGGGCAGACGAAATGGTTTATTTTAGTTTCTTTTTTTTTATTGTTGCAATATTCTTTCTGTTGTTGACTTATAGAGTAGTAGTGAGCTAAACTTTTACATTGAATTTATATATGTCTCTTATATAATTATTATTTGTATATTTTTCCTCTGAGCGGGAATCGAACCCATACGATATCGCGTACTGTACCGCTGCACCACGACGGTGGGCACACGAAATGTATTTGCGGTACTTCAGAAATTATTATTTTTTTATTAGATTCTATTCTCGAACTAAATTTGTACTTGTATTTAGTAGAACGAACTTATTTAAATATTTTTCCTCTGAGCGGGAATCGAACCTACACCCATCGCGTGTACACTAACTCTATTACTGTATCACTGCGCCACGATGGAGTTCGTCTTTGTTTACTAAATAAAGTAAAGTATTATTGTAATTGTCCTTTTATATTTCTTTGTCTTAAGATATATTATATTTATTAAATGACGTTTTAATTTTTAAATGTTTATATATATTTTTTTTATAATTAATGTTTATTCTATTTATAATATTGTTTGTATACAATAAAGGGCAATGCATTCTCAGTTTAAAGAAATATGATCAATAATTATTTCATTAATGTCACAAACTAGAAAGTGGAGAACGGAGTGTCTTGACACTAGGTTCTCCTTGTTTTACTATGCATGTGGAATAAAATACAAATATTTTTTATAGCTTCACGCTGTAACCCGCACACAGCAGGGTAGATAGAGTGAACCTAGTGTTAAGACACTCCGTTCCCCACGCACCGCCAAATTCGGAGGCATTACACTTTTACCTCTGTTACCAGAGTGGAAATATTAAGTATTTTCACTCCTCGTGTGGGAATCGAACCCACAACCAGTCATTTACAGTCACACGTTCGTGCCACTGGGCCACGACTGGCCCTAATTATTATTATATTTATATAAACCATAAATAATGTTTTAACTGATATACTTTTTACGTGTCTTCTATTTTTTTAGTTATAAATCGTTATTTATTCATAATAGAAACTCAATAGGAATAAGAAATGTAAAATAAATATTAAAAAATGATTTATTAACTTCATTGCTTTAGTATGTTATTTTTATTATACATATTTATATTATTATTATTATTTTTATAACTTCACGCATTTTTCCGCATAGTTAGTGTCAAAGCACTCCGTTTTCTTCTTTCCGCCTCAGTTTAAGATTTGTCTAACTAAAGAACAAAAGAAAAATATATTAATTTAAATACTCTATTATTATTTGAGTACGAATCGAACCTACAACCATCGCGTTTATATTCAGACGCTCTACTGCGCCAAGATGGTCTTATTGTTATAACTTATTATTAACTTTATATTGTTGAATGATAACAATATTATAAAAGTGCCTCATGACATATTAACTTTAAATAAAGGGGACAGAGTTACATGGTTGTAAGTTCGATTCCCACTCGAAGTAATGATTATTTAATTTAAATTAGTTGTCTCTGCTCTAGTATGATCAGAATGTGGAGAACGGAATGTTTTAAAATTAAATTTTCTTTGTATTTAGCACGGTTTTATATGTCATCTGACAAAACAATAAGGTTTTTAGGTTATCTAGTGACTTATCACTAGATCATCTCTGCTTTTCTTACTAATTTTAAAAAATACATATGCAATCTATTATTTAAAATACTTTCATTTCTATGCTGTGGTATCTACGACAAAACACGGCGTTGACTTCCGCCACTCCCCACGCAAACTCTTAATTTTGGCCAAAAAATGAAGAACGGAGTGTCTTGACACTACCTTCTCTCTGATTATTGGACTATGAAATTATTCTTTCTTTTAAACTTAATTAATAGTCAGAAACTTTCTTTTTTTTAATTATACTCTATTTAAGAACCAAACAACATATTACACAGCCAAATGATACAGACGGAATCGAACCCATTACCAACATACCAATTCATATACAATTACAAAGAAGGGGAACGTTAATTTGAACAATAAGATGTTTTTAGTGCAATTATTTCGCCTCAGGGTTGTATTACAACAGTCGCATATTGTCTGCATGTGAACGTGTAAGTCACGTAACTTTTTGCCTAATGCTTTGTTCTGGAAGTTTTTTCTGTATATATCTCGTATATGGAGAAACTCCTTGAAGCCAATTGGTGCTTGTGGGTACATATTGTGACTATAAAGCGAGTGGTTGTGGGTTCGATTCCCACTTGAAGAGTGGATTTATCAAATATTTTAAAAAATTTGTTAAAAATTTTGGCTTTAAATTCAAAGAATTGGAAAGTGGGGAACGGAGTGTCTTAACACTAGGTTCCCTCTGCCTACCCTGCTGTGTGCGGGATAAAAGAGAAAAAAAAAGGAAGAAAGTCGTGTCTTGTGGGTACATATTGTGACTATAAAGTGACTGGTTGTGGGTTCGATTCCCACTTGAGGAGTGGATTTATTAAATATTTTTATTTTCTTCGCTCTGATGTCGAAGCAAAGGCGTTAAATTCCGCCATTTAACACGTAATGCTTCCGGAGTGTGGAAAATGAGAAACGGAGTGTCTTAACACTAGGTTCTCTCTGTCTACCCTGCTGTTTGTGGGTTATAGCCTAAAGCCAAAAGAAAAAGAAAAAGAAACTCTATTGAGGTATAGTGGGACTGTCTATATATGCGGTGGTAATAGGTTCAATTTCAATGTAGGATATTTATTTAGTTTTTGTGTGTATTTTGTTTATGATTCAGTTCAACTTGATAAAAGGAGATGTGGAGAGAAATGTTCGACATAATTTTCACTTTTAATTTCATTTGTGAATATGGTTAGGTTCATGTTTTTTATTGTATAACATGTAGGGGAAAGAACCTAGTGTTAAGATACTCCTTTCTCTACTTTCTATTTGAATTTGAGATTGCGTTATACGTGGGGAACGTTAACGTACCATTTTGACTGGTCTACCAGAGGCAGAGGGGAGGAAACGAAAAATAATTAAATTATTAGATTAGATCATTACTTGAAGTAAAAATTTATGGAAAATAGGACAATGCGTTTTAAGAGGCGTAACTCAACTCCGCACTGTTATTAATCACATAACGAGACACAGAAAATATATAAAAAATCGAGAATCGAATCGACAACCAATCGCGTTAACAGCCAGATGCTTGTGATATTGCACTTCACTTTAATTAAAGCAAAAGTAATACGATGACCATCAAGTCTTTACACTATGTTAACAAATTATTAAAGTAGCGTTTTAGATTCGTGCAAAATTGAACTTACTTTTATATTTTTTTATATTATAAGCTATATAACTTCTAATTATAATTAATTTGTTATTTTTATATTCTTTTTTAATTAGTTTTAATAATTAAATAATTGTATTCATTTGTAGTATTAAAATAACTACTTTTTACTAAAAGCCTATGAATAAATTATTCATTAAAAAATATTTTTTGTCAATCTGTTTGTATACTCGGGCTAGTCTCTAGAACTACTGGGCTGATTACATAAGTCGACTTTCAGTATTTTTTTCTATATAAAATCAGCATATTGCATGTTAAGTGGCGGAACTTAACGCTGCGTTATTTTACGAAGATAGAGAAACCAATATAACTAAAATTCAATCATCTCATTAGATATGTATTGAATCCACAACCATCGCATTTACCGTCACATAATGTCCCACTGCGCCACTATGATATTTTTAAATATTTCTAAATATGTATTTTTTCTGTATTTTTTTTTTGCTTCACGCTGTATCCCGCACACAGCAGGATAGGCAAAGGAATTCTAGTGTTAAGACACTCTGTTCCCCACTTTCTACCGAATTCAGAGAAATTGCGTGTTAAGTGACAGAACTGATACCAGAGCGAAGAAATGGAAACATTAAATATTTCTACTCTTCGAGTAGTAATCGAACCCACAACCAGTCGCTTTACAGTCACACTTTGTGCCACTATGACACGACTGACCCCTAAATATAAATACATGCACAGTTAATTTGCACGAAACTAAATAACTACTCTCTTAACCAACGTTTTAGAATAGTTCTTGAGTTACATTAAGATTACGTTTCATTTTACACCTTCTGGTTTTCTCTTAATTAACATTTTATTGACTATCGGCTTGATGTAATAACGCGGTTAATTTATTTACATTGTTAATGTTTTACTGCATTTCTGTTATCATTATTTTTTTTTTTTATGAAGAAGAATGTTTATTGGGGCCAATCGTGGCGCAGTGGTATAAGCGTGTGACTGAAAACGACTGGTTGTGGGTTCGACTCCCACTCGAGGAGGGGAAATATTTAATATTTCCGTTTTCTTCGCTCTGGCATCAAGGCAAAGTGCGGCGTTAAGTTCCGCCACTTAACACGCAATGCCTCCAAATTTGTAGGTGGAAGGTAGGGAACGGAGTGTCTTAACATTAAGTTCCCTCTGCCTACCCTGCTATGTGCGGGATACAGCGTGAAGCTAAAAAAAAAATTTTAGAAATCGTGTAAAAAATTGAACGCAGGAATCGAATCCGAGTCTCTTCATATATCGTCACTAAACTATGCGTTCTATATAGCAATGTCCAAATGTTTATACGCTTTTTATAGCTAATTATTGATGTTAGTATCTCGATACAGATTTTTTTCACTATTTACTGATACACAAATATTATTTCTATGAACAATGATTTATTTGTTAAGACAGAACATTCTTTATTAAATATTTTTATATTTTTAAAGTATTATTCACACTTGGTATTCAAAGATTTTTTAAAAACATATGTTAATTGTGTAAAATTTAACATATAAAAAATTTTACGTAGCGAGAAGACCGACCTCTTGAGGAACGTCCAAGTACTTATAATATTGTCACTAGCTTCTTTCTAACTACCAATGATTTTGGGTTCAAATCCAAAAGTTCTCTGTATTTTTAAGTCTATACACATATAGAAAGTTCCACGAAGCTTTGCTACTTAGTAAATTCACAGGTTAGTAGTAACAATATAGTTAAATATCAAAAGTGTTCTAACTTTCACCCTACAATACTATCTATCTAAAAATCTAGATTATTTCTAGTCTAAAGCTATTTAAGGCGTGAAAGGTACCTTTAAATGTTCACTTTTACTGATATAGTCAATAGCCATGTTTAGGTATTACGTCATTGTTCATAGTGTCACTAAATGTAACAGATGTGGGTTCAGTAATCTATTTGGGTGAAAAAAAATGAAATTATTGTTAGGGGCCAGTCGTGGCCCAGTGGCACAAGCGTGTGACTGTAAACGACTGGTTGTAGATTCGATTCCTATTTGAGGAGTGGAAATATTTAATATTTCTATTTCTTCGCTCCGGTATCAGAGGTAAAGCACGGCGTTAAGGTCCACCGGAAAGTGGGGAACGGAGTGTCTTGACACTAGGTTCCCTCTGCCTACCCGGGTGTAAGCGGGATACCGCGTGAGGTTAAAAAAAAAATGTTTGGTTACACAGTTCAATATGTGATGTTTTTTTTATATAGGTTCACTTTTTTTCGTGGAATAGTCAGTGAGAATCTAGTGTCAAAACACTCTGTTTTCCAATTACTAGTCGATCGAGACATTACATGTTGAGTGAAACTAAACACCGCGCTTTGTCTTCGATACCAGAGAGAAAAGGAATGAAAAATTCAAATATAATCGAGTGGGAATCGAATTCATATCTATCGTGTTTCAGTTCTATTGCACCACGACGAATTCATCGTTATTATGTTTCTAGGCGTTCAGGCGGAAAGCAGAAAATAGAATTTAAAAAATTAAAATTAAATAACTTCACGCTGTATCCCGCACACAGCAGGGTAGGCAGAGGGAACCTAGTGTTAAGACACTCCGTTCTCCACGCATCACCGAAATCCAGAGACATAAACTAAGTGGCGAAACTTAACGCTGCACTTTGGCTCGAAACAGAGCGATAAAGATGAAATATTATATATTTCAATTCCTTGAGTGGGAATCGAACCCACAACCAGTCGCTTTACAGTCACATTTTGTGCCTCTGCGCATACTATTCTAATATTACAAATGCAAAAATATCTCTATAGACAGAGAGATAGACTGTCTACGCTTCTGTGTGCGGGATACAGCGTGAAGGTAAAAAAATTATGGATTAGTTATATGAAAATATTTCCCGTTCTTATAGAAAATGGTAGTAGTATCAATGTTTACGTAGTGAAAACACAATGCCACGCTTTATTTTAACTAGGAATTAAAAATATAGTAACTTTTCCGCAACTGGGAATCGAACTCACAACCAATTGTGCCTACAAACAGATGTCAATCCACTGCGACTCAATAAATGTTTATTTTTCTAAGTAAAAACATTACTTTTTTATGTCTTTTTTAAAGGTGTGGTTTTGAAGGTGACCTTGGGAAATTTCCTTAAGCCCACTTGCTAAGTAAAGCACATACAATGTTGTCTTTTTCTTGCATACCAGGTTAATCAGATGACTTAATGTCAAGACACTCCGTTGTGGCCAGTCGTGGCCCAGTGGCACAAGCGTGTGACTGTAAACGACTGGTTGTGGGTTCGATTCCCACTCGAGGGGTGGAAATTATAATTTCATTTTCTTCGCTCTGGTGTCGAGGTAAAGCGCGGCGTTAAGTTCCGCCACTTAACACGCAAGCCTCCGAATTCGGCGGAAAGTGGGGAACGGAGTGTCTTAACTCTAGGTTCCCTCCGACTACCCTGCTGTGTGCGGGATACAGCGTGAAGCTAATAAAAAAAATAAAAAACACAAAATCACTTTCTGCCCGATTTCAAAACACTGTGTGTCGACCAAAAAAACTAACCCTTAAACGTTTGAAATAAGGGATGAAAGTTGATATGAAAAATATAAATTGCGTGATTGTAATGAATTTTACCATACATGTAGTTAAATATGCAGGGTTAAACATAGGCTACTTTGTTTTTCAAAAATCCACCCCCGAGGGTTGCAATATAACGAATAAATACAGTTGTGTAGTTCTAGCGGGCGGGCGGGTAGTCAGGATATATACTTATGAAGATGTACTTCTAATTTCAGTATATAAATATTTATTATTATATTAAACTAATCTTCCCAAATTATTAAATGAATATTAAAAGAATAATAAAGTATTAGGTATTTTTCCAATTCGAAAAAAAAAACAGATTTTTTTTTGTGCTCCCTCACAAACTATTTTTTTAATAGATCATGTATTTGTAATTTTTTTTGACCAAACCTGAATACTACAGTGGGACACTTGGCACACTTCAACACCGCGCTTTGTCTTGTTCGGCAGAGCGGAAAAATGAATGTTCATTTCTGCTGCTACTATTTATAATTAATTTTAAAATATGAACAATATATGAACATTAAACCGAGTTATAATCGAACCCACAACCATTCGCGATTACGGTTAGACACTATCTCACTGCGTCACCATGGTCTCAAATGCACGTATTTTACCACAAAGCAATATAATAGTCACAATAAAACCTAGTGCCTAGACACTCCGTCCTCTACGAAATCTGGACATTGCCAAGTTCATCAGAGCGTAGAAATGAAAAAAAAACTTATGATCATTCTTATACCAGCCACTGGCCAGTCGTGACCCAGTGGCACAAGCGTGTGACTGTAAACGACTGGTTGTGGGTTCGACTCTCAAGGAGGCTCGATTCTCTCACTCGAGGAGTGGAAATATTTAATATTTCCATTTTCTTCGCTCTGGTGTTGAGGTGAAGCGCGGCGTTAAGTTCCGCCACTTAACACGCAATGCCTCCGAATTCGGCAGAAGGTGGGGGACGGAGTGTCTTAACACTAGGTTCCCTCTGCCTACCCTGCTGTGTGCGGGATAAAGCGTGAAGCTAAAAAAAATAATTCTTATAAGTCGGAATCGAACCTCCAACCAATCTCGGCTACAGTAAGTCGCTCACCCACTATGCTAGTATCGCCTCAATTATAATATAAATCGATTAATATTCTAGATTCTATCTTAAGCTAAGACCTAAGATCAAAAATGGTAGTAATATCTTATCCTTAATGTCACATCACTCATGTAACTTCAAGGTGAGGCTTGAACGGGATACTAATCATGTATATTAAATATAGATTATACGTTTGGGGCCAGAAGTGGCGCAGAGGCACAAAGTGTGACTGTAAAGCGACTGGTTGTGGGTACGATTCCCACTCGAGGAGTGGAAATATTTAATATTTCCATATTTTTTGCTCTGGTGCCGATGTAAAGCGCGGCGTTAAGTTCCGCCACTTAACATACAATGCCTCCATAGTTCGGCACGTTAATATAATGTCTAACTTATATATGAAGTTCTGGGTTCGAAATATGTTCGAAATATGATAAATTCTGTTATTACAGCTTTAGCAGAGTAACTGGAGAGGCACTAGTGTCAAGACACTCCATTCTCCACTTTTGGTCCGAAATCTGTAAAAATCTCGATATCAATATTATATTCTAACTCTGTTAGTTATTTGTTAGGACCAAGGTTATATTTGGTTTATATGTATGTAAGTGTAAGAGCGTCTGACTGTAAAAGCGGTGGTTGGGGTTCGATTCTCATTCGGAGTAATGATCATATTTCAATTTCCATTGCTTCGCTCAAGCCTAAGACAAAACGCTGCGATGAGTTACGTGAAATATCTCAATTTCGAGCGGAAAGTAGAGGACAGAGTGTTCTGACACTAGGTGTTCTTTGACGTCCCGTTATGCCTCCTGTCTATCTACATATGTTGGTCAACAAATAATATGTTCAAGCATAAATTTATTTAATATAATTAATATATTAAGGCGCGACGTTAAGTTCCGCCACTTAACACGCAATGCCTCCAAATTCGGCGGAAAATGAGGAACGGCGTGTCTTAACATTAAGTTCCCTCTGCCTACACTGCTATGTGCAGGACACAGCGTGATGCTAAAGCAAAGTAATGTATCTTGCTTAATTAATTACTTGTCTATTTTCCCGGACTCTCCCAAAATTCCCGGTATCGTGTATGACCAATATCAAAATCCTGGATTTAGAAAAGAGCCAAACGATCGTTCTAGGTAAAATATACATTTTAGTTTTGAGTAGTATGTAAATGTAATTTAAGAATTGTAAACAAATCATTTTAAGGAAGAAAAGGATACGAGAACAGGTCTATAGTGTTTAAGTAGTTTTAAATAAAAAAAGACATATATGTATACATACTCAAAGCATATAAATATCCATGCTATTATTGTAAATACGAAAGTCTGTCTATCTTCTAGTCTCTCACGGGTAATCTACCGGGCCGATATAGATGGGATTGGGAATAAAAATAGTTGATAACGCAGGATCAAGCATAGACTATGTTTTTTTTTAAATTATAGAATATTTTTTTTATAGCTTCACGCTGTATCCCGCACACAGCAGGGTAGGCAGAGGGAACCTAGTATTAAGATACTCCGTTTCCCACTTTCCGCCGAATTCGGAGGCATTGCGTGTTAAGTGGCGGAACTTAACGCCGCAAGAATAAAAATTCATATAAAAAATCTAAACATAGCACAAGCTAGATCGATTTCGATGAATTTCTCAAGAAGATAGTCAATGAGGCAAGGTCAAACAATTTTTTTCGGACCTGAAATGGGAGATGCAAATTTGTATTTAAAATAAGATGAAGCGCGGCGTTAAGTTCCATCACTCATCACGCAATGTATCGATTTTGGGCGAAAAATAGACGACTGAGTGTATTGACACTACCCGTGGGGTGACTTTTACTTGTGGGGGGACGGGTTAAGAATACAAATCCCCCCGCCGCTGGGTAGCGTCCCGTAAAAAGCGGGTAACCCAGCAGCTTGGTGGTAGCAGATTCTTTCTCCGACTGGCTCGCGACCACTGTCGTGTCAAAGACGAACCGCCAAACATCTGATGATGTTCTCCAGTTCGATGGCATGTAAGCCAGCTCTCCCTATTCCCACTATCCTTTATTCCATAATAAAAAATGGAAAAGGTTCTCGTTGACTACTCCGCTATGAAATGAAATAGCTATAGTTCACAAGCGAAGTCGCGAGCGGGACGCTAGTATATAAATATATTAAAACCTAAATGTACGTGATTGTTGAAATCCCACACTTTAAACTCAAGGCGCATATTGTATGCCTTTTTTAGCTTTTAAATAGGATTTTTAACTTTATTTCAAAGAAAATAAAGTTTAAAATTCTTTAACACATTGTCAAATGCAACTGCAACCTTTCTCTCACGACTGTTTGCTTTTTTACTTAAAAACGATTGTTTATTACAAGATAGGTTCGATGATCTTTGATTTTTATGCAATATATAAGAATTTAGCTACGTATCAGTGTAGTTAGAAAGAGCCTAGTGTTAGGACACTCCGTTCTCCACTTTCCGCTAATCAAGAGATTGTGGTAAGTGACGGAACTCATCGCTTTGTCTTAGGTACCAGAGCGTAGAAATGAAAATTATACAATCATTCCCCCAGTGGAAATCGAACCCACAATCATCGCTGGCCTCTATAAGTTTTTATTAGCAGATGATTTAGTGAACGGTGACTGAATTTTAGTGACTATTGACTAGTGACTAGTGACCAGTGACTCTACTTTTACTCACTCGCTAAAATAATTTAAAAAAATCACTAACAGTAAAAAGAAAAAAGCTGGAAAGTACACGGACCTCAAGTCTGTAGCGTTTAAAAAGACAAAGAGACCTGCGACTCTATTCTACGTGTGACTAAATTACAAATATAGTATAGTACCCGGCAATACATAATGCACATCGATGCTTAGAATGAAACAATCGGTTAGCTTTGACTTCGTAGAGCGTTGTCTCTGTCGCTTAAAATAATATCAGACCGATATCTATTAAAAGCTGTTACAACGACAATAGTAGCTGTCAGCTTTAATGATGTGGATTTCTTTTTTTAATAATTTAATTTGACGCCTAAAAATGAAAAAAATGAAAATATAACTAAACGAATGGATAACCTCCACCTTTTTTGAATTTCGTTAATTAATTAAAAGGAATTGGAACTAATCGGGACCCATTATAATAACCATATTTATTTCATATGTAAATGGATCTCGATTAATACTGTTTTTTGTAGGCTTAATAGTTTGTTTTTGTACATAATCTCACGTACAACAGATTTCCTGTTTTTGTTAAAGATGTAATTGTAAAAATAAAAATTTGGGGACAGTAACAACTCTGTACATATATTCGGAGATAAAACCGACCGTACTCTACCATATCTGTACAAAGACTGACAAACCAGAGAGAAACGTCACATATCAACTGAGTGACAAAGACAGCGCTCTACGAAACCAAAACTGACCGACTGTTTTATTCTAAGCATCGATGTGCATTATTTGTTGCCGGGTACTATACATCATTTAACACGTAATTCACAGGTTGCCATAGCAACGTTTATATATTAAAATTTACTTTAATTTTATGTATTTTGTATCAATTTATAAAAAGTATTGGTTTTCTGCTTCCTCTGTCTACATAATTTTCGTAAAAAAAATTATCCAAAGATATTGTTTCGTGTATTAACATATAAGATTGTGGCCAGTCGTGGCCCAGTGGCACAAGAGTGTGACTGTAAACGACTGAATTTGGGTTCGATTCCCACTCGAGGAGTGGAAATTATATTTCCATTTTCTTCGCTCTGGTGTCGAGGTAAAGCGCGGCGTTAAGTTCCGCCACTTAACACGCAATGCTTCCGAATTCGGCGGAAAGTGGGGAACGGATTGTCTTAACACTAGGTTTCCTCTGCCTACCCTGCTGTGTACATTATCTATTGCTTGAAGCCGTCACAGCGCAGTGGGACAGCGTCTGTAAGCACGATTGGTATTGGGTTCGATTTCCAATGGGGAATGTTTTTAATTAAAAGTTTTAATTTACAATATATAAGTTGAAGCATCTCTGCAATATATAAGTTGAAGCATCATTAAATGGGGAATGCTTATATTCAATTATTTATTTCAATTATTTTACTTTCTTTTCCCCCACTAGCATCTACGACAAAGCGCGGCGTTAAGTTCCACTCCACTTCTTCCACACTCAATTCGGGTGGAAATTGGAGATCAAATTGTCTTGACAGTAGGTTTTCTCTGACCCTGCTGTACGGGATTGAATGTTTTTTTTTTTGGTATAGCAGAATTGAACACACAACTTTGTAAATCCATACTTATATTATAAATGGGAGAGTCTTTGTCTGTCTGTCACGCTTTCACGGCTACTCTACTGGTCCGATTTGGATGAAATTTAGAAATAGGGGATGATAGTTTATATGAAAAATCTAAACCGCTTGACCAATTGTAATGAATTTTGACATAAATATAGTTGATAATCTAAGCTTAAACAAAGGCTACTTTATTTTTTAAAAATGCGCCCCCTAAAGTTGCAATATAACGAAATAGTTCACGCGGCGAAGCCGCGAACGGGATGCTAGTTTATTTTATAAAACTTTTAATATTATTATGAAATACCTTTCACATATCTCTCTTGCATTGCATTAGAGTGTCATACGTTCTAAAAAATCTAGTAAAAACTAGCCCAGTCAATAAATTACCTTCAATTTATATGAACACCTATAAATAATTTTAAGAATTGAAAGACATTTAGAAAATATATAAAGATTTGAACGCAGCGGGATTCGAACCCGCGCCTCCTGAATACCGTCCAGACGCTCTCACCACTGAGCCATGCGTTCTACTACCAGCTGCGTCGAAATTCTTATTCGCTTTATTACAACGTATTTTTGTTGTTAGCAGCTCTGTAGAGAGATTTTTACGAGTGTTTCCTAAGTGTGGAATAACATTTTTAAAATGTTTAAAAGTAAAAAAAAAATAAGGATTATTTGAAACAATATATTTATTCATATAGAGATCTTTGTCTCTCTCTCTCTCTCTCTCTCTCTCTTCGATTGGTCAAAGGACCGATAAAGATGTTCGAAGATCGTTGCCATACAGTCTTGTAACGATACATACTAAATACATAAATAAACGTAGGAATATATATAAAATATTATTTATTAAATAGTTTAATAATAGTAAAAAAAGTACTTTAATAGTTTTAAATAAATAAAAAATATATATTTTTATTAAACGCAACTGGCTGTATGAGTTATTGGCCTATTATAGTTTTAAGAAAAAAAAGAACGCAGTATTATAAGACTGTGAACATTAAATAAGTCGATTTAACATTTAAAATATGCAAGAATTGAAATATTATACTTGTTTAGAATTGTATTTGTTGGATATGAAAAAAAAATATTGGCAAGTTCTTTTTTAAATAATTAATAGAAAAGTTATATAAAAAAGACATTTAAAGAAAACGTATAAAAATTTGAACGCAGCGGGATTCGAACCCGCGCCTCCTGAATACCGTTCAGGCGCTCTCACCACTGAGCCATGCGTTCTACTACACGCTGCGTAGAACGCTGAAATTCTTATACGCTTTATTACAACTTATTTATGTTGTTAGCATCTCTGTAGAGAGATTTTTACAAATTTCTGCTACACAAAGATTATTCTACGAACAATCGTTTGGCAAGAGAGAATGCTATTTATTAAATACTTTTAAACATTTTTCCTAAGTGTAGAATAACACTTTATAAATGTTTAAAAGTAAGTTATATAAAATGTCAATGAAATGATTAATAATTAAATATGATAATAAAAATTATAAGATATATGTATAATATTAAAGGTATTAAATGCTTAGAATATTCTTCGTATAATATTATTGTGGCCAGTCGTGGCGCAGTGGCACAAGCGTGTGACTGTAAACGACTGGTTGTGGGTTCGATTCCCACTCGAGGGGTGGAAATATTTAATGTTTCCATTTTCTTCGCTCTGGTGTCGAGGCAAAGCGCGGCGTTAAGTTCCGCCACTTAACACGCAATGCCTCCGAATTCGGCGGAAAGTAGGGAACGGAGTGTCTTAACACTAGGTTCCCTCTGCCTACCCTGCTGTGTGCGGGATACAGCGTGAAGCTAAAAAAAAAAAATATATATATTAATAAAATTGACAATATATGACTTAAAGCGCTTTACATGACAGCTAGAGCGAACATAGTGTTCAGACATTCCGTTCTCTACTTTCCATCCGGATTCGAGACATTGCGTGTGATTATGACGCAGTAGAAGGTCTAACCGTGCACGCTATTGGTTGTAGATTCGATCCCATTCAATGTAATGATCATAATTTAATTATTTTTACTTCTCTCTGGTAAGAAACCTAGTCGGGCGGAAAGCGGAGAACGGAATATCTTGACACTAGGTCCTATATGACTACCCCGCTTCGTGAAAAAGCGTGAAATTACAAAAATTAGTAACTATATAAGCTTTTAGGCTTAAAAGCTCAATATATATACAAACAATTATATTGTAAGTCATTTGTTAACGCACATTCCTGACCCGGTTATGTAAAACAAGATAAATAATAATATTAAACATAATAGAACCACTTGATTGTATCATAAATTTATAATTTTAATACACCTTTATGGCACAGTTAGTATTTAATTAACTTAAATAACTTAAGGATATGGTTGTAGGTTCATCTTCCATATGTCTATAGCATAATAATCAGTCGTGACGCAGTGGCACAAGCGTGTGACTGTAAACGACTGGTTGTGGGTTCGATTCCCACTTGAGGAGTGGAAATATTTAATATTTCCATTTTCTTCGCTCTGGTATCAGGGGTAAACACGCCGCCGCTTAACACGCAATGCCTCCAAATTCGGTGGTGCGTGGAGAACGGAGTGTCTTAACACTAGGTTCCCTCTGTCTACCCTGCTGTGTGCGTTTCCCATTTACCACCAAAATCTGGAGGTATACCAGTCAAGTGCCGGAACTTAACGCCGCTTTGCCTTAACACCAGAGCAAAGAAAATGGGAATACTAAATATATTTTCCTCGAGTGGGCATCGTATCCACGACCAGTCGCATTTGCTGTCACACTTTGAGTCCTTGCGCACACTTTGAGTCCTTTGGGTGCTTTGGCGGTATCCAAGAAGCGCCGGTTCGATGCCGCTGCGTTCAAATTTTCATACGTTTTCTAAAAAATTTTTTTTAATATCTGGACTTCTATACCTTATAGAAGATAACTTGAACTTTTTGACACATGTCAATTTTTTTGATGGACATAACTTTGTAAAGACGACGGTATTATTTTCTTAATTTAATTATTTTAAAATATGTAAGAATACTAAAAAACACATATAACACAAAAACGATCCCTAACGTTTCAAGCGCTATCCGAAAATTTTAAGAACTTTTGTTGCTTCAAAGTAAAATCTAAATAGGAACACTGAAAGTAATAGACGCTCGTAAAATGTTACATCGGATGATGGTTAATGATGTGCTATGTCCACTTCGACAATTTTATTTAACACGAAATAATAATTAAAGTTCTAGATGATGACGCAAGCTCCGACGAGTCTGGTTATGATGATCTTGGCTGTGTTCCCCTTCTTTAATAAAAACTGTTTTAATGATAAAACTATTTTATTTTTCAATCATAATATGTATGTAAAGATACAGAATTATTTTTGGATCTCAAATAGGTGGTTCAGATCATGGGACCAAACAACTTTTCCAAAGAAACATGAGTCGAAACGTGTAAATCTCATCACTGTTAAAAGTAATTTAAAACGTTATTGTTTGGACTACTAGATATTTACAGTTTCCCATCACTAGCCCATCTGTCAAAAAGATCAAGCTATGTTGCAAAAGATAAAGGTTGATAAGAGGTTATCGATTTTTTAACCTTTCTTCTGCCCAATTTACTAACATATAAAGCAAAAAATCATATTATTTCAATCAATTTACCTCGAAAACGGGTTTCTATTGAAAAAAAACCTGTCGCATCATCCGGTCCAGTGGTCTGTGACGTCACAATGGCTATAACATTCACGCTACAAAACACATGAGGGACACACCTTGACACACTTCTGAAAGTTTTTACTTTATACTAAAAGATGTTGGATTCGAATCCTGGTTGATGCAAATTTTGTACAAGAAGACGTAAGGATTGTTTTCTGTGAATGCGATTGGTTGTGGGTTCGATTCCTACCCGGAGAAATGGTAAGAAGACAAAGTGTGGCGTTGAGTTCCGCCATTCAAAAAGCGATGTCTCGGTTTGGAGTGGAGAAAGAAGTGTCTTGAAACTAGTTTCGGTGAAGCCGAAATATAAGTACGTTGCTAACGTAGCCCAATTAGACAACGCCTAGTTATAAATGTGATTGGTTAGGAATTTTATTCGCAAAGGAAAGAGATAATTTATACGACATATATTTAAATAATTTTCATTTTTCCGCTACGGTAAAATAGAGAGCAGCGTTAAGTTACGCCACTCATGAAGCAATGTCTAAAATTTAGATAGAAGGAAGAGAACAAAGGGTCTTGACTCTAGGTTCTCGGTCAATTGCTTATTAGGTATTTGGCATACCTACATACAGCTCTACGCTATAAACATTGTCCAATATAAAAATTGTGAATGGACATGCATTTATGAAATATTTTATTAATATTCGTATATATTCGTACTAATGTTGTAAATGCAAAAGTCGGTCTATCTGTCTGTCGGTCTGTTACGCTTTCACGGATTAGCATCTACCTGCTCGATTTGGATGAAATTTGAAAATCAAACAATAACATATCGTCAAGAGGCTAAAATAAAGGATAAAAATTTGTGTGAAAATTAACGAAGGAATTAAAAGCAGAGAGTCTATCTGTTACGTATTTCACGGCTAAGCTACCGGTCCGATTTGGGTGAAATTTAGAATGAAAGTAGTAAAAGTGACTAGGTGTAACATAGGCTACTTATTTTTTCAAAAATCAATCTCTAAAGGGTTGAAATGAAGGATGAAAGTTTATACGAAAAATCTAAACCTCTTGACCAATTGTAATGAATTATTTTGAATAAATATAGCTGATAATCTAAGCTTAAACATAGGCTACTTTATTTTTTAAAAATGCGCCCCTGAGTGTTGCAATATAACGAAATAGTTCACGTGGCGAAGCCGCAAGCGGGCCGCTAGTATACTATATAATAATATATGCATTCTGTTCTAACCTTGTATTACTTCCTACATAATTGCATAGGCATTTAATAACTTTATTAAAACAATATACAAGCTGATAGTTTACTAGTACTGAGTTAAAAAAAAACATAATGCGTAACATACATGTTACCAAAGCAACTGTTATATCACTTTATATAAAAATATAAGTCAAGAATAATATTAAAGTACGGAATGAGTTCTGCCACTCAATATGCAATGAAAGTGGAGAACGGAATGTCTTGACACTAAGTTCTCTCTGACTATCCTGCTATGCGGAAAAAAGCGTGAAGCAAATAAAGACACGATATGTAAAATATCGGGGCTAGTCGTGGCGCGGTATCACGAATGTGTGACTGTAAACGATTTGGTGTGGGTTCGATTCCCACTCGAGGAGTGGAAATATTTTATATTACCATTTTCTCCAGCCTGGTATCAGAGACAAAGCGCGGCGTTAAGTTCCGCCACTTGCCGCCAACACGCAATGTCTCCGATTTCGGTGGAAAGTGGGGAACGGAGTGTCTTAAAACTAGGTTTTCTAAACGGTACCCGGTAAAGCCAAAATCTGTTAAAAAAAATCTGCTTTTAAAAGTAACATTCATTCATCATAAACTTTTTTCACACACTTAAACGACCTTTGTTAGTGTTTCGTCAAAACAATAAACAAAGGTTTACCACTGGTCTTAATATGGTATGACCTTAAATTGACCTAGTCTTGTGTTCTCTTGAAATGTGGTTATCTTTAAATTGTATTACCCATTATGCGTTTAAACTTATGCCTGATATATTTTAATTTTATAATGAAAAAAATAATATTTGTGGCCAGTCGTGACGCAACGGCACGAACGTGTGACTGTAAACGACTGGTTGTGGGTTCGATTCCCACTCGAGGAGTGGAAATATTTAATATTTCCATCTCCTTTGCTCTGGTGAACCAGAGGCAAAGCACGGCGTTAAGCTCTGTCACTTAACACGCAATGCCTCCGAATTCGGAGGAAAGTGGGAAACCGAGTGTTTTAACACTAGGTTCCACTAAAAAAGAATAATAATAATATTTCTCCACTTTGGTGTTTAAGACTAAACGCGGCGTTGAGTTACGCCACTTAACACGTAATATCTCGATTTCCAGTGGAAACAGTAGAACAAAGTGTTTTTTTCTGACTAACCTGCTATGGAGGTGAATGACTAAATATGTAAAAAAATTAAATGAAGAACGAAGTATTGTTAAAACTAGATTCTCTATATTTATGTGTTCATCAAGGCCATCGAGGTGAAATAAGATTGGTTGTAGGTTCGATTCCAGCTTGCTCCAGCGACCCCTTACGGGTAGTGATGCGCTCGTGTGCTTGGTTATTAGATGAATGTAGAGGTTTTTAATTAACGAAAAGTTTGTCTAAGTAATTTAATAAAAAATAACCACTAAAAGAAAAATATTATAAATATAATCTATACGATTAAAACAACATATTTTAAATATAACAAAAATATTTTTTAAGTATAACAGCTTAATTAGTGTAATATATTATTATTCTTTCTAAAGTCACTCTTATTTGACATTTGTCATTTGAACTTGACTTTGACAGTTGAAGTAAGCATAAAAAAACCCTTAATTTAAATTAATATATAGAGATAGAGATTTAAATTAATAATTTTCAGTCTTCTACACAATTATATTAAAACAGTTAATTTTAATATTCACATAAGACAGTTAACCATAGACTTAACTAACAGAATTAACTGTAACTTTCATGTTACTTGCAATTACTGGTATCAAGTAGATATAATTACTAACACAGTTACGAGGACTTTCGAAAGCTTTTATCGCCAATTAAGTATAATATTGAAGAAAGCTTGTGACAATCACTTTTTTAATTGTTTCTCTTTGACTTTTTACAAGTTCACGCTTTTTCCCGCAGAACTGACTAAAATCGAGATATTGCGTGTTGAGTGATGGAGCGGTATACCGCGTTCTATGTTACCAAAGTAAAGGAAAGACAATTCTATGTTGTCGAAGTAAAAATAAATAAAATGTTAAACGATTTAAAAAAAATAAAATAATAAAAAATAGGAGAGATACATAGGATTCATCTGTTATTGTTTTCGTTAAGAAATGTTCCTTCTACAGTCATTCTTTTTTTTTTTAGCTTCACGCTGTATCCCGCACACAGCAGGGTAGGCAGAGGGAACCTAGTGTTAAGACACTCCGTTCCCCACTTTCCGCCGAATTCGGAGGCTTGCGTGTTAAGTGGCGGAACTTAACGCCGCGCTTTACCTCGACACCAGAGCGAAGAAAATGGAAATATTAAATATTTCCACTCCTCGAGTGGGAATCGAACCCACAACCAGTCGTTTACAGTCACACGCTTGTGCCACTATAGTAATTCAATTTTCACATTCGCATTTCTTTTTGTCTTAACATGAAAAAGTTTATTTTATTAGCTGTATCCTGTATGCTGTATCCTGTATCCCGCACCCAGCATGTAGGCGGAGAGACTTCTGCGCAAAATACTACGCTTGAGTCCGAATTTCAGACATTTAATGTTTATTGACGTCACTTCATACCGCACTTGGTTTTAACATACGTAGATATTTTTTTTTTTATGGAATGAAGGAGGCAAACGAGCTGAAGGCCCACCTGGTGTTAAGTGGTTACCTTCGCCCATAGACATCCATAACATTCAAGTTATGGATGCGTTGCCAGCCTTGGAATATGGGACAGAAGGAGGGAGGAAGGATGGGAATGGTGGGAGGGATTCCTTCCCCTATAGGGAGAGCTGGCTTACATGCCATCGAACCGGAACACATCATAAGATATTTGGCGGTTCGTCTTTGACATGATAGTGGTCGCGAGCCAGTTGGAGAACGAATCTCCTACCACCAAAAGTAGATAATAATATAACCATAATAATAAACCTATCACACTAGAGGGCAAGACACAAATAGCTCATTTTTTCACGAATCCAGGGCAGTAAGCGAGTCTCCTTAGTAATCATGGGCGGTAGTTCGATATAATAAATTGTCAACTGACAGACGAATGCTATCTAAGTGTAGCCGCGAGTGACCACGGACTATTGTAAAATGTTTGAAACGTTGGGTTTCCTGAAAATGTATTTTCGAATACTAAAAAATACGAGATTTTAATATTATTTTAGAATATAATCATTTCCCCTAATGAGGATTGAACCCGTAACCAATCACCTTAACACTGTCACACATTAATTCAGGCTTTATTCATATAGTTTTATAGTTTCATTTACATAAATCACTTGGTTAACCACTTTCCAATCATTAAGTGTTAAGTGGCGGAACTTAACGTCAGTGCTTCTAGCTAAATAGATAAGTAGTTTAATTTTAATTATAGTTAAACGTTTGCTCAAGTTCAAATTAAATATCTATAACCATTGCGTGTAAATATTTTGTGTATGTTATATACAATAATTGGCGTTAAGTTCCGCCACCTAACACGCAATGCCTCCGAATTCGGCGAAAAGTGGGGAACGGAGTATCTTAACACTAGGTTCCCTCTGCCTACACTGCTGTGTGCAGGGTACAGCGTGAAGCTGAAAAAAAATACAATAATTGGTAGTTTTAATTTAGCAGAAGATTTTAGTTTTGATATGGACGCATCTATCATCATATAGGTATATTTTTACTATTTTTAAGGTGCGGTCCGTATTTTTAAGATTTAAAGTGTTATTCGTAGACCAAAAATTAGAACGCAAAGGCGGCGGAACCCGCCTGATATTAATACAATTATACATATATCTTGCACTTTGTAAGTTCAACAGAGAAAAACGATTCTTTTTTTTTTAGTTTTTTGCTGTATCCCGCACACAGCAGGGTAGGCAGAGGGAACCTAGTGTTAAGACACTCCGTTCCCCAATTTCCGCCGAATTCGGAGGCATTGCGTGTTAAGTGGCGGAACTTAACGCCGCGCTTTACCTCGACACCAGAGCGAAGAAAATGGAAATATTAAATATTTCCACTCCTCGAGTGGGAATTAAACCCACAACCAGTCGTTTACAGTCACACGCTTGTGCCACTGGCCACATAAATTTATGAGGTCATTATAGTGCAGTGAGGTCGCATCTAATTCTAAATATGATTGGTTGTGAGTTCGATGCACACTCGGAGGAAGATTATATTAAAATTATATTAATTTCTCCGCTCTTGTACCTAAAACAGAGCTTGGCGTTATATTCGGTTATTCAACATTAAACGACGACGAGTGTCACTATGTTTTCTTCGAGTGATCCATTGCAAGGTAATAACTGTTAAGCATGAAAAAATCTGTTAATAACGACATTTCATTTACATCTATAGTTAGATCCTTATTCTGGTCCATCGTCAACTTTATCTATAGATTTAGAATTTTCCTATATTATAAATACTAGCGGCCCACTTGCGGCTTCGTCCCGTGACCTAAATTACTATAGTTGTTTTGTTATATTGCAACCTTTTAAGATGAATTTTTGAATTGAAATTAATTAGGTTATCACCAATATTTATATAAACATTCGTAACAACCGATCAAGCAGCTCATTTTTTTATACAGACTGTTAACACCTGCCTAAGCCCTACCCGTATTTGACAGACTTTCGCATTTATAATATTAGCATGGATGGACCACCGAACTGGATTTGAACTTTTTAAAAATACACTTATTTCATTATATATCAAATTAAACCAAACAACTGAACCCCATCAAAACACTGCATTATTCAAATTTTAACGGACCCGATAACAATCTATTCACAAATGACTAACAAATAGAACAAAGGACCCAGCGCATTGCCTTGCGGCACACCACCAAAACAATGGGCGATGACGGTCCTGACCTGTTGGCGGTCATATTTTAATGAGATCGCAGAATGACATGAAACGCTCTTTGTTCCATGCTTTTGTTGATTTGCACCGTGAGATTTTTGGCGAAATTAAATATATTCTTGTGCAGAATACCCAAAATGTTGTTACTTTTGTGTCTAGTCTATTAAAAATGCAGCATAAATTGTTTATTTTTGGTGAGACAGTGACTGATTGTAAATGTGATTGGTTATGGGTTTGGTACCTCGTCGAAAGAAGCTTAAATTATTTTTATGGTTTCGATTTTGATCTGAGAATGAAGAACAGAGTGTCTTGGAACTAGGTTTGGTGTGAAGAAGCTTTTGATAACAAATTTGAATAATTGTCAACTTCGCCGATAAAATAATTAAGATGTCAATGAGTTCTTTAAGCAAACTAACATTTATTACTAATTACATAACCCATCCTAAAATGAGTTAAATTAAAACTTGTTATTTTTTCTACCACAATAACGTTTACACTATTTTTTTTTTTTTTTTTTAAATATCTACAGTTGAATTATTTACCTACCAACCTAACATACGTTTTTTTATGAGAGAACTTAGTGTCAAGATATTCTGTTCTCCACGCACCGCTTGACATCAAGATATTGCGTGCTGAGTGCCAGAACTCAACGCTGCACTTTGTCTTTAGTACCAAAATGAAGAAATGTAAATAATTTAAATATGATTATATTTAAATTCCCCGGAGCGGGAATCAAACCCACAACCAAACCATTTACAGTTAGATACTGCCCCACTGCGTTATGGTGCTCATAAATATAATAAGCCTCGTTAGGATAATTGAAGAACCATAAAATGTCTGTCAATAACGGAGTAATTTAACACTCTCTGCATTGCCAAATGCAAGATATGCGGTACGAAACGGTATTTAAACATTTAGACATAACCTTAATTTTAACTTTTCCACGGTAATCCATGACTAATACAGCAATTTACAATTGCATTAATGAACAATTTAATAATAACAACAAAAATAAGTTGTAATCAGTAAGTATATAAGTTTGCCTGTAGGGGGCTAGTTAAGGATACAATTTCCCCCTGCTGCTGGTCGCGTAGCATCCCGTACGAAGCGTAACCCAGTAACTTGATGGCAGAATATTTTTTTTTAGACCACTATCATGTTAAAGACGAACCGCTAAACATCTGATGATGTAAAAAGACATTTAAAAAAAAGTATAAAAAATTTGAACGCAGCGGGATTCAAACCCGCACCTCCTGAAACCGTTCAGGCGCTCTCACCACTGAGCCATGCGTTCTACTATCCGCTGCGTCGAAATTCTTATACGCTTTATTACAAGTTACTTTTGTTGTTAGCATTTTTATAAAATTAAAAAAAAAATTATACGTTTTCTTTAAATGTCTTTCTCATTTTTCCTAAGTGTGGAATAACACTTTAAAAATGTTTAAAAGTATCTGTTGATGTGTTCCGTTTCTATGACACGTAAGCCACGTAAGCAAGGGGGTATTCGGAAGGCGCGGCTTCGAATCCCGCTGCGTTCAATTTTTTATACGTTTTCTAAATGTCTTTTTCAATTTTCCTAAGTGTGGAATAATATTTTAAAAATTTTAAAAGTAATCCTTAATTTTCCGTTACTCATTTCATTTACTGTAAGTACTATGAAAGTTAATACCGTGTAAAAACTACAAGCTTTTTCTCAGAAATCGTTTTTTACAGTTTCAAGCGTTTTCTTGCTTATAATGCTGTTATTTTTATAATTTTTACAATTTTATAATTTGCCACAGAGATATTTATTACTATTTGGCAGTGGATTTCGCGACAGGGATAACAGACCATCTTAGGTAGTCTAAAAACCCTATTAAGTATGATTTTCATAATCATTCATGTTGCTAAAAATCCGAAATTTCTGAGAGACATGCTTATTCGTATTTCTGAGTTAGTTAGTTTATAATTAGTAGTTAGCAACAAACAGATTAAGTGACAGAGCCGGATTAAGGACTTCGACAACATTGTATGAAAATCATTCATGTTTTTGCTATAAACTTCATATATAATAGAGAGATGCTTATTAATCTCCGACAGTGATATTTTATATAATTAGTAGTCGTCTATAATAACGTATTATGCAACAGGGTCGGATTAAGGAGATAAAAGGACTCTCTCGAATATATCAAAGACCAATTTTTTTGCAAGAAACTTAACATTTTTCATAGCCTATTTCAAAAATTATGACTTTGCTACCATTAAGTGAACGTCCTGCATATTTTAGCTAGTTGTTGAATACTGAAACAAAATTAAATTTCATTTCCTCGTAATTATCAAAGTCGTTACAGCCAAGGCAGCCGTTACGCTTAATATAAATCTCTCGGTTTTGAATTTTTGTATCATTTTAAAGTATTTCCTGTTACTAATTATTATGTTGTTTAGTAGATTTTTAGTTAATTAAATGATTTGTTAATTAATTAATCACGCTGTTTCCCGCACACAACAGGGTAGGCAGAGGAAACCTGGCTAGTGTTAAGACACTCAGTTACCCACTTTTCGCTGAATTTGGAGGCATTGCGTGATAAGTGGTGGAACTTAACGCCGCGTTTTGCCTCGACACCAGAGCAAAGAAAATGGAAATATTAAATATTTCCACTCCTCGAGTGGGAATCAAACCCACAACCAGTCGTTTACAGTCCCACGCTTGTGCCACTGCGCCACGACTGGCTACTAATTATTTAATTAATTATGTTATAATCGGCCATTGTGGTTTAGTGGTCTTACTGTAAACACAATTGATTCGATGGCAATTGGGAGTAGTGATTATTTTTAATTTATTATTTCTCCGCTTTGCTTCCAAAACGCAATTTCGAGATGAAAATCTAGAAAGAAGTGACTGACTCACTCTAGAAGGAAGTGACTGATTCACTCTTCTCTCTGACTTTCCAGCTATGCAGGAGAATGCGTGAAAATGAAAAAAACATGTATAAAACCGATATGATAATAACCTATGGTTTCTAGATTAGAGGTGTAAGTAGAAAACAGAGAGAGGAAAATTAAAACAATACTATAAAATAAAGTTAAAAATATTTTTTAAACATTTTTTAAAGTGTTATTCATCCACACTTAGGAAAATTGGTAAAGACATTTAGAAAACGTATAAAAATTTGAACGTATTCCGAGGTATATATACGAGGTATTCCTGAAATTCCAGAACGGTATTCAGGAGGCGCGGGTTCGAATTCTGCAGCGTTCAAATTTTTTTACGTTTTCTAAATGTCTTTTTCAAGTTAAAATCATGTTTTACGATTGATATACATATAACGTCGTTGCGCATGTAATACCATGGAAAAGCAATTTGTAAATATGTTTAACTACATTTGTTTATAACATTTGTAAGAATTTGTGAAAATATTTAACTAAAAAAATATCAAAATCTTAAAAAAATAGATTTCTAGATCAATTTAAGGTTGCAGTTTCATTACAATCTGTCATACGGCTTAGATATTTCATATAAACTTTCAACCCTTTAGAGGTGGACTTTCGAAAAAATGAGTAGCCTATGTTTGACCCTGTCCTATTTACTACATTCATTCTAAATTTCATCCAAATCGGACCGGTAGGTTAGCCGTGAAAGCGTGATAGACAATCAGACAGACATTCGCATTTATAATATAAGTATGCATTGGGCGATAGCGGTACGGCGCGCAAGGCAGGCAAGCGTGGATTCGAATCCCGCTACGTTTATCTTATAACGTTGGTAAGTAACATAAGCAAGTAACTTTCTCTCTTTTCTTCCAGAAGAAAGCACGATGATGGAGCAGTGTAAAAGTCCTCTGCTGCACCTTAAGAACATACGAGAATAAGTCAAGTAAGTGAAGCTTTCTATAAAATTGCTTTATTTTAATCTGTTTTTATATTTGCACTTGCTAATTTAATTTTTAATTAGTCTATCTATTTTATTTATATTATCTTTAATATTATATTTAATAAATCTGAATTTGCAATACAGGCTAATATAATTTCATAATGAGCAATTTTACAAATAAAAAGCAAAATTAAAAATTTGGAAAAAACCCACGACGGTTTAATTGTAATTGTAAAAGGATAAAATAACTATAAATCCCCCGCCTAAAAGAATATATGTAACGAGATGATAGGGACGGCTTCGTCGGGGCTGCCATTACTTTAAGTTTGCAAAAACCTTCTCATAGGTTTTCTTGCTGTTAAAACAGGTTTGGTAAAAAAATTAAATATTAATATGAATTTACAGTTTTGATAACTGGTATTTTAAAGACTTTAAAACGAAATCTATACTGTTAGCTACTATATTTAAAATAGAGGTTGCAACTGGCAGCCCCCGACGAAGTTGTCCCCATCATCTCGTTACATATATTCTTTTAGGCGGGGGATTTATAGTTATTTTATCCTTTTACAATTACAATTAAACCGTCGTGGGTTTTTTCAAAATTTTTAATTTTGCTTTTTATTTTAAGCTTTTTAAAGTGAATAGATACACATTATATATTATTACATAATATCGAAATACTTTATATTAATTGTTCATGCAAATCCAAAAGAAATTATAAATCCAATGCTTTCTGGTTATCAAATGCCTATTGCAGCGCCTGGCAGATTGTCACCGTAAACATTTTCACGAAACTTAAGTCTAACCAAATCAGTGAAAATCACAAAACCCACCAGTAGTTTTGATTTTGAACAAACTAATATATACTGGAGCGCCCCGTGGTAGTTCGTGATATGGCATATAAAAACACGCAGCAATTAAACCAGAACCTGTCACAGAAAACCGCATTTAAATAGGTTTCACACAAAAAATACGAGCAAATGCTTACTGCAGCGCCCCTTGGTGAGGTGTCACCATGACACATATACGAGAACACGCGCTAATTAAGCCTGATCCTATCTTTGATAACTGCATCCAAATCGGACTTGTAGTTTTAGCTTTGCATAATTAAATGTTTAATGCAGCGCCCCCTGGTGAGTTCTTGACGTGAAAAAAGACCTAAAGACTTACACCAAGTAAAAGCAACTCTAATACTAAAAACTCTGCCCATTCGGACTAGTAGTTGTGGTTTTGCATTAAATATTACAAATAAATGTTTACTGCAGCGCCCTCTGGTGAGTTAACACGATAAAACATATCCAAGAACATGCACTAATTAAACTTGAGCTTATTATTGAAACTGCATCCAAATCAAATTCGTCATTTTATCTTTGCACAAACAATATTTTACTGCAGCGCCCCCTGGTGACTTGTCACCGTAATATAAATTAAAAACATGCTCTAAGTAAAGCGGAATCTAATACTGAAAACTCTTGACAATCGTACTAGTCGTTTTGGTTTTACACAAAAAATAGAAGCAGCTACTTACTGCAGCGCCCCCTAGAGAGTTGACACATACATGAAAATATGCACTAAGTAAACATACATGACACATATATAAATATATGCACTAAGTAAACTTGAATCTATCATTGAAAACTGAATTCAAATCGGACTCGTAGTTTTAGTTTTACACAAACAAATGTACTTACTGCAGCGCCCCCTGGTGAGTGGTCACCTTAACGTATATATGAAAAGAAGCACCAATTAAACCTAAATCTATCATTGAAAGTTTCATCTAATTCGGACTAGTAGTTTTTGCTCTGCATAAACAAATGTTTACTGCAGCGCCCCCTGGTGAATTTTCATCGTAACAAAAAAACAAAAATCTTAAAATATGCAGCAAGCAAAGTTGAATCCAATTCTGAAAACTCTAGCCAATCGGATTAGTAATTTCGGTTTTAGACAAATAAATACAAGAAAAATTTTGGTTTTACACAAAAAAATACAAGCAAATGCTTACTACAGCGCCCCCTGATGAGTGGTCACCATAACATATATATGAAAAGACGCACCAATTAAGCTTGAACCTACCCTTGAAGGTTACATCTAAATTGGACTAGTAGTTTTTGATTTGCATAAACAAATGTTTACTGCAGCGCCCCCTGGTGAGTTTTCCCCGTAACAAAAAAAGAAAAATCTTAAAATATGCTTGATGCATATTTTAAGATTTTCCCGAAAACTCTTTTTAATCGGATCAGTAGTTACAAAAAAAGTACAAACAAATGCTTACTGCAGCGCCCCCTGGTGGTTTGACACGATAAAACATATCCAAGAACATTCACCAATTAAACCTAAATCTATTACTGAAAATCGTATCGAAATCAGACTATTATTTTTTGAGATAATTGAAAACATTCATTTTCACGTAAAATGCTTACTGCAAGCGCCCCCTGGTGAGTTAAGGCAATAAGACATATCTAAGAACATACGCCAATTGAACCTTAACCTATCATAGAAAACCGTATCAAATCGGGCTTATAGTTTTGGAAATAATTGACATAGTAATTTGCACAAACACACAAACAAACAAACAAACAAACAAACAACCTCTCACCCCAAACACATATACAGTCGCCGTTCCGTCGCGGGTAAAAAACACAGGACTTGCCACCAGATTATGTTTATTCAGTCTGACCAAAGGAATTCCCAGCGTAAAAAAATATTTTTATCAGAAGCCAGTCGTGGCTTGTGAGCACAATGTGTGACTGTAAATGCCACTGGTTCTGGGTTCGATTCCCAGTCGAAGAGTGGAAATATTTAGTGTTTCCATTAAGTTCACTATGGTGTGGAAGGAAAGCGCGGCGTTAAGTTCCGCCACTTATCACACAATTCTTCCGGAATTTGGCAGCAAATGTCTAGTATTAACACTAGGTTAAGCTTAAACTAAAAATATATATTTGACAACTATTTCGAATCCTCATCCATCGTATACGTTTTATATTTACGCGCACAACAACTGTGCCATGACAGTGTAGATTTATGATTTCGAAACAAACATCTCCTTTCTAATGATAATTTTATGTATTTATTTATTGCATTAAACCTGTTCGTAGAAGAGTGAAGTTTTAGAACGCAACTGTCAAATGTTACGCGTTTTAAATGTCAAAGTAATGTGACATTGACTTTTAAAATTTATTGTTACAGCTCTAGTTTAAAAAAACAAAAATGTACATAGCCTTACATCCGTATATAATGTAATAATTGTTTTTTCTTTAGCTTCACGCCTTTTACCGACATCCAAAATGACATTGCGTGTTAAGTGGCGAAAGTTAAAGCTGGGCAAAAATGAAAATAATTTAAATATACGGGGACTACCCCATATGGGAATCGAACCCACAACCGATCGCGTTAACGACTGTAATCGTATACGCTCTCTCGACTAAATATTATTTTATTCATTTATTTTCTAAAGACCAGTCTTGGCTTATAGGTACAAAGTATGACTGTAAACCCAACTGGTGGCCGGTTCGATTCCCACTCGAGGAATGGAAATATTTAATATTTCCATTTCCTTCACTCTGGTGTCGACGCAAAGCGTTAAGGTTAAGTTCCGTCACTTAACACCCAATATCTCCAGAAAATGGGAAACGGAGAAACTTAACACTATAAGGGTATTTTGGGTTTACAGTTTGAGGCTATTAAAAATATATGTATATTGCTTAACACTCGTCAAAGAAATATTTCAAATAAAAAATAACCACGACTGGGTATCGAACCCACAACCATTGCGTGTTAAATCATCATAACTTACATAAAAAGTAACAATGTTTGTGCCAAACGGCAAAAATGTTAAGTAACAGTTAATATTGTTACTCAATAACGAAATATACTGAATTATTCATATGTCTTACATCTTTATTATGTAAAATGAAAAATACGTACATATATTATACATACTTATATGTAAGCTTATACCGAATTCTTTGTTATATTTTAAACATTTTTAAAGAGTTATTAATACATTAAGGAATGTGAAAAAAATTTTTTAGAACAATATATAAAAATGCGAGATATTGAATAGGCGAAGGCATGACATGGGGGCCAGTCGTGGCGCAGTGACACGATCATGTAACTGTAAACGACTGGTTGTAGGTTCGATTTCCGCTCGAAGAGTGGAAGTATTTAATATTTCCATTTTTTCGCTCTGGTATCAGAGGTAAACGCGCGGCGTTAAGTTCCGCCAGTTAACGCGATGTATCCGAATTCGGCGGAAAGTGGGGAGCGGAGTGTCTTAACACTAAGTTCCCTCTGCCTACCCGAATGTGTGCGGAATACAGCGTAAAGCTAAAAAAAAATTATACATTCTTATATGTAGGCTGGTACTGAATTCTTTGTTATATTTTTAACATTTTAAAACAGTTATTATTATATACACTTAGAAACTTGAAAAATATTTTTTAAAACAGTATTTATAACAATGCCAGACTTTCAAAATATATGGCTATATATGGCTTAGTGGTCAGTGCCCTTGGACGGTTTCCATTCTTTTTTTAGCAGAGAGATGGGGTCATATTCCATTGCTTTAACTATATTATTTATAAGTGTTAAAGTAATAATTTGAGTCTTAAATTTGACTGACTCAATTTCAGGTGGTAAGTGGAGAACGAAGTGTTTTAACACTAAGTTCTCTCCGACTCTCCTATACGGAAAGGAGCGTGAAGCTATACCCTTTTCCTATATAAAAAAAAAAAATAAAAATAAAAAAAAAAATTGCCTTTATTGCTGCTTACAAAGTTGCTTAAATTTAATAATGGCGATCGTTATTAACATATTCATATGCAGCTTGTCCTTCAACAAAGGCCTCCTCTAGGCACCTCCATTTCTCCCTATTTTTGGCAATCCTTATCCATTCTGGACCAGCTACCCTTTTAATGTCATCTTTCCAACTATTCGTTTTTCCTGTACCTTTGCATACTGCAATCATGTACTTATGTTTCTGTGCTAATTATTGTGTTTTGTTTTGTGTGCAATAAAGAATCTTTCCAACTATTCGTTTTTCCTGTATAGATAGCGTGAAACATAAGCTCATGATTACATTTTTTTCCATAATAACAACTTTAATTATAATATTAGTATTATAATTACACGCATATCTCTAACAATGCAAATGCGATCTCGAAAATAGATAAAGGAATAAGGATTTCCTTAACTATTCATTTGTTGGTCATTATTTTTTAACTGATTGTAATAAAACATGTTTTATTTAGCTTTTAACACTTAAAAGTGTTATTGCTAACTTAGGTAATTGAAAAAGATATTTAGAAGACGTATAAATTTTGAATGCAACGGGATTCGAAATGATTCGAACTTCTTATACGCTTTATTACAATTTATTTTTGTTGAGATACTAACAACAAAAATAAGTTGTAATAAAGCGTATAAGAATTTCGACGCAGCGTGTAGTAGAACACACGGCTCAGTGGTGAGAGCGCCTGAACGGTATTCAGGAGGCGCGGGTTCGAATCCCACTGCGTTCAAAATTTTTATACGTTTTCTAAACGTCTTTTGCAATTTTCCTAAGTGTGGAATAACACTTAAAAAATGTTTAAAAGTAAGAAGTAAAATCCTTATTTATATAGTAAGCAATAAATATCTAAATGTCTTTCAATGTTTTATTTATATTACAAATTTTATTTTTCTGACACTAGTTGTAGATTGTTATTCTTTGGTATTCAAAAAATATTTATTAAAGCCATCGTATCGTAGCGACACTGCGTTTATTTGTATATGCAATGTTCGTGGGTTCGATTTTCACTGAGGGGAATAATTATATTTTAGTCATTTTTTTTTCTTCCCTCCAGTGGCAAGTGACAAGACTTCGCCACTTAATACGCAATTTGTTGACTTCAATTTACCCGTATCCGATTGCAGGTCGCAGTGTCTTATCACTATAATCATTTTCTCTGATACGCAGTGAACACTATGAAGCTGAAAAAAAAAATAAACTTTACACAAATTATGCTAATAACATAGCACACTAAATTCAATGAATAAGTCGATAAAAAGTAATAAAAAACATTAGTAACCAATTTAAAAAATAAGCCAATTTAAATAACTGTAATTTAATAAAATACAATTAATTAGAAATTTTGAAGCCATCATGGGTTAAATTCCCATTCAGGGATATGATTACATTGAAAAAAAAAACATTTGTCTAGTCTAGTTATAACACCAAAACGCAGGGTTAAGTTCCACCAACATACAATACCTCGAACTGGGGCATAAAGTAAAGAACGGAGTGCCATCTCACTAGATTCACCTTGCCTATCCTTCTATGCGCGGTTCAATCGATTTCCCGGGCTCTTCCATTGTGTCAAGGGCGGCAACCGTAGGGATTTCAGTGGGTAAAAATCCCACATAACCTGGTTACCCAGACTGGGCATCTTTGGAAGATTTCCCCTGCATTATAAAAAAAAATCCTTCTTTGCGGGAAAAAACGAATAGAAATCTAAATTTTGCGTAATATTATATAATAAAAATATATTATAGTAATAATTTATTACCGTAGGGTGCTTTATTATGCATTTAATATTTAAAGTTCAAAAGAGGGTAACGGATGTGGCGTTGAGCAATCGCCGACTCGGAGTCTGCGATGATCTTATCTGTATGGCCATTAAACAAGCGTTTGTTATGTTGGCTATTGGTGGCGACTTCGGCCACGTAATTTAATAAAAAGCTATAAAAATGGCGAGTTATTCCTTATTACATCAAATACCTACCAGTAAAAGTCTCATCAAAATCGGCCCACCAATTCCGTAGATTAACCTGAATAAACAAACAGACAGATAAAAATTATAAAAAATATATTTACATACATATGAATTTAATAAAAAGTGGTTATTTTACTAATATCACAAAGAGACATTTCAATTTTGTTAACTTGTATAGATTAGCTGGTAGCCGTGACTTTGCTTACACAGTAATTGACACCACTCTGCCAATTTTTAAGGTTGCAGCAAAAAAATTATTACATTTTGAGTTTTGTTGTATTGCATGTTGTTTTTTTTTAAATATCCTACTTTGATGCAACCCCCAACCAAAGTTAAATGAAAGAATACATATAAACCTACGAGTAATTTTTAAAGGTTGAACAGTACTCTTTGTGGACTCAATCATAAAGCTTTTAGAAAATTGAGAAAGCGCAATAAGATAATACGTAAAAGATTATTAGGTATAAGAATAAATTCATTGATAGTCCGGCATCAGATTTTGTCGTATGTCAATTAAATACAAGTAATTGGTATAATTATGAAGCGGGCTTGGTGCGTTGTCAGCATCTGACTATAAACGCAATGGTTTCGGGTTCGATTCCCACTCGGTGGAAATATTATATGTAAATAATATTAAAATCTCCGCGCTGGTACCTAAGACTAAGTATGAAGTTGAGTTCTACTAACTAGTTAACTATGTGCCGATTCTTGGCGAAATATGAATGGAGTGTCCTGGTTCTCTCTGACTCTCGCTATATGGGAAATAACTGAAACCTGTAATAAAAAATGTTAACTTTAATTGAATATGCGAATATTTTATGTAAATAACAGTTAAAATAATATTTTAATAATAATATGTTTATTTATTTTAATATAACATTTTGTAATGATAATAAATAATTATTTACATTCAGAAAATTCTAAAGGCTCTACTCGTGGCCCCACTAGTGAGTCACTTTAGAAAGTGGCCTCTGACAACATCGAGCGAACCGTATCCAGTATTCAGATTAATAACCATATGATTTAGCTATACTATTGTGTATCGTATCATCAATTCGTGTATTTGTTTATAGAACTCTAAAAATAATGTATTTATTTATTTATTTTATTTAAATAAATAAAGGGGCTAGTCCTGGCAAAGAGGTACAAAGCGTGACGGTAAGGCGACTGGTTGTGGGTTCGATTCCCACTCGAGAAACTGAGGAACGGAGTGGCTTGACGCTAGGTTACCTCTGCCTACCCCGCTGTGTGCGGGATGCAGGTGAAGCTAAAAAAACAAACAATTTTTTTTTGAGTTCTTTGTGCAATTAAGCAAATTTGTTTTATTTTAATAAATAAATAGAGATAAAAGATAACATACAATCGAAAAAAGAGAGCTAGAGAGAAAGAGCGAGAAAGAATATTACATATTTATATAATAATATGACCGTGGCTTGTGGGCACAAAGTGTGACTTGTAAACGCGACTGGTTGTGGGAGAACCCACAATGGGAATCGGAATTCCCACTCGAGGGCGGGGGATTTTAATATTTCCATTTTCTTCGCTCTGGTAAAGATACAAAACGCAGCGTTAAGTTCCGCCACTTAACACGCAAAGCCTCCAATGTTCCTCGGTGCGTGGGGAACGGAGTGTCCGTGAAACAAACGTGAAGCTCGTATAATTCCGTTTGCGTGCCACCTAATGCTGACCCATCACCCTGGAATCCACGTCGTACCTTCCTTAATCCCAGGACTCATGGAAGGTTGGGGTTTCCATGACCTCGGTTAGAGCCTGTCGGTTTTTTTTAACTTTACGCTGTATGTCGCACACAGCAGGGTAGGAAGAGGGAACCTAGTGTTAAACACTCCGTTCCCCACACACCGCCGAATTTTGGAAGCATTGTGTGTTAAGTGGCGGAACTTGACGCCGCGCTTTGCCTCGACACCAGAGCAAAGAAAACGAAAATATAATAAATATTTCCACTCGTCGAGTGGTAATCGAACCCACAACCACCCGAACCATCGCTTTCGGTAGTCTGGTCCCTACTAACACTCTAAGGTTTTAGTGGGTATACGAACGTTTCAGTCCGGAGTCTAACATAACCACGTCCGAATCAACAATCAGGCTGGATTCATAACAGATTTCCTTACGTAAAAAAATTATGTTTAATTCTGTTTGTTAATTATTATCGCTTCATTTTTAATGTATACTATTACATAAGTAATAGATCCAATATTCGATTATAAAATTTGTTACGAAATAATAGTTTATTAAGTGAATATCCGTAAAAAAATGATTTGCTAAATTGCGTTACTCACCGGCCAGTGTTATCTCACTCTAAAAGTCTCATTTTTACGTATACTGAAGAACACAATTTTCCCTGCTGTTGTATAACATGGAAACAATAAAAGAATCACTTACCTCTATGAATGAGATGTTTCATATGAAGATGAATGAATTTCAGCAAGAATTACACAAAGCTTCGCCACTCACCACCTCTTCATTGGCGGCTGATTTCAATAATTTTAAGAGTTTCACTCTCGCGGCGTTGAACACACTACAGAGGCAGGTGGAACTTATAAGCAGAGAAATCGATCGTCAAGAGATGAATAGGCGAAGAAAAATATTGCTATTCCATGGCATTACAGAGGAGAAATCGGAAGATCTTCTGGCAAGAGTTGTGTCTGTAATAGGCGATAATTTAGATCTATCAGATTTTTCAAGCTCGAGTATAAAGTCGTCGTATAGGCTAGGACATCCCTCTGAAAAGTCTCGCCCAGTTGTCGTCAAGTTTTCAGAAGTTTCCACTCGAGATAAAGTCTGGTATGCCAAAACCAAACTGAAAGGTACTGGGATTACGCAGTCAGAATTTCTAACGAAACCCCGTCATGCAGTCTTCCTTCAGGCGAGACAGCTTTTTGGTGTCAGTAAGTGTTGGACGAGAAACGGCAACATCCATATAATAGTTCCTGACGGCACCAGGCATCGAATTGAGTGTTCTTCAGAATTGGACAAATTAAAAATCTCTAAATCACCACAAAACACTAATCTCGTTAATAAAACTACACAAAAGGTAACAGGTGCACGTCCTAAACGACTTACAAAAAGATAATTGTGATTTGTTTACTTTCTGCTTGTCAAGTTCACAGTATATGTAAAAATTGTTATTTTTTTTTTTCTTACTACCTACATTTACGTTTTTATTTCAAAAGTAATATTATTCTATACAACAGATTAAAAACTAAAATAGACGTGTAGCTTTTTGCATATTATGTCATAATTGTATTTTGACAATGCTTTTTTTTTTTTTTTTTTTCTGTTCATATATTTTTATTACTATTTCTTTATTTTTTTCATAATTAATTTACTTTTTATTTCCTTCTTTTTTCTTTTTTTTTTACGATTAATATAAGTTTTGTACTATTT
The DNA here is from genome assembly GCA_019049465.1 of Dryas iulia moderata. NCBI lineage: Eukaryota > Metazoa > Arthropoda > Insecta > Lepidoptera > Nymphalidae > Dryas > Dryas iulia. The sequence goes on from CM032444.1 coordinate 3,274,934, forward strand.
TACAATATTAATATGTTTTTTGTAGTAATAAGATAATTTGTAAATTTTTGTAGTGATAAGATTTTACTTCCGACATTGTATCACGTAAGTTTTTACATATGTATTTGTTGTAAGATTTTTCTATGGCAACCGGCAGGTGGGTGAAAAATTTAGTAAATTTTTAGGTTTATATTAATATTCATATTGAATGAAATTAGTATTAATAAGTGCTTATATTTATTATTATTATTATTTATTTATTTATTTATTTTTTTACTTTTTATTTTAATTGTTTTTTTTTTTTTTTATTATTTATTATTTATTTATTATTATTATTTTTGTATACATCTTTATATTTTTTTTTACATATCATATTAATTATTAATACACACTTGGTGTATTTATTACTTATATATTTATTAAACATATATACTGTATTGTTACTATCTGTTTATTTCACAAAACTGTGAAAAAAATTACTGACACTTCCTCCATGGACTCTTTTTATTCTTCTTCTGATTCAGAAGATCTTAGTATTAATAGCTGCCAGAGTATTACTCCTCTAAGAGACTGTTTAAATTCTTATTTTACTCCCTATCCTAAAAATTTCAACGTGGTTCACATAAATGCTCAGAGTATTCCGGCTCACTATCCAGATCTTCTATCCTCTTTTGATAACACCAAAGTACACGCCATATTAGTATCCGAGTCATGGTTCAAACCATGCTTGCCCTCAGCAGCATATCGCACTGGTCGGGTTGGTGGAGGAGTGGCTATTTATCTTCGCTCTCACATACCATTCACTATTCTTGATTACTCCCGATACAATATAAATGACACAAGTCCTGAACATCTTTTTATTGAACTTACATTTGCACACAATAAAGTCCTACTTGGGGTGTACTACAGTCCGTCACTTACAATAGATTACTTTGAGTCTTTCGAAATTCTCCTTGAAAAATTGACACTTTCATTTAAACACACAATTATTATGGGAGACTTCAATACCTGCCTGTTGAAAAATGATAATCGAGCAGTTCGTTTAAGCTCTGTTGTAAATGGAGCTAACATGCATATTCTCCCTTCATCCTCTACTCATACGTTTCCCAACTGCACTCCTTCTCTTCTGGACTTAATTTTAGTTTCTTCCACTGATCATGTTGAAACTCATGGTCAATGTAATGCTACTGCTTTCTCCTATCACGATCTTATTTTCCTTTCCTACAAAGCTAGGCCACCAAAAGCTAAATCAAGAATTCTTCTCCAGCGTAACTTTTGTGGTATGGATTTAGAGCGTTTACGTGAGGATGCTGAGAAAATTAACTGGAAGATGATCTGTAAAGAAAATACTGTAGACAACAAGATATCTGTATTTAACTCTCTTATCATACAACTGTACGACACTCATGCTCCTATCAGACCTGTACGTATTAAGCATCTACCAGCGCCATGGCTCACCGAAGATGTTAAAAAATTACAAGATAGAAAAAATAATGCAAAATGTAAATATAAAAACAATCCATGTGAGAGTACCCGACAAACATATATTAAAGCCCGAAATCGATGTAACAGGGTGTGTAGGGATAAACAACGACGCCATATTCATAAGTCTATTGTTGAAGAAGATAACATAGAAAATGTCTGGAAATTTCTTAGATCAATTGGGGTTGGGAAAGCAAAACAAAACGTTAATCCATGTAATATAGATACAAACAAACTTAACAAGCATTTTTCTCCTTCTGTTACAATTGATGTAACTACTAAATTAAAAGCTCAAAATCAAATTCGTGCTATACCTACCCCTGCAAATCCCATTTTTAACTTCGTTCAATTCACTGAAAGTGATGTTAAAGAGAATATATTATCGATTGCTTCTGACGCAGTTGGTTCTGATTGCATTAGTCGTAAGATGATCATACCTATCCTTGATATCCTGCTTCCTGTTTTAACGTCAATCCTAAATTTCTCCATTACTAGTGATACATTTCCATCATCTTGGAAAGAGGCTCAAATAACGCCAATTCCTAAAAATCGCAATCCCTCTTCCATGTCCGATTACAGACCTATATCCATCTTACCATTCCTATCAAAAGTCCTTGAACGTCTTGTAAATCCACAACTTAGTAAATACTTAACTAGTAACAACCTTCTGAATCCTTTACAATCCGGTTTTAGACCCGGTCATAGTACGACTACTGCACTAGTCAACATATCAGATGACATTCGACTAGGCATGGAAAACCATCCCAGGGGAGTTGCTGGTCTCCTACTGGGCGCGTCCCCCGGGTGGCGGATAGGGGGAAACCACTCGCTCTCGCGGGCGAGTGGACCGGACTTTGTCCGGCGCGGACCAAAACAGTAGGCATGGGCGTGCCTTTAGTCCTTTGTTAAGGACACGGCCTAGGGGAGCACACCCCGACAGGAAAGCAAACCAAAACAACATGGCAGACTACCGAATGACAATTCTACCCCAGGCCGGTAAAGCCCGTAAGGGACAATCCGGCCGTGCTACGGCACGCAAGCCCGCGAATTCTGGGGGGGGGGAGTTAGTTTGTTGTGTTGCGGGTGAGGGGCCCGGTAAGGGCGTAGTTAGTGGAGAGGTGCCTGTGATGGGCGGAGAAGGCGTTTTGGTGCCCGTTGAGGGCGGAGGTAGTTTGGTGCCTGTGATGGGCGGAGAGGATGTTGCGGTTCCTGCGAAGGGCGGAGAGGAAGTGTTGGATCGCGCGGAAGGTGAAGTTGTGGTGTCTGAGGCAGAAGTTCGGGCTTCAGTTCGAAAAAAGAAAGGGGAGGTTTTTAGGGAGCCGCGTATTGTGTTGGAGCGGCTAGACCTGTCGGAGTGTGGCTCCGTTATGAGTGGGAGATCTACTCCGGTGTCCCTGTCGTCAAGAGGTCGTTTCTGGGTGGCCTCTGGATCGGAAGCGGAGAGCGTTGTTTCCATGAGCTCAAACAAGTCGGACGTTACGTCGCAGCTCAGGAAAGATCGTAAGCGACCCCGCTCCAGAAAGAGCAATTCCGGCTCTTCGGATGCCAATGAGGAGAGTGAGAAGCCAAAGGCCAAAGTCACCTCGGCCAAACGCTTACTCACTAAGCGGGAGGAGCGCCAGCGACGGGCAGAAACAGAGGTGGAGAGTATAGTGGAAGCTGTCCAGTTGCTAGCGAGTTTCCAACTATCGGACGTGACAATGGAGGTGCAGCAATTGGAGGGTCCCCTGATGAAATACCTACAAGACCAGGTCAATGATAGCCTAGCTATCATCAACAAGGTTGCCAGCAAATCCGGCAACCTCAAAGGCACATTCGTCAGGGCCCTAAAGGAGGCGACCGCTGCTATAAACACTGCTGTTACAGGCTTGGTTGCCAGAACAGCCACTGACGAGGTGAGTCAGTTGCAGGCGGCCAATACTCGCCTACGATCAGAGCTGGCAGAGCTGCGCACCGAAATAGCGCAACTGAGAGAAGACCTCGTGCGCTCTAACGTGGTAAAGCAGCAGGTCCCTCCAAAACAAGCTGACAGTGTGTCCGAAGAGATGATCCAGAAGGTGATGCAACAAGTCGGTACAATGGTCACCACCAGATTGGAGGCTATTCAGGATCGGCTTCTACCGGCCAAACCGGTAGCGCGTCCTCCGTTGGCTGTGGATAAGAGACGCCTAGTGGCTGTGGAAGCAGGGCCTGCCACCACTTTGATGGCCCCTGCTAATCCACCGAATGCGAAGAAGTCGCAAAAGACGAAGGCAAAGCAGGACAAGAAGTCGAAGCAGGCGAAGGAGTCGAGAAAGGAAACGGTGGCTCAAAAACCGTCCGCTCCTCCGAAACCGCGGCCACTTCCGCCAGCCCCAGCTGACACATCTGAAGGCTGGAACGTAGTGGCTCGCAGGGGCGCGAAGAAAAAGGCAGCTCAGCAGCAAGGCGGTAGGGTTCAGCCTAAAGCTGGATCCAAAGGAGCAAAGGTGCCTAAGTTGCGGAACCCACGTTCAGCGGTCATAACTTTAAAATTACAGCCGGCTGCTGAAGCGAAAGGGATGACCTATAGCGACGTTCTCACGCAGGTTAAGCGGGGTGTCAAACTGGAGGAGCTGGGGATCTCTGATGTCCGGTTTCGTGTCGCTTCGACTGACGCCAGGATGTTGGAGTTGCCTGGTGCTAAAAGTGGCGCGAAAGCCGACGAATTAGCCGAGCGCATACGTGGTGTACTCAATGCCGATGACGTAAAGGTAACGAGGCCCACAAAATGCGCTGAGCTAATTATAAGCGGGCTGGACGATTCGGTTACGCAGGAGGAGTTGGCAGAGGCCGTGTGTCGAGCTGGAGCTTGCGCTGTGGACGCAATAAAAGTTGGGGATATCCGGCGGGACCGCGCTGGTCTTGGGGTGGCCTGGGTACGATGTCCTATTGTGTCTGCACGCAAAGTTAGCAGCGGAAGGCTCCTTGTCGGTTTTGTGTCGGCCCGGGTCAGGCTTCTGATGCCAAGAGTGAGACGTTGCTATCGCTGTCACGAAGTTGGTCACGTGGCGGCGAAGTGTAACAGAGAGGATAGGAGCGGACAGTGCTTCCGGTGTGCCCGGGTTGGCCACAAATACACTCAGTGCTCGGCAGATCCGCACTGTCCAGTTTGTGCAGCAGCCCAGAAACCCGCTGGGCATCTGGCAGGAGGTGCCGCTTGTACGAGGTCCGGCGCCTCCAACAAAAAGCGCGGTGCCAAGAGGGCAGCGGCGGTACAGGCAGATTGTCAGCCGAATTCCAAAAGAACGGAGGAGGTGGTGCAGCCTATGGAACAACAATAATGGCGGTACAGGTTCTTCAGGCGAACATCAACCACTGTGCCCGGGCCCAAGACTTATTGGTCCAAAGCCTGGCGCAGTGGTCAATACAGGTGGCAGTTGTTTCGGAGCCTTACAGTATACCATCGAGGGACAACTGGGTCGCTGACAACACCGGGGTGGTGGCTATTGCCACCCAGGTAGCCGCGGGCTCTTCGCCCTTCTCGCGAGTTGAGAAGGGGATGGGATGCGTCGCGGCGACTGTCGGTGACCTCGTTGTGGTAGGCGTCTACTTCTCCCCCAATCGAACTTTATACGAGTTCGAGGATTTTTTGATCCAATTGGGGGAGATGATAGACCGCCATCGTCCGGCTGGCGTGTTGGTTGCAGGAGACCTGAACGCCAAGTCGGACATGTGGGGCTCCGCAACGACGAGTGCGCGTGGTGCGGCACTCTCTGAGTGGGTGGTTGCTTCCGGATTGTCTGTCCTCAACAGGGGGACGGCCAATACGTGCGTGCGACGGCTGGGAGGGTCCATCGTGGACGTCACGTTCGCGACCCCGGCCTTAGCGCGTAACGTCAGGGGCTGGCGAGTGCTGGAAGACGTGGAGACCTTGTCGGACCATCTATACATCAGGTATGAGGTCTCCACACATCCGGCGGTGCCGTTAGCCCCTGGTCCAACCTCTCGCGAGGGCGGACCGCGGTGGCAACTATGGCGCCTCGACAGGGAGTTGTTGGAGGAGGCTGCGATAGTGCAATCCTGGCTGCCCCAGGGAACGGTGTCCGTTGAAGACGCCGCGAACTGGGCGCAGGGGGCTATGACGCGTATCTGTGACGCGTCTATGCCCCGATCCAGAGGCCGCCCTCCGTGGCGGCATGTGTACTGGTGGTCGGGCGAGATCGCTCAATTGCGATCATCATGCATTGAGGCGAGACGCCAGTACACACACTATCGCAGGCGGCGGGTACACCGGACTCAGGAAGAGGAAGACCGGCTGTACCTCGCCTACGTCGAGGCGCGTACGGCGCTGCAGGAGGCGATCGGTCGTGCGAAAGGCGAGTCGCACGACCGAATGCTCGAGGGAATCGACGCGGACCCTTATGGGACCCCGTACCGCATGGTGCGGGGTAAACTCCGGTCATGGGCTCCACCCGTGACTCAGTCACTCCAACCGGACGTTCTCCGTGGAGTGCTGACGTCGTTGTTCCCGCAGCGGGCCAGCTTTACAGCACCAGTGATGGCCCGCTCTGCAGCGCCCGAGGAAGAAGAGAGTGTCGCACCACCCGTGGAGGAGGAGGAGCTCGAAGAGGCGGTTCGCCGATCTCGCGTCAAGAGCACTGCCCCAGGCCTGGACGGCGTCCCTGGCCGAGCGCTGACTCTGGCTCTTCCCTTTTTGGAGACCAGGGTCAAAGGACTATTCACTGCCTGTCTGGCTCAAGCCATAATTCCACAGCGGTGGAAGACAGGCAGGTTGGTCCTCATTCGCAAGGAGGGGCGCCCGGCGGATTCTACGTCCGCCTACAGGCCAATCGTGCTCTTGAGCGAGATCGCCAAGCTCTTCGAGCGCGTAGTAGCGAGGAGGCTGCTGCGGCACCTGGAGGAGTCAGGCCCGGATCTCTCGGACCTGCAGTATGGCTTTCGCCGTGGTCGTTCGACGGTGGATGCCATACTCAAGGTGAAGTCCCATGCGCAGGACGCAGTGGCTCAGGGCGATGGGGTACTGGCGGTGTCTATTGACATCGCCAATGCCTTTAACTCCTTGCCCTGGCCCTGCATCAAGGAGGCACTGTCATATCATCGTGTGCCTCCATACCTGCGCCGCGTTATGGGGGCTTACCTGTCCGGGAGGTCTGTGGCCTTTCCCGCTCCAGGTGGAAGGTGGGAGGAGATGGAGGTTTCGTGCGGTGTTCCACAGGGTTCGGTTCTGGGTCCGCTCCTGTGGAACATCGGCTACGACTGGGTGCTGCGGGGCAGCACCCTTCGAGGAGTGAGCGTCGTCTGCTACGCCGACGATACCCTCGTGTTGGCGCAGCAGAGGACGTTCCGGGAGGCGGCGGTTCTCGCCACGGCCGGAGCGGCCGTGGTGATCGGGAGGATTCGTCGTCTCGGTTTGGAGGTCGCCCTCGACAAGTCCGAGGCGCTCTATTTTCATGCTCCGCGAAAGGGCCCACCAGCTGGGGCCCACATCGTCGTCGGCGGTGTCACAATAACCGTCGCGCGGAGCATGAAATACCTCGGACTTGTCCTGGATGGACGGTGGAGTTTTCGGGGCCACTTCTCCATCTTGGCCCCGAAACTTCTGAGGACAGCGGCGGCTCTGGCGCGCCTTTTGACCAACGTCAGTGGGCCGTGCGTGTCGAGCCGTCGGCTGTACAACGGAGTGGTCAGGTCGATGGCGCTCTACGGTGCCCCCGTTTGGGCGGACGCCCTGGATCGGCAGAACGTCACCCTGCTGCGGCGTGCGCAGAGGGTGATGGCCATCCGGGTGATTCGGGGGTACCGGACCATCTCGGGTGAGGCGGCGTGCGTGCTGGCTGGAGTCCTGCCGTGGGACCTAGACGCTGTGGCTCTTGCGTCGGTCTATTGCCGGCGCAGGGAAGGTCTGGCTGAGGGGCTCGCGGCAGAGCCAGCACTGCATGAGGAGGAGCGCACTAGGGCGCTGGAAGTGTGGGAGTCCCGGCTGGCAACACCAACCGCCGGCCGGTCGACGATCGAGGCAGTTCGTCCGGTGCTCCGCCAGTGCTTAGCGCGGCGTCACGGCGTCCTAACCTTCCGCTCCACGCAGGTGCTCTCGGGACATGGAGGTTTCGGGAAGTACCTGTGTCGGATTGCTGGGAGGGAGCCCGACGCTTGCTGCCACCACTGCGACGACTGCCTCGAGGAGACGGCCCAGCACACGCTGGAGGTGTGTCCAGCCTGGGCGTCTCAACGCCGCGCTTTGCGCGGCGTCGTTGGGGACGACCTCTCGCTGCCTGCCGTGTTGAAAGCCATGGTGGGCAGCGAGGCGTCGTGGGACTCGGTCGTATCCTTCTGCGATGCAGTAATGCTCGCGAAGGAGGCGGCGGAGCGGGCGAGGGAGGAATCTTCCGAACTCGCCATCCGTCGCAAACGGCCGGGTCGCCGGAGGGCGGCACACGACCGTCGCCTTCCGCCCTAACATCGGCCAGAGGGCGGTCAGAGTGGGGCTTTCTGACCGCCTACTCCCCTGGCCCGAGTAGGTGCGCGTGGTAGCTCCGCGCGCTACTCAGAGCAGGCCGTCGGGGGTGCCCACCACCCCTTGACTCCAACGGCGAGCCTTGCTGGCACCCGCCGCCCAGGTCCGCGGACGATTGGGGCAGTGCCCGAGACCTGGGCTAGTGGCGGGTAAGGAGCACCGTCAGGTTTTTAGTGGGTAAACGGAAGAACGATCCGGAGTCCCACATAACCGCGTCCGGGTCCCCACCCCGGGCGGGTATCCGTAACGGATTTTCCTGACGATAAAAAAAAAAAAAAAAAAAAAAAAAAAAAAAAAAAAAAAAAAAAAAAAAAAAGGCATGGAAAACCATAAAGTTACTGTAATGATTCTGCTCGACTTTAGTAACGCCTTTAACACCGTGGATTTTGATATTTTATTGACGATTATGTATTCTCTTAACATATCTCCTAAAGTGATTGATTGGTTTCATTCTTACTTGCGTGGACGCAAGCAACGTATCCGGATTCAGGATTCATTTTCTGAATGGTCCGCGGTACATGCTGGAGTTCCGCAAGGTGGCGTGTTGTCCCCTCTCTTATTCTCGTTATTTATTAATTATTTTTGCCTTAATATTTCTTCTCCCTACCACCTTTATGCGGACGATCTTCAAATATATCGTCAATGTTCGTTACACGATCTTCCGGGTTGTATATTAGCGCTGAATGAACAACTTAAACATATTTCAATGCAAAGTAAATTGCTGGGTCTTAATATAAATCCCAAAAAGACTCAAGCAATTATTATAGGTAGTTCAAGACTCCTTTCTCAAGTTACTTTACAACAATTACCATTCATACTGCTTGATGGAACAATAGTCCCTTTTACTGAGAAGGTGAAAAATCTGGGAATCATTTTTGATCAGTATCTGTCGTGGAAACCGTTAATTAGTGAGGTAAGTCGTAAAGTATTTGCAGCTGTTGCTTCATTACGTCGACTGCGTAACTTTCTACCCATTCCTACTAAGGTTGCGCTGGCACAATCACTCCTACTACCAATTCTTGATTATGCTGACTGCTGCTATCTTGATTTAAAAGAGGAACAACTGAACAAACTTGAGCGCCTCCAAAACATCTGTATAAGGTTCATTTTTGGACTTCGCAAGTACGACCACGTCTCCGAATTTCGTAAAAAACTCAAGTGGCTTCCGATACGACTTCGCCGGAATACTCACGTTCTCTGTCTCCTTTATAATGTTCTCTTCAATTCGTCTTCCCCCGCATATCTCAAAGAACGATTTAAGTTTTTATGTGAATCACATGATTTCCCGCTACGCTCCACTTTCAACTTAACTCTTAGTATTCCCTGCCATTCTTCTTCCTTCTTCGCAAATTCCTTCTCTATCAAATCCGTGCGCTTGTGGAACTCCTTACCGCAAACAGTCAAACAAGCTAAAACCCTACAAACTTTTAAGAAAAAGCTAAAAGAATATTATCTGTCCCTTTAAGAATTCCAACTGGTCTTTTTAATCCTCTTTAAATATAGTATGTATAATTATGTGTATGTATGTATGTATAAGTATATGTATGTAAATATGTATATGTATGGATATGTATGTATGTATGTATGTATGTATGTATGTATGTATATAAAATATATGTTGTATATTATAATAATATATATATATCTATATAGCCTGTACACCCCTTCCCATTTCATTTATAATCTCCTCTACCCGAAGGTTACCTGGAAGAGATCGCTCGCTTAGCGATAAGGTCGCCTGTTGTACTGTTTTAGATATTAAGATTGTGTGTAACAAATCTTTCTGGTGTACAATAAAGAGTATTTAATTTAATTTAATTTAAGTAATTCAATATGTACGAGTACATTATGTTTCGATTTTTAGCATAATATTTGTATAATAATTTCAAATCTAAATTTATGATTTATAATAGATACATAATACATTCTCCCTAGTACATAATTAAGTCATCATGGCACAGTGGATCACCGACTGACTGTAAGCGCGGTGACTGTGGGTTCGATTTTCACTCGAGGTACTGCTCTTTTCAAATATAAAAAATACCATACTACCATTGTATAAAATATTAAAATTTCAATTGCATGCAAGTATTTCAAACAAATCAGTATATATCAATATCAGTAACTGTAAACTTGATGGTTGCGGCTTCGATTCCCGCCCGGAGGAACGTTTGTATTTCAATTTTCGTTTCCTTGCTCTGGTGACAAAGACAAAGCTCGGCGTTGAGTTCCACCAATTCTCGAGGAAGACGTGTCTTGACACTAGGTCCTCAGTGACTGCCCCGCTATGTGGGAAAAAACCTGAGGCTAAAAAAAACCTAAATCGTATATGTTTTTCTCATCTTAAAGTAAACGTAATAAATGTTTAATGTTAAGTAATTTACTATAATAGTTGCGTGACGAACTTATGTTATTGCGTTTGCTAATCGTCGGATGTGTTGAAACTTTAGTAATTCGTCCTTGTATGTTTATTATGTTATTAACGTCAAATGACGCTTGTGATTATGTTCCTAATTTATTAATTCTAAACCATCGTGGTACAGTGACTGTAAATTTAATTGGTTATGGGTTTGATTCCTGCTCGTGGAAATGATTATATTCAGATTACTAGCGGCCCGCTCGCGGCTTCACTGCGTGAACTATGTTGCTGTTTCCTTATATTGCAACCCTCGGGGGTGGATTTTTGAAAAATACAATGGCCATGTTTAAGCTTAGATTATCAACTATATTTATGCCAAAATTCGGTTTAGTTTTTTCATATAAACTTTCATCTCCTATTTCAACTCTTTAGAGATTGATTTTCTATGTTACAACCAGTAACTTTTTCTACTTTCATTCTAAATTTCATCCAAATCGGACCGGTAGATTAGCCGTGAAAGCGTGACAGACAGACATACAGACTTTCGCATTTATAATATAAGTATGGATTGTCATTTCTCTACTCTGCTAAGTAGACACAGCTCAGCCTCGATCTTGATTTTGACTATCAATACGTAATGTCTGGATTTCGGGAGAAAGGACACTTCTCCACTTTCCTTTACCTGATTATTTTTTCTCCGCCTCAACTGCTGTGCGAAAAAAATGGTATAATAATACATCGAGTGGCCAGTCGTGGCCCAGTGGCACAAGAGTGTGACTGTAAACGTCTGGTTGTGGGTTCGATTCCCACTCGAGGAGTGGAAATTATATTTCCATTTTCTTCGCTCTGGTGTCGAGGTAAAGCGCGGCGTTAAGTTCCGCCACTTAACACGCAAGCCTCCGAATTCGGCGGAAAGTGGGGAACGGAGTATCTTAACACTAGGTTCCCTCTGCCTACCCTGCTGTGTGCGGGATATAGCGTGAAGCTATTTAATTTAATTTTATAATATTTCTTTTTAATATAATTATAAAGTTCTTGTATAACTTTTACTTTTATTAATAAAACAACTATTGAAACCGTCATGGTTTCAATTAAATATACTATTACCTAAATAATCTATAATAAAAAAGTCTATATTTAATTACATACATTTCTTTGAACACACACGATAAGTGTATAAACATGAATTGCACTTGTGAAGAGTAGTTATCCATACTAATATTATAAATGCGAAATTCTGTCTGTCTGTTTCGTTTTGGATGGAATTCAGAATGAAAATAATTGTAGATTCAGGATCAAATATGTATGAAAAATCTGGTTTACATTTTTTCTTGATCGATTTCGATTATTTTTTCACGAAGGTAGTGTACGCATGGTCTTTGTTACCTATTTTTTTTTTCATTTTCATTTTTCATTTATTAGATGCGTAAGGAACTGAAAAAAGGGAAAAGTTGTATAAAATATAAAGACCGCTTACTTGAAATCAGAAAGCGGACTGTCGAAAGCACGAAATAATCATAGTTGTCTAGTTCGGGCGAAACCGCGAGCGGGTTTCTTGTTAGTATTAGTATACCAACTTTGAAACTGAAAATTTGTTTAGCTTTTGAAAATATATAATAATAATAAAGTAATGTGGCCTGTCGTATCGCAGTGGCACAAGCGTGTGACTGCAAACGACTATTTCAACCGTTTATAGGTTGATTTTTGAAAAATTAAGTAGCCCATGTTAGACCCTGTCAGTTTTACTACTTTCATTTTAAATTTCATCCAAATCGGACCGGTAGATTAGCCGTGAAAGCGTGATATATTATAAGTATGGATATTAGTCTATGTACATTTTACAATAAATTCCACTTTTACTTATTAGATTTTTGACTCAGCATAATCTTAAGTGATGCAAAATGAAAGCTTTTATTGAATTTGCTGTCATAAATATTATACAATGTTAATTATTGAGATCATCGTGATGCAGTGGAACAGCGTCTGACTGTAAATGCGATTTTGGCAAATTGATTAATAAAAAAAAAAGTCGAAACTTTGCTATTGAGGCATTATTTCTTTCAGCAGTTGCTCGCTCTTTCTTGCATAGCAGGGAAACTGAATAGAATAAAGTATCAAGACACTCTATTCTTCACTTTCCGCCCAAAATCAAAACATTGTGTGGTAAGTGGCAGAACTCAACTCCGCGCTTTGTCCACTTATTTATTTTTTTCAGTAGAAGAATTGAGCACAACCACCACTCTGTACTTATTTTAAATATTTATTGTTCTTTATCAAGTGTTTATAATTTTTTTTTTTTTAATTTATAAACACAGGTTTTTCCCTAAATAATAAAATATATAATATACTGCTAGTATGTTTCGTTATATTGCAACACTCGGGGTGGATTTTTCGAAAATAAAGTAGCCTATTATAAAGTAGCCTTGGATTATCAACCATATTTATGCCAAAATTCATTACAATAGTTCAAGTTTTCATATAAACTTTCAACCCCTTAGTTGACCCTGGTTTTTTTACTACTTACATTTTAAATTTCATCTAAATCGAACCGGTAGATTAGCCGTGAAAGCGTGACAGACAAACAGGCAGACATTCACATTTATAATATATGGATAGTGTTTTTTTTTATATTTTGCCAAACAAATTAAGCGGAGAGCTAAATCACTCGTGTTAATCAAAAAATACATAAAAATAATATTTAATCCTTCCGTATAGTACATTCTAGAAAGACTAAATTAAACCGGAACGAGACCTTTACAGTGAAAGTAGACGTTAATGTTGAGGTCACGTGGTACTTTGTTTCCTTATTATGTACTAAATCTTAAGTTTTATATATAAATTTATAGGTAGTAATATAAAATACGGACTATCACTTTTATATCCCTTATGTAGCAGTGGAACAGCGTCTGATTGTAAGTATAGTTTCGAATTCGATCCTCAACTCTTAGAATTTACACACTTTCTTTATCTATCAGTTTTTTAGCGTCATGCTTTTTCCGTCAAAACGGAATTGTAAAAGACTTAGTGACAAGACACTCCGTTCTCCACTAAAGTTGATTGTCGCTTTCATACTACAAGAGGCAAAAAGATTTTTTTTTTTAGCTTCACACTGTATCCCGTACACAACAGGGTAGGAAGAAGGAATCTAATGTTAAGACACTCCGTTCCCCACGCACCGCTGAATTTTGGAGGAATTACGTCTTAAGTGGCGGAACTTAACGCCGCGCTGTGCCTCGGTATCAGAGGGAAGAAAATGGAAATATTAAATATTTCCACTTCTCGATTGGGAATCGAAACCACAATCAGTAATTTGGAGACACACGTCTGTGCCACTACGCCACGACTGGCCCCTAAAAGACAGATATAAAGTTAAAAGTAAGGGTGGGTTTAAACATAAAGGTTAGCTAATACCTAATAGCAACATAACAAATAATAATCCATACTTATATTATAAATGCGAATGTCTGTGTGTTTGTCTGTCACGCTTTCACGGCTAATCACCGGCCCGATTTGGATGAAATTTGGAATGAAAGTAGTAAAAGTGACTGGGTCTAATATAGGCTACTTATTTTTTCAAAAATCAACCTCTAAAGGGTTGAAATAGGGGATGAAAGTTTATATGAAAAATCTAAACCGCTTGACCGATTGTAATGAATTTTGGTATATATATGGTTGATAATCCACAGTTAAACGTAGGCTACTTTATTTTTCAAAAATCTGCTCCCGAGGGTTGCAATATAACGAAATAGTTATGTAATTCACGTGGCGAAGCCGCGAGCGGGCCACTAGTACGATTATAAAGCAACTAGCATGTCGCTCGCGGCTTCGTCCGCAGTAATATTATACTTGTGTTAGACGACCCGTGAAGAGCTTAAAAAGTTTTATAACTTTCATACAAGCTCTCATCCCCTATTTCAGACTCTAAGGGGCTGATTTTTAAAATAAAAAGTAGCCTATATTTGACCTTGTGTATTAAATTCTGGAAGCTTCTTGGAAAAACTCGTCAAAATGGGTCAAGTGGTCTAGATTTTTCATATAAATTTTCATCTGTAGACTGAAATGAGTAGCCATGAAAGCGTGAAATAGACGAACAGACTTTCGCATTTATAATATTAGTATGGATTATAAAACAATACATTGTTATATTATATCACAGGCCTATAATTATAAAACGGTTACTCATAATTGTGAATATGCTTGTTTACGTTATGTTGTATTTAGGTGTATAAATTACTAATATTTTGTATTCATTGCGACTCAGTGGCACACCGTCTGACTGTAACGATGGGTTGTGGTTTCGATTCCTACTGGGGAATAATTATTTTTATTTTTTTCATTTTCGCTCTGGTGTCGAGGTAAAGCGCGGCGCTAAGTTCTGCCACTTAACACGCAATGCCTCCGAATTTGGCGGGAAGTGGGGAACGGAGTGTCCACACGTGGGCCACGACTGGCCACAATATGTAGTTATGTTATTACAATAATGGAATTGTGTAAGATACATTTTGTACTACGATTACCTTTAAGTGGTTTTTGCAATTTTATGTTCAACGAGTTTCTCTATCGCAACTTAGTTGGCATGGTCTTTATGATTTGATAGAGAAGGAACTCAGAACGGAAAAACAGCTTCACACAGTTTTCTCAGGTAGTGGGGTAGTCAAAGAGTATCTAGTGTGAAGACACTCCGTCCTCCACTTTTCACCTGAAATCGATATATAATCGTGGTGGGTGGCGGAACTTAACATAGCACTTTGTCTTATGCACCAGAGCGAAGAAAGGAAAATTAAAATATAATCATTACCCTAAGTGGAAATCGAACCCACAACTCTCAGGATACGATCCCACTGCGCCACGACGGCTGCTGAACGTTTATCATACATATATACTATAATAATAAAATAAAATAAATAAAAATAACCTTTATTGTTGAAGTTTGTGTGTTTTAATTTTGGTTTAGGGAACTATGGGGCTGACATTTTTGTATTTTACTTAAAAAGTTCCTAAATAAAAACAGATTAAAAAAAAAAAGATCGTATAAACTAAAAATAAAATATATACTAGGTATAACATATTTCCTGTCATTTTGTTTTGACAAAATTAAAGGAAATCTTATATTAGTCATAATAAAACAATATCCTTGGATAATTCAAATATGGCCTCAAGCTAAATATAGCTACACTAGCTCGCCGCTCGCAGCTTTGCCCGTGTGAATTATACAACTATAGCTTCTTCGTATTTTCGACAGCCAGTGCCTTTTTCTTTTGAAATCGGCTAAGCGTTTTGCTTTTTCATACGAACATTCATCCCCTATTTCAGCCGTTTAGGGGTTAATTTTTGAGAAAAAAGTAGTTAGGCTTAGGGGTAAATTTAAAAAAAAACTCTGCTGATTTTAAAAAATAAAACGATTTTGGGAAAACTTGAAGAACGAAATACTAACTACTAGGCTCTCTTGAATATCAAACTATGCGGGAAAAGCATGGAGCGTATTTTAAGCAAAAATATAATTATAAATATTTAATTTTTATTTTCCCTTAACTTCTTCAGTGTGAAATAACAAGAGAAGAAGAGACACTCCGTTGTCCTACCTAGTGTCAATGCCCTCTGTTCTCCACTTTCCGCCGAAATCGAGACATTATATCTTTAGTGGCGGAACTTAACGCCGTATTCTATTTTAAGGACCAGAGAAATGAAAATAATATATAGTTATTCAGCTGAGTGGAAATTATCCCACTTCGCAAAGAAGCCTTAAAGAAAGTAAAAATAAAAAAAATCATTAAAAAGGAATCAAACCCACAATCATCTCTACCATTAACACTCCCACTGAGCTATAAGAACATAAACAATGTCATAACATAATAACATTTTTCCTCAACGAATATTACTTAAATGGCCACAGAGTATACTCATTGAAGTCAAGGCTTCATACATTTAAAACACCGTGAAGGGATTATGGTATATATCATGCATATACTAGCGACCTGCTCGTGGCTTCGCCTGCGTAAATTTTCAGCAATCTAATAAAACAATATAAGAGAGGCAGGGGGAGACCTCAGTTGACCTTCGAATACACAGTATCGACGATACTGGAGGAAGGTCACGTAAAAAGCATGAGGACCCCCCGGAGGGCGTGTATGAAGAGGTTGATGACTGTGGACGAGGCGAGAGAAGTATGCAGGGACCGTAGCGTTGGGCGCTCCGTTCTCTCTGACTATTCCGCAAAGGATACAGCGTGAAGCTAAAAATAATAATAATAATAAAACAATGTGGCCAGTCGTGGCCCAATGGCACAAGAGTGTGACTGTAAACGACTGGTTGTGGGTTCGATTCCCACTCGAGGAGTGGAAATTATATTTCCATTTTCTTCGCTCTGGTGTCGAGGTAAAGCGCGGCGTTAAGTTCCGCCACTTATCACGCAAAGCCTCCGAATTCGGCGGAAAGTGGGGAACGGAGTGTCTTAACACTAGGTTCCCTCTGCCTACCCTGCTGTGTGCGGGATATAGCGTGAAGCTATTTAATTTTTTTTTAATAATAAAACAATTATTTAATAGCAATTTGGTCTAACTAACTTTAAATTATTTATAAACTTACTTAAAGTTAAGGAAACATTACCAAATTACAATAGTTAAAACTGCATTTAAATCGGTTGTGCCGTTTTCGAGTTTAGATTGAACAAACAGACAAATAAAAAAGAGACTAAAACTCGTCATTTTGGTTTCTATCTTATTGATAAATGTACTCAATAATTATATTTTTCTCATATACCTTTCACGGAGCTGCAGTCTTGGCCACAACGGGCTCACAAAGAGTCGCAACTTCTGCCCTGTTTCATTGTGATGAAAATCTGTATGACCATGTATTTTTCAAAGAGGAAACGAATATGATGTTCGTATTAATGGAAGTTACCACCAGATGGCGCTTTCGTGTATCAAGATGAAGTTGTTGGCGTAGCAACGCGCGCCAGGTGCAAATAATTTTATAATAAACATTGATTTTGTTAAAAAATATTATTTAATTTTGTTGTTTGAAGAAATACTTATGTATGTATTGTATTGCTATAACACGAACAAAAACACTTTTATTAATTAATAGCGACCCGTTCGCGGCTTTTGCCGCGTAACTACATACATAACTGTTGCGGTGTATTGCAACCTTAGGGGATGGAATTTTAAAAAACTAAAGTAGCCTATGTTTATCAACTATATTTATGCCAAATTTCATTACAAATGAAAATGGTCAAGCGGTGTAGATTTTTCATATAAACTTTCATCCCCTATTTCAGCCCTTTAGAGGTTGATTTTTGAAAAAATAAGCCTATGTTAGAACCAGTTATTGTTACTACTTTCATTCTAAATTTCATTCAAATCAGACCGGTCGATTAGCCGTGAAAGCGTGACAGACAAACACACAAACATTTGCATTTATAATGTAAGTATGGATTACGTTATTTTAACCAGATTTGCCATATGAATCGAGCCTCCGCTCGATTCATATCGCAAATCGATTAATATAATGACTCCTCTCGCTCTATACCTAACGTCTAACTTTGCTCTGATGTTGAGACAAAACTCAGCATTAAGATCGCCACTAAGTCGTAAGTTAAAATTGGGACCAGTCATGGCACAGTGACACAAGCGTGTGACTGAAAACGACTGGTTGTGGGTTCCATTTTCATTTTCCTTTACTCTGGTATCAGAGGTTAAGCGCGGCGTTAAATTCCACCACTTAACACGCAATTCCTAAGTTCCCTCTGCCTACCCTGCTGTGTGCGGGATACAGCGTAACACTTAAAAAATAAAAAAAAAACTCTTCAAATTGATTTATATACACAGTAAACATATTTGACCAACTTTCTACTTATAAATTACCATGTTAATATAGACTTATACGATTTTTACATATTATGTAGGCATATTGTATGTGCATAATTATTTTAAATTAAACTAACTTAACTATAAGTGACGTTCTGTTATAATTACAAGCAAATTTCTTGGCTGTGGCCAGTCGTGGCCCAGTGGTAAAAACGTGCAACTGTAAATGACTGGTTGTGGGTTCGATTCCCATCGAGGAAGGGAAATATTTTATATTTCCATTTTTTTCGCTCTGGTGTCGAGGCATAGCGCGGCGTTAAGTTCCGCCAACCGCCAACTTGTGTGCAATAAACGATAAGTAATAATAGCACTTATTTTACTTTAATAACTATATAAGATAAAAAATAAACATGTTTTTCCTTACTATTTTGGTTACAATTATTCCTAATTATTAACGCCCAAAATTAAACGTTAAGCCAACGTATATTTTATAAAAACCTATCCTAATCAAAAATTGCAATCTTAGATTGATCTAGAAATCTAGAAATTATATTTTTGAATAAATCAATGTTTTGAATAAAGTAAAGGTTAAATATACAATCCCATTGATTATTGGCAATTACCAATCAAACAATTGTATATTCAACCTTTACTCAATAATATTGGACGTTAATCACTCTCACACAACCCTTCAATTTATAATTTTACATTTATTTTTAACTTTTTAACATATTTTAATTATGTTTTAAGGTGGTGACCCTGGTTGATGGCTCCAAGTGTATTCTCCAGCGTTATTTGTCTTTTCTTTTTTGTATGTGAATCTTAGTGCAATATTTCTCTATTCAGCCAATTATAATACTTATTATAACTTTAAATATGTATACTTATTATAACTTTGTTTTTTAACGTTTGACCCATTCGATTAAGCCAATTTTGTTATATATTGTAAATTGTTAGTTTTTAAACAAATATGTAATAGACCTGCTAAGTTAAAAAAATAATTGAGATTTATAGTAGCATTTTTTATCTATACAATATTACTGCAAGATATAAATAAAATTTATGTAAAATATTTTAAATAAGTGAACTACAATTCATATAGTAATATTAATAAACAGTTTAAGCAAAAATATACAATATAGAATATATAATAGATTCAAAATGTTCAGAATCACAAAACGCTGCTTCCAAATTTAATTAAATATTTTAAAATAATATATAATAAAAAATATGTAAACTTAATAAAAAAAATTAAATAACACAAATATATTTTTAATTTATTATAAACGTAATAATATAAATACATTTTCAAATATGGCAATATGGCAATACTAACATGACATTTATGTTGGCGTACCTGTAATTTTTTAGTCTATGGATAAGCCTTATCTTATTCTTTAGTGTGTATTGCTCAACTGTGCGTAATATTTGTCATCGCAGTATTTCGCATATAAATAAAGTTATTTAATTATTAACACGTAGAAGTTTCCTCAGAAACATAGTGTTTATAATTCAGTACCGTTTAAGTGCTTAAAAAAGGTGTCATTGTGTTATTTTGTGTTCAAATTGTATGGTGCGGACTAAACTAATATAATGAATATTTCAAGAAACCCGAAAACTACGCCTATAACTGATGATTATGATATCTCCAACACCGTCCTCGGCCTTGGCATCAACGGAAAAGTGAGTTTATTTGAAATTGTCCTTTTAAAATATTTTCGGTTAACTTTTTCCACCACTATTGTTTACATATGACGTAAACCATCAAAATTAGACAAGCTTTTTGAGATAAATGTGTAATTTATTCTGAACAGACTTAAATGAATGATTAATATTTATTTTATCTATTTCCAATAATAAATGGTTTCGGCAAAATATTTTTACATTGACTAATGAGTGGTGATCAAAAAATTTTTGAAGGTTGACTCATAAATGCGTCCAAAGGCTATTATTGGCACGGATATTCGTTTAAAAATTATTCTACTGCATTCCAGGAACATTTACATATTTATACTGTTTTTTTTCTACTAATATAATTAAAGTTTATCATGCAAATGACCTCTGAGAATTAGTTTACATTGTATTTCCTTCCTGTGATTATAATTTAATTGATTTAATTTTGCTTTTTATACTTAAAAATAATTAAATATTTTTAAAACTTACTTTTCACTAAAAATCTACATATTTTTGTAAAAACTGTGCCATAAACATCTAAAATTTTGTTTTACATATCTGTTAAATAAATACACTGGTCAAATATTATTAATTGCTTATATTTTGTAAAAGATTAGCATTTTTAATTTAGCTGTTTATTTTTGCAACTATTGATACATATCTATGTAAATATTAAATTCTTTCCCTTTGATCTGCCATCAGCTGATCCATCATAATCAGATGATTTCTGGGGCAAAACACTTTTTGATGTTATTGTAGTGAATAGCTTGTTCTAGTGTTGTATAAACTCTTTAGTTTCTTTAGTCAAGATTTAATATATGCCATCTCTTCAGACATTTTATATTCTGTTAATTGTTTAACAAATCCTTAGCAAATATGTAGCTGTTCTTGTTTAGTCTGTCTTGTCTTTTCTGATGTAGTTGTTAACTTCTTCCTTTGCAGTTGGAATTTCAAGGTGTAATATCTAAATTTCTTACAAACTAGAGTACTGATGACAATTTTTTGTAAAATATTTAGAAATTTCTGTAGTTAGTTATCCAAATTGAAATTGGTTGTAGATCCCTATTATCTCATTTCATATGTCAAAATTAATTTGACAATTGATTTCTATATTGTTTGTTATTGAGTCAGAGTTGGAATTGCTATCTTAAAAGCCATGATAGGTTTTTTTTAAATTGCATGATTGCTTCTTTATTGTCTTCATATGGCTTTACCACTTACCTCCCGTCTAGGTCTAGGCCAAGCTGTTCTACTGCGTTCAATTCTATACTGGATAATTATGTTCTTGCATTTCGGTGAGAGGATAAAGTATGGTTTTGAATTCCTCCACTCAAAAGACGATGACTCTGATAGAAAGTAGAGAACTGTTTATTTCCACTTTAAATATTGGCAACTCTTTTGTACCTCTTCTGGTGTTACATAGGATTGCAGATATTAGTATTCACCTATTATCAAGTGACCCAAATGTGTGTTTGCCTTGTCCTTCCTGTAAAAATAAATCTGTGTAATTTAACACAACAATCTGTCTGCCTACTATGCTATATGAAAATGTATTAATTTAAAAAAATAAAAGATCAAAATATTTATTTTGGATCGAAAAAGAATTGTTTATTATTTGCCTGCATATTTTTTGGTTATCTTCTTTTGTACATTTTTTTTTTTTATTTTATCTTTTAAATTTGCTTATTTTTTTTTATTATGCAACATTGAAACATTAAATATGACACAATATGTAAATAACCAAATATTTGTTATGTTACTGGTCTAACATTTCTGATCTGGATTTAGATAAGGATATAAAATAAATACTATATAACTATTGGTTACGGAAAGGAGAAATTCCTTAGCATTCAATTGGATTCTCCATTCAGGTGTCGATCATTTCAGGCCAGTGCTTGCAACCTAAGTTTAAGCTTAGAAGGCCCTTTTAAAATATAACAACAAAAATAAGTTGTCCTTTAGTAGTCAGAAAGCTTCGACAGACTGTTCTCCAAAAGATACAGTTTCGAATCTGACATTTAGATATTTATTTCTTTTCTACAAATATTTTTTTCTGAGTATGTTAAGAAATTATGTTTTCTATATTATTTTTTTTTAAATACTTAAGGGGACCTATGGTTGTCTTTCATCAATAAAAAAAGAATGCCTGGGAAATTAGGGATTTCCCCGTAAATAACATTTTCAAAATATTTAATATTTATTACTATCTTTAATGAATATTTAATACTATCTTTTTAGAGCTAAGAACTGATTGTGAAATAATGATGATATTTATATATAAAATGAAGTATAACCCACTTTTTATCAAGTAGTAGTGCATATTGTTATCAATGAAAATGATAAGATGTGATAAGTGTGAAAAAGTTTAATTCTTTATTGCTAAGGTTTAAGATTGTTTGGGTTTGTCTGTTTTATTTAAATAACTTTTTGATTGGGGCCAGTCATGGCACAGAGGCACAAAGTGTGACTGTAAAATGACTGGTTGTAGATTCGATTCCCACTCGAGGAGTGGTAATATTTGATATCTCCATTTTCATCACTCTGGTGTCAGTTTTTTGGTGTTTGGTGTTTCAATGCAATCAGTGGAAAGTGGAAGACGGAATGCCTAAACATTACATTCCCTTTGCCAGATATAGCATGAAGACAAAAAATATTAAGGAAAAATATAGCTTACATATGTATATGTAGAATAATAGTGTAAATAGAATATACACCATAATAATGTATTAAAAACACATAAAATTAATAAAATAAATTTAAATATATAACACATAGCACCCATGTGTTTAATGTACACTTTGCTTTGTTGTTGTTAAATAAGTGATACTAATTGTCTAATTTTAGCAACATTTTCATAATTAATAAATAGTTTCCTTAATGTTTAAAATATAATTATAATTACGAATTACAATATGAATTTTCAGCATAATTGTTCCACCAGTTTATTTTTCTAACTTTCTTTAAATAAAAGTTTGCCTGTAAGATCACCTTCAATTTTTTTTTTGTGCAGTAAAAAGTTTTTATTGTTTTAATTTTTTTCAAACATTAGTTAGATAACATAAAATTAAATCTTTTTTAAACAATCAATGTGATATTGGCATAGTCGCTTGTGTTAACATATTCAAAGTTTAGTGACGACACCTTGCCTTGTCAATGGAGTGGAGAAATCTAAATAATTTAAATATCATTATTCTGACGAAAGGGAATCGAACCTATAATTTAGACGTGCAAATAGTCAGATGCTGTCACACTGTGCCGCGATTCTTCACATGATTTTATCATGATATATGAATGATTGAAATGTCATAAATCAGTCAGTGACCTCTTCTTATTATAGACCAATGTAATATTTTTTTATCATGTATATATAAGAATAGCAATTGATAAATATATTAAAAATTATTTATCTGTATCAATAGATCCATGTTGACAGTTGTCCATACTTATATTATAAATGTGTCATATTATAATGTCTGTCTGTCTGTTACTCCCAATCTACCGTCCCGATTTGGATGAAATTCGAAATAAAAATAGTATAAGTATGAAGTTTTTATGAAAAATTAGAAAAGCTGATTGACCGATTTTGACGATTTTTTTTAATAAGACATTATGACGAAAGATCAAACATAGGCTGCTTGTTTCATTGAAAAAAAGCCTCTTAAAGGCTGATACAGGAGACCAAAATTCGTGTAAAATACACGCAGGCCTAGCTGCAGTAAACTCGATGGTTGTGGGTTCGATTTCCACTCGTGGAAATGATTGTTTTTATATAGTTTCATGCTTTATCCCGCACACAGCGGGTTAGGCGGCGGGAACCTAGTGCTAAGACACGCTGTTCCCCACTTTCCGCCGAATTCGGCATTGCGTGTTAAGTGAACGGCGAAACTTAACGCCGCGCTTTACGTCTGATACTAGAGCGAAGGAAAATGAAAATATTTAATATTTCCACTCCTCGAGTGGGAATCGAACCCACAACCAGTCACTTACAGTCACACGTTCGTGCCACTGCACCACAACTGGCCCCATTATATTTGATTATTCATTGAATTCGGAGGAACGCAGTGTCTTCACATAAGGTTCTCTCTAAATGCCTTGCTTTGTCGGACTAGTTCTTTATTATTCTTTTTAAAGTATGGCAAAAATGTCCAGAAGAAGTTTTTTTTAATGACTTATAATATTATAGGGGCAGTATCTGTAGACCGTAGGCTAACAACCTCTCAATGATACGAAGAGAGACGGTGCTTGAACCAAATGATGTAATGTATGCGGGCGCAAGTTTACGTCAACGTCTTTATCTGTTGGTATATGAAGGGAAAGATGAGTCACTCTTTTCTCTGTATATATATATATATATATAGAGAGAGATATATATATATATATATATATATATATATATATATATATATATATATATATATATATATATACTATCTATATATATATATATATATATATATATATATATATATATATATATTATAAAAAGAAGCTTCTTGATTTTCTTCTGTATCGAGCCCCATATCGAGACATGCGCGTTGTGTAGTAAGTACTTTAGTACCAGTAGTAGTAGTAGCTTAGAAATATAGATTAAATATAATCATTTTAGTTTTAAACATTTTTAAAGTATTATTCCACACTTAGGAAAATTGAAAAAGGCATTTAGAAAACGTATAAAAATTTGAACTCAACGGGATTCGAACCCACGCCTGCTGACAACAAAAATAATTTATAATAGAGCGTATAAGAACTTCAACACAGCTGGTAGTAGAACACACGGCTCAGTGATGAGAGCGTCTGGACGGTATTCAGGAGGCGCGGGTTCGAATTCTGCTGCGTTCAAATTTTTATACGTTTTCTAAATGCCTTTTTTAAGTATAATAATTTACCTTGAATGGGAAGCGAACCGAGAACCATCCAAAGCCTTTACAAACAATTACTCTTAAGGCGCCACGATTAATTTTGACTCAAATGTTTTTATTTATACACGATCGAAAACTTACTACTTAACGAAAACTGTTCAATTAGTGGAGTTTGAAATTTGACATAGCTAAGATTTATATGGAGAAGATAAAAAGTCAATATTTTTCGTAATAATGCATTAGAAGCAGATTAAATTAATTAAATAAATATTATACACATTACCATTTGTTTGACCTACACTTTAGTAAAGGCCATGTGTATTCTACGAATAAACAGAGCTAATACATAATCCATACTTATATTATAAATGCGAATGTCTGTGTGTTTGTCTGTCACGCTTTCACGGCTAATCTACTGGTCCGGTTTGGATGAAATTTAGAATGAAAATAGTAAAAATGACTGGGTCTAACATGCGCTACTTAGTTTTTTAAAAATCAACCTCTAAAGGAATCTACACCACTTGACCGATTTTAAACGAATTATGGCATATATATAGTTGATAATCCAAGGTTAAACATAGGCTACTTTATTTTTCAAAAATTCACTACCCAGTGTTGCAATATAACGAAACAGCCACGTAGATAACGGGCCGCTAGTAATTTTAATAAATCTGTCTCTAGGTATTTCATTTTTCCACAATTAAAAATGGAAAAGCCCTTGGACATTGTTCTTGGACCTTGGAAGTTTTCAAGTTTTTTTCTGCATAGCAGAGTAGTTAGAGAAAGTTTGTGAAGATATTCTATTTCCGCTTTCCGTTCAAATTCAAGATACTGCTTGCTGAGTGACGGAACTCAACGCCGCAGAGCTTCCTTGACTGCTTAAAGAGTGATTACATTATATAGCAAATTGAGAATGTATATTATATATTTTGTATGCATACATACATATATGGTAACTTCCGCTCTAATGACGTCGGGACTGTTTCTTACGTTAGCGATAACGTTTACGGCAAACTATAATATACATATATAATAAATGTATAGTTTATATGTATTTAATTAATATAAATAAATACGTGACTTATACGTAAAATTACAGTTTTCGTCATGTTTGTGTCAGTTTGGTCATTGTGACGCAGTGGGATATCAGCTGGCTGTAAACAGACATAAATTGAAATTTTGTTTTTTTTTATAGCTTCACGCTGTATCCCACACACAGCAGGGTGTGGTAGGCAGAGGGAACCTAGTGTTAAGACACTCCGTTCCCCACTTTCCGCCAAATTCGGAGGCATTGCGTGTTAAATGGCGGAATTTAACGCCGCGCTTTGCCTCGACACGAAAATGGAATAATTAAATACTTCCTCTCCTCGAGTGGGAATCAAACCCACAACCAGTCGTTTACAGTCACACGCTTGTGCCACTGCGCCACGACTGGCCCCATTGGTATATATACCGTGTTTACATATATAAGCATTTAGTAAATACGTTTTTTTTATGGAATAATGGAGGCAAACGAGCAGAAGGTCCACCTAATGTTAAGTGGTTACCTTCGCTCATAGACCTCCACAGCATTAGAGCTATGGATGCGTTGCCAGCCTCGGGGATGTAGGAAAAAGGAGGGAGGAAGGACGGGAATGGTCCCACCACTCCCAGGGAGAGCTGGCTTACATGCCATCGAACCGGAACACATCACCAGATATTTGGCGGTTCGTCTTTGACACGATAGTGGTCGGGAGCCAGTCGGAGAACGAATCTCCTACCACCAAGCTAACTGGGTTACCCGCCTTTTACGGGACGCTACCCATTGGCGGGGGGAATTGTATTCGTAACCCGTCCCCCCACGGTTATTTTAACATTACAAACAGATACTCCAATTGTATTTATTTATATAGATGTACTAATCGTAAATGACGTGTTTGATACGTAGAATTCACCTTTGTCCTCGTTTCCGTCTGTTTTAAGACTTGTATTAAGACTTGCTCATTTTCCTTTGAAGCGTGTAATTTATAGTGTTTGAGTAAAAAGGAATGAATTTGATAACAAACTTTTATAGATCTTCCGCGTAAAGCAGGGGTGAGCAACCTTTTTTTCAAAAGCGGCCCTATCTTAATTTTCATTTTTTTGGTAGATTTAGGTCATAAAGTAATTTTAAATAGTATTTACAAGTGAAAATATCTGTGATATTCCGAGATTAATGTTTATTTAATGTTTGGCGTATCGCATTATAATAATAAATGGGCCGCAGGTTAGTCAGCCCTGGTGTAAAGTGATCGTGATATAGTGTAGTGGAACAGTGTCTGACTGTAAATGTTTAATTTTTAAAATTACCTTAAAAAATTTCAGATTTTGAGTTTTTAAAACCATTTGATTTCTGTATAATCATATAAATATGCTATATGAAACTCCTGAGTGCTGCTAATGCTTGACTGTCAAATAATACATAGCTAAAACAGTGCATTGAACTAGTGTTGCCCAAATGCAAGAACAAGACGAGACTTAGCCAGTCTTGGTCTTGGTCTTGCGCCAATACACCTGGTCTTGGTCTTGGTCTTGGTCTTGGTCTTGCGCTCCCAGTCTTGGTCTTGGTCTTGGTCTTGCAGCAAGAGTCTTGCAAGTCTTGCAATTACCTATTAGTCTATTACTATTTATTAAAGTTTACTTTAAATCTTGAAAAACGTATTAGAATTGGAACATTGTGAGCTTGAATTAACATAGCCATAGTAAAGATCAATCAGATTAATAAATAACTGAAGATTTGATAAGAAATTCGAAAAATCAACTGACCTATATGTCGTTTTCCATGGAAGTAACTGTTTCTTAATAAACATTTATGATTTATAAGCTTACATTTGCTAAAACATGTAAAAAAACAAATTAATTACAATAACTTGACTGTATTTTAAAGAACAATACTTATCTGTCTAGAAAGAGATTGAACCCTCAACTTATAAGAAATGTAATAAAAGAGTTTTACGATTTATCATTTATTTGAACAAAAAATAAAATACAACACTAATCAACAGCTTTATCATTAGGTTATGATACTTTATATCAATTTTTTTGACCAACAACTAATACAAAGTAATCATCTGGCTGACTCATCATTTAACCTATTTCTATGTTTTCTAATTACTAATGATGCTTTAGAAAATAACTACGAAAAGCGGCAAATACTCAGTGAAATAGCGCTAAGTCCTAGCTGCAAGACGCAAGAGTCTTGCAGGCTATGTCTTGTTCTTGCTCAAATCTTGCACGGTCAGTCTGGTCTCGGTCTTGCTAAAAATACGCGGTCTTGTTCTTGGTCTTGGTCTTGCAAAAACGCAAGAACAAGACCAAGACTGCAAGACCAAGACTGAATTTGGGCAACACTACATTGAACGTATAAAATACAAATAATCGACACGAAGGTTTATGTATTTTGAGTAATGATGTAGTAGATAAGTACTTAAGACGAAATTTCTCAAAATTACGCCCTTTGTTATTTTTAAACGTCTTTTTCATATTTAAACAACTCATGCACAGAGGAATTGAAATTCAATTCCCAAAAAAACAAGAAATCATAAGATTTTATGTATTCTACTTTACATAGTTACAAATTGTATTGTATATCTTTATTAATATAATAAAGAGGTAAAGTTTGTAACTTTGTTTGTAAGGGCTAATATTCGGAAATACTGACCGGATAATGAAAATTCTTTCACATAGTGTAGCTTTCTCAAGCTACACTATTTAGGACTGTTATGGGCTATACCTATTCTATTATATCTGAATAGAAGGTTCAGAGAATCCTAAAGGGACTCAAATAGGGGATAAAAGCCGCGAGCGGTTCGCTAGTATTAAATAAGTCAAAGCGACGGAGAAAATGTAAAAAGTAATCACTCCGCTTTTCATTTTTCTTCAGATTTTCCACAGCTTAAATAGAAGACTACGTTTTTCCTCACGTCAATCTCAATGTAAACAATTTACTGCGTAAATGTATACATTTGTATATGAACGATAAATATTAGTATGAACTTGTATAATGTAGTATAAGATATAGTATAGATACGAGTACGTATGTATGGAAGTGCGACGTTATTGTTATTAACTATAGTAGTCTGCTTTTAAACATTTTTAAAGTGTTATTCCACACTTACGAATTTTTATACGTTTTCTTTAAATGTCTTATAGTAGTCTGGTTGTCTAGAAATAAATTATTATTTTGAAATTAAATTTAGACCAGATCAATCGTGTATATTTTTGGTATACGAAAATGGATTTTAATACTTTTCGGCGGAAATCTAATCGGTACATAATACTTATGCGAGAAAACGAAAGGTGAAGAAAAAGAATTCGGTTTTCATTTCATATCCTTATCATCGCTTTCGAATTCGCATCTATATCGTTTAATTCATCCATACTTATATTATAAATGCGAAAGTCTGTCTGTTTGTCTGTCACGCTTTCACGGCTAATCGACGGATTCGATTAAGATGAAATTTAGAATAAAAGTAGTATAAGTTACTGGGTCAAACATAGGCTACTTACACTTTCAAAATCAACCTCTAAAGGGTTGAAATTGGGGGTGGAATTTTATATGAAAAATCTAAGCTCCTTGACTGATTGCAATGATCTTTGGCATAAATATAGTTGATAATCCAAGTTTAAACATAGGCTACTTTATATTTTAAGAATACATCCTCCGAAGGTTAAAATACAACGAAACAGTATATAAATCAGTGAAAATGCTTAGTTTAAGTTTTCATTTATAAACTTTTTAAAATGTCACCTAATTTTCTGTCGGCTTATGGGCGAGTATTACAACTCGTTAAGGGTTAAAAGACTCAACTACTCTGGTCTACTTGTGATCACGAAATACTGTAAATCATCGATTTCTCTAAAACGTATTTTTGTATAATTAATCAATTGATTTACTTAAAATAGTTTTATTGCAATACGTGTAGAAATCAAAACACCAAAAGATCTGTTTTTTTAGCTTCACGCTGTATCCCGCACACAGCAGGGTAGACTGAGGGAACCTAGTGTTAAGACACTCCGTTCCCCACCCACCGCCGAATTCGGAGGCAATGCGTGTTAAGTGGCAGAACTTAACGCTGCGCTTTGCTTCTGATACCAGAGCGAAGGAAAATGAAAATATTAAATATTTCCACTCCTCGAGTGGGAATCGAACCCACAATCAGTCGTTTACAATCACACGTACGTGCCACTGCGCCACGACTGACTCCTAAAGGAACTAAATATGAATAGAGTGAATTAAATATTTATATTTATAATTACTTTTATGTATCCGCTCTGGTTCTCAAGACAAAGCGTGGCGTTGTAATGTCTAAATGTCTGTCAATATAAACCGTAACTGAAATTAGTTTTCTTGACGTTCCTAGTGTATTTTAAACATAAAAAAGAAAAAAATGTAGCGGACATATCATTATGTCGTTCGACTTTCCGGCAATCTATATATATAAGATTTCCGTTACTGTCTGACTGACAGACATACGTACAGACGAAACTACTGGGCGTTGAATGCTGACTTTAGTTATATAGGTTGATTGAGATGTATAGGATCACTAATAACGTTTTTTTGTCGGCTTCACGTTTAGCGGGATAGTCAGAGAGGACGTAGTGTCAAGACACTCCGTCCTTCAATTTTCACTCGAAATCGAGGCATTGCGTGTTGAGTAACGGAACTCAACGCCGCGCTTTGTCTTTATTAGGAGAACGAAGAAATCAAAATTTTAAAAATATTCGTGTCACCGAATGGGAATCGAACCCATGACCATGGCCTTTACAATGTGACTTACCACAAAAAACAAGAAAACGTCACTAAGAACAGTTTTATTCCAATATTCTTACGGAAATTGGAAAAAAAGTCAGACAATTCGTTTTATTATATTTGGCGGTGCGTGGGGAACGGAGTGTCTTAACACTAGGTTCCCTCTGCCTACCCTGCTGTATGCGGGATACAGCGTGAAACTAAATAAATAAAAGACAATTCGTTTAGAGATATTGCTTATTGCGTGTGAGGTCAGAGTCGATGCCGCGATATGACGAAGCCGGCTGGGGAAATACCTACTGTCTATATTAAAAACATTTATCTGGGCCAGTCGCGACTTGTGGGCTCAAAGTGTTACGGTAAACGCGACTGATTGTGGGCTCAATTCCCACTTTATTTTTATTTCATTTCTTTGGTATGTAATATTAAGCACCGTGTTGAATTTCGTCACCCAACATGCAAAGTCTCGATTTCGGGAAAGTAGAAAGCGGAATGTCTTAACACTAAATTTTTTCTGAATATCTTGAAGCTAAAAAAAGTTATTATAAACATTTTAAAGAGTTATTCCACACTTAAGAAAATTGGAAAAGACATTTAAAAAAATATATAAAAATTGAACGCAGCGGGATTGGAACCTGCGCCTCTTGAATACCGTCCTACTAATACCAGCTGCGTCGAAATTCTTATACGCTTTATTACAACTTATTTTTGTTGTTAACTTAGTTTGGTTGTACATTAAATGTCTTTTTAAAAAAAAAAGTTTTTCGTGCATATATCAAATAATATTCTTGCATATTTGCATGCATATAAATAACCATCTTTTTATGTTGTATATAATGCAGTCCTTACTCATGACCGTGATGTACTATATATAAGCTTAAACGTAACCAATCGTTTATCGAGAA
Source organism: Dryas iulia moderata (assembly GCA_019049465.1). Classification (NCBI taxonomy): domain Eukaryota; kingdom Metazoa; phylum Arthropoda; class Insecta; order Lepidoptera; family Nymphalidae; genus Dryas; species Dryas iulia. The sequence continues at coordinate 3,306,263 of CM032444.1, forward strand.
AATTGAAAGGAAAATGTTTTGCTCTCACATCCTTATCACCTGTGACGTCACATCCTGAAGCAGTTTTACTAACTGCAGTGAAATAAGTGTTTATTTATTTTTTAAATCAAAGTATGTAACAATTGTAGCTCAGTGGAATAGCGTCTGATTGTAAACGTGATAGTTTTGGGTTCGATTTCCACTCGGTAGGAAGATTTTTAATTTTTCTTTCGCTTTGGCATCTCTAAGCTAAGATAACGGCTGCGTTAAACTCCGCCATTCGACACACAAGGTCTCGATTTCGGGCGAAAAGTGGAATATAGTGTCTTGACACTAGATTCTCTTTGAATAACCGAATATGAAGGAAACGCGTGAAGCTGAGAGAAAAAATATTATAAAAATATATTTTTAATAAAGACGTTTTTCAATGGATTTATTGTGATCAACATAATTTGGTTATATTTAGTGACCAGATTACCTGTTGTTAGACGTCATGTACAGTAACCTGAAAGATAGTTCCGGAAGCAAAAATCTCTGGAATCTGGCTAACGTTTGGAAGGGCTGGACCGATTTTGACAGCACTTTCACTGACAGATAGGTGATATAATGAGGAGTAACTTATATCACTTTTTACTTTAGAAATATAGTTTTTTTTTATTAAATTGTTATTGTCTACTAAAAATGATTATTTCGCTACGTTACATTACCGAAATACATGAGTAAAAATAACCTGCTTTAATCTCAGAAGGTTGCTCTGGTTACCTTGCTATATATAGATGTGACCTTTACCTATTTCAGGCTATGAAAATAGGAACGTCTAAGATAATTGCGCAGTAGATTATACTTTGAGTTTAGCTTGTGTATTAGTGATTACGGATTTGTGATATTTAGTTGTGTGTGGCGGAACTCAACGCCGCGCGTTATCTTGTCACCAGGACGGAGAAATGATTATTGAAATTGATATAATCATTCCCCAGCAGAATCGAACCTACAACCCTTGCTTTAACAATCAGATATTATATATCTGCGCCATGATCGCTTTAAAAATTTTATACGGAAAAATTATCGTATGCCTTAAAAATTAATAGGTAACTGGGGTATGTAGTGTCTCGACAGCAGGTTGGTTCCTTCTGACTCCGTGGGGGACGGGTTAAGAATACAATTCCCCCCCGCCGCTGGATAGCATCTCGTAAAAAGCGGGTAACCCAGTAGCTTGGTGGTAGGAGATTCGTTCTCCGACTGGCTCGCGACCACTATCGTGTCAAAGACGAACCGCCAAACATCTGATGATGTGTTTCGGTTCAATGACATGTAAGCCAGCTCTACCTATTCCCACTATTCCCATGCTTTCTCCCTTCATCCCTCCTACATCCCTAAGGCTGGCAACGCATCCATAACTCTAATGTTGTGGATGTCTATGGGCGAAGGTAACCAATTAACACCAGGTGGGCCTTCTGCTCGTTTGCCTCCTTTATTTCATTGCCTCCTTATATACAGGGTTACAGGTTAAGTCGACCTATTCCCGTTAAGAGCGTGTAGTTTACATTGTTTCTGACTGATTTGACTATGAAACATCCTATCCTAAACCTGTTTTCAAGATATTTGAATTTATTTAGTTTTTATAAAATAATCCCGATTTTGTGCTGTCAACTTAGATATTTATAATGTGTTAGTATTATTTTTTGATTTTTACGAGTAAAATAAGATAATAAAGCTATTACCTCAATAACAAATATTGTACATAAAAAGAATAAATAAGTCATTGTAGATGGTTAAAATTTGAAATGAATAATAAAAATTCAGAAAGATTTTTTTTTCTTTAAAGGATATCTTATAAAAAAATTACGACGCCTGTTTTGCAGATGTGCCTAAAAATATCTACGTTTTATCAGCTATTCAACGAGGTATAAAAACTTAGGGTTTTATCAAATATTTGTAGAAAAAAACTAGTTTCATAGGCTAAAGGGGAGCAAAAAAGCCAAATAAAACAATAGGCGAGTTAAACCCATGCATACATGTTGAATATGACATATATCTTGAAAACAGTTAGGTTTAAGATAGAATGTTTCATAGTCAAATCAGTCAGAAACAATGTAAACTACACGCTCTTAACGGGAATAGGTCGACTTAACCTGTAACCCTGTATAGGAGTTTCACGATTACTCTCTGTCATTTGAACGTTTAATTTTAAAAAAAAATATTGTTACTTTTTGGTTTTCAACCAAATACCTATGACGCGGTTGTATTCTATCTATTACGCCTTAATGGAACGGAAAGAGGGGACGGAGTGTGTTAATGTGTTAATAGCTAGCTTCTATTTGGGACTCGGTATGATACAGGAAATGAATATAGACGAAACTTAAAGAATCATATAGAAATTTGGATGTAGCAGGAATCGAACTTACGCCTCTTGAGAACTATCCAATCCAATTAAGATAGATAGAAAAAATTCTTATTGCTCATAAAAGGGCTGATAATAAGAAAATAATACAAACAACGATTGATTGTAGGGTAGTAGATAAAGGTGAATAGTGATACTATTAGCCACCGTAGCATAAGAAGCCGTTGTGGCGCAGTGTGATAGCGTCTGACTGTTAACGCGATGGTTGTAGGTTCGATTCCCACTCAAAAAAAAATATTATAACTGTATTGTTTTCATATCTCCACTCTGTATAGATCGTTTGCTTTAAAACTGAACGTCCCTACACTGTCTTACAAGCACACGCGTTTTAGGGTAGGTTTAGACGACACACAATGATACACAAGCTTGTCTGCAGGTCACTCAATAAACGATCAGGAAAAAAAAATATATATAAAAAAATATAATTACATAATAATGAATATTTAAAATTGTCTTCGAAATCAAGCAACCTAAGACAAAACGAGGAGTTCCGCCACTCAACACGTAATGTCTAGATTTCAGGCGGAAAATAGGGTGTCTTGACAATAGGTTCCTTAGTATTCACTTCAGGCTTTGCGGGAAAAACCATAAAGTGTGAACAGCAAACTAAATCTTAAAAGCGGATATAATAAGACTTCCGGTTGCAAACTTCCGTTCCTTAAGGAAAACACTCTTTCTTGTTAACTTTCCTTATGAAAAAGCTGACTAATAGTTGTTTAATAATTACGTAGAAATGAAGCGACTAATAATACGTTCACGGTCAAGTATTATATACAAATAGTTTGAACAGCAGCAGGTCTTCTCTCTCACCGCATGGGAGAGGGGAAATGGTTTCAGGGCCTAGCCCTCTGACCGTTGCGATCTACTCTATTCACGACTATGGATGGGTCACGGAGTAAGGCTTATGAGGCCTTGTAAAATGAATTTCCACCGTGGGAGATGCAGAAAAAGGGTTAGGTGGGGGAGGGTTTTTCAGAAAGAGAAGATGAGCTTATGGCTGCCCGGGCGATCAACCCAGCCAGGTGAGACCCATTAGGGAGGCCCAGCTTAGGTGATCCGCGGCCTCGGCAGCCGCTCAGGAATTGGATGAGGGTAGGAGGTCTCTAGGAAAGTTACGGCGATCCGGAGGGCGTGAATGCCACGGCGCGATGTTCCTGATATGAGGGAAGTAGGAAACATCTGCGCGGTGAAATAAGCTGGTGGCAAATCTGCGTATGAAGGTGTCCAGACTCTCGATTTGGAGGTCGCGGTGGATGGTCGTGGTCCTCACGAACCACGGAGCTTGTGTAGCACGTCGAAGTGCGGTGTTCTGTACGACCTGCAACTTGCTTCTGGAAGAGGGGCTAGTGAGTGCGTACCAGGCCGGCGCCGCATACGTCAAATGTGGTCTGACGTACGTCTTGTACAGCGCGGCCTTGGTGCGAAGAGGTAATCGAGATAGAATAAGTGGACAGAGCAAGTAAAGCGCAATCTTGGCAGCCTGGATTGCCTTTTTCACTTGGGGGGCGATCTGCAGTTGGCTGTCCAGAATGACGCCTAAGTAGGTGGCCTGGCACTTCCATTGAATGCTGGAACCCTCTATAACCAGAGGCGCAGGAGTCTTCCTGCGACCCCCGAACATAACGGCTTGAGTCTTGGTGACGTTGAGGGTCAGCCTTCACACCGCCAGCTAGTCGGGCAGCAAGTCTAGGGTAATCTGTAATAACGTGGCAGCACGGCGTGGATTCATAGATTTAGTAAGGAGAGCGATGTCGTCTGCGTACAAAGCGAGGAATGCATTCTCCTGGACTGGTATGTCGTTAGTGAACAGTGAGTATAATGATGGGGACAGTATACTCCCTTGTGGAACTCCTGCGTTGATCGAGAAACTCCCGGAAATGGCGCCGTCAACCCTCACCCTAAAAGTGCGACCGCGGAGGAAGGCGGCTAACATTCGTGTGAGGTGAAGTGGGGCGTCGGTGTTCGACATCTTGATTAGGAGGCCAGGGTGCCAAAGCCGATCAAACGCCCGAGCGACATCCAGAAAAACGGCAGCTGTAGATTCTTTCCTGTTCGTTGCTGCTGTGATGTGATGGATCATCCTCGCCACCGTCATCCTTCATTCCGTCATCCTTGAGACGCTGCAGACAGCCTTCGGCTCGGATCATCTGCCTGTGCTCACTGCTGTGGCTGGCCGACTGGCCCTTGCCCGAAACCCTCCATCTAGAAGTAAGGTATGCTGGGAAGTATTCAGATCGAAGATCTCCCGAACGTCCATTGAATTGGAACCGCTGTCGGATCCTGAAAGCATCGATCGTCTGGAGCAGTCGATTACTACCTCCATTACGACTGCTTTGGGTGAGGCCACCTTACCCATACAATCGCGTCGTTTACCTCCGACACCCAGGCACATCTCAGCTCTCCTTACCGAAAAGAAGGATACTCGTGCTCTGTGGCAGAGAACCCGCGACCCCCTCGTTGAAAACTAAACTGAATGGTCTTATAGAACGTATCCGAGCGGAGCTTGAGGATACAGCTGCCAGTAGCTGGGAGAAGCGTATTGACGAGGCTTCGGAAGATCAGCCATCTCTAAATCGTCTGTGTCGGCTACTCACTAAGGCCAGTCAACCAGTGAGGCCGCTCTATCATGTAGACGGATCTCTCCGCTATGACGCCGATGAGAGAGCTGGGATTTTCGCTGAACACCTTGCATCCCAGTTCTCCCCCAACCCCAGCCTTCGTCCAGACGTGCATCGCTGTATGGAAGAGGAAGTTCGCGATCGGCTAAACATGTTTGCGCCACTTACGTCTTCACCGCCATTTTTCTCCATGTCAGCGGTGTTAAAGGCGGTTAAGTCCTTAAAGGCTAGGAAAGCCCCAGGCAGTGATGGAGTAACCAACGCCGCCTTGAGAAATTTACCGAGGAAGACCATCGCAGCTATGACCAGGCTCTTCAACGGGATTTTGCGCCTGGGTTACTTCCCCCAGGCGTGGAAGGAAGGCCTGGTTATTATGATTCCCAAGCCGAACAAGAACCCGCGCAACCCCGATGATTACCGCCCAATCACGCTACTCAGTGCGTCATCCAAACTGTTCGAGAGACTGCTTCTCCCTCTCATCCAGGCGCACCTATATCCGCGCCCCGAACAGTTTGGGTTTCGAAGTGGCCATACAAATAGTTTGAAGAATTTAATGTAGGTTTAATATAGGTTTTCGTTACTATGATTAAGTCTGGCGACGTCACGCGATTGCGTAGTATTGTGATTAATGTGAAAGTAGTTTTGTTTAGAGTGTATGTAAACGCGATGGTTGTAGGTTCGATTCCGTTTCAGTCAGACAATTCAAAATATTTTTATTTAAATATACCGTTCCAAGCAGTTATAAATCGTCTAATGAGCATAAAACTACTACCGGTTCGAAAGGCAGTTCTGTTGAGAAGAGTCTCTAACTCATCGTAACAACTCAACAGTTGCACTTTTTGATGAGTTTTATTTCTCCGCTACATAAAACAAAAACACGCAATGTCTTGAATTCGGGCAGAAAATGGAGAACGGAGTGTATTGACACTAGGCTCTCTCATTTTTATGACATAATAACTGTCAATATTTAGTACAGTAGTTTTCTTTTAACTTCACGCTATATCCCGCACACAGCAGGGTAGGCAAAGGGAACCTATTGTTATGACGTGTAAAGTGGCGGAACTAAACGCCGTGCTTTGCCCGCGCCTCGATAAATCAGAGCAAAGGAAATAGAAATAATAAGTATTTCCACTCCAAGAGTCAGAATCGAACCCACAGCCAGTCATTTACAGTCACACGTTTGTGCCACTGCGCGACGACTGGTCCCATTTACGCTAGTTTTGTTCCTAAAATTCTTAATAGTCACGGCTATTTTGAAATCTATGTATGATTCATACAATTATCTCGTATTTGTATATCGATTGCGTTTTGTATGGGACGCTCATACATATCTGTGTGACGTCATTGATGGTGACGTTACGCATGTATTGTTGTGCAAACAGTTAATATAAGATATTTTTAGGATCTAAGGATGATTAATATATAAAAATGGATCCTTTTCTCTTTCTTCTACTTTTTGTCGTTGTAAAATAGACAGAGGGAAGCTAGTATCAAGACACAGAGAGTAACGATTCACCATTTTTAAGTTATGAAGCTTTAGTAGTATTGGATGTGATGGAACAAATATTATTTTCTCCGCTTTCCTATATAATAATAATAATATGCGGGGATTGTGTAGTGATATGTCACTTACTCCACTAATTTTCGTATATTTGGAGATGTGTATTGACTCTTTATGACGGTCTGCAATTCCATTATTCATGTGGCAATAATATGTAGTAGTCATTTATGCGCCACGAGAACTGCATACTATCAAATGGCCTTTCTGCTCCTTTTGCATTTATTTTCAGTAAAAATAACAAATTAGGCTTAAAAATATCATTATCCTAGTCGTCTTGGCTAGGATTATAGAGTACAAACTCGATTATCAGGTCAGGTTATACGGATTCGCGATTATTCGGACTAGTGATCAATTATGTTAAATACCTATAAGTCGAACTTATGCAAGCATGAACGCGTCTGAATTAACATTAAAGTACGCGTATTCTAACTTAAAGGTCGGAACTTAGCTACATATATATTTTTCCCGTGGGGGGACGGGTTAAGAATACAATTCCCCCCAGCCGCTGGGTAGCGTCCCGTAAAAGGCGGGTAACCCAGTAGTTTGGTGGTAGGAGATTCGTTCTCCGACTGGCTCGCGACCACTATCATGTCAAAGACGAACCGCCAAATATCTTATGATGTGTTCCGGTTCGATGGCATGTAAGCCAGCTCTCCCTATTCCCACCATTCCCATCCTTCCTCCCTCCTTCTGTCCTACATTCCCAAGGCTGGCAACGCATCCATAACTTGGATGTTGTGAATGTCTATGGGCGAAGGTAACCGCTTAACACCAGGTGGGCCTTCAGCTCGCTTACCTCCTTTATTCCATAAAAAAAAAAAAAAAAAAAATATATCATTGACATGACATCGTTGATATCTGTTTGTTGTTTTTAGTCTTTCATCATGTATATTATATACATTAGATTATCTGGGTTTTTCGATCGTGATTCTACTGTACCATATTGTCATCCAATCGGGGCACATGAGCAACATTTGTAAAGCAATTTATACGGCAAGATGTGGGTTAAAAGGCTGTTGTAAGTTAACTGATTTTTTTTTAACTTCACGCTGTATCCCGCGTACACCAGGGTATGCAGAGGGAACCTAGTGTTATGACACTCCGTTCCCCCATTTTCCGCCGAATATTGGAGGCATTGCGTGTGTTAAGAGTAGCGGAACTTAGCGCCGCGCTTTGCCTCGGTGCCAATAAAATGGAAATATTAAATATTTCCACTCCTCGAGTGGGAATCGAACACACAACCAGTCGTTTACAGTCACACGTCTGTGCCACCGCGTCGTGAGTGGCAGGACTTTTTAATTGATTTATCTTATATATTTAAAAGAGCTATTCTTGTATATATATAATTAGAATTTCGGAAACGGCACCAACGATTTTCATGAAATCACGATCTAGCAAGGTTTTGGTTTTAGAAAATGTTTTTTCTCTGGATTTTCAGGCAATAAAAAAATTTGCTAAAATCATTAGTATACGAATGTCAATTTTGTAACAGTCGACAACGTTATGATAGCTCGATTGGGAAAACAGTTGCTTTTTATGGTTTTTACGGTGTGTCCATGGATCGTCTTTTGTTTCAATTTTTTTGTCTTTTTTATTTTTTTTGTTTTAATTGATTAGTTGATACACGGATGGAAGTAAAGCGTACAAAATTATTATTGATGAATTCTACTACATGTTTTCGGCGTACCCCACGTGGGGGGAAAGGCACGTGACGATAAACAAAGTATTTAAACAGTTTATCATAGATATTATCACTTTGCGCTTAAAATAGATTGCCGTCTGTCTCGTATTTCAGTTTATGACTAACAAAAATTTGATAAGCAATAGGTGGGTGAAGAATGAAATCAATTAATAACTTTGTTTGACTAGATTTTTTTTATAGTTTCATGTAGAGTAGGCAGAAATAAATTAATGTCATATGTTTTTTGGCCTAACTTGAGACATTGGGTATACATAGGTGGAAATTTATCTGAAAATAACTAGGAAGGAGAAATAAAATTAATTTAAATATAATGGTTTTTCTGCGTAGGAGAATTGAACCCACGACCAATCGTGTTTGTTGTCAGACGCTGTCCCACTGCGCCACGATAGCCTCTAATATATACCTTATTAAATATTTGAATCATTATGTAAACGTTTTTCTTAAATGAATATATAACTTTATCGCCTATAGTTAGTCCCCTTTAAACCGTACTATTAATTAAAATAATTAAGATATGTATGTATACATCTACTGGTCCGATTTGGATAAAATTTAGAATGAAAGTAGTAAAAAGTGACTGGGTCTAACATAGGCTACTTAGTTTTTCAAAAATCAACCTCTAAAGGGTTGAAATAGGGGATGAAAGTTTATATGAAAAATCTACAGCGCTTGGCCGATTGTAACAATTTTTGGCATATATATAATTTATAATTTAAGGTTAAACATAGGCACCACCACCGAGGGTTGCAATATACCGAAATAGACACCTTATTCTAAATCACTTTGGGATAACTGATATTATACCTATAGTATACTAGCTTTCCGCTACAACAACTACACAACTATAGCCGTTTCCTATTTTCGATAGCCCGCGCTCTCGCGTAATTTAAGCTGTTTATTTTTTTTATACAATTTTTTATTCCTTATTTCTGTACTTTATAATAAAAATAGGAAACCTATGTTTCACCCTGTTTAATTGAATATCTTTCTCAAAAAAATCAACGAAATCGGTAATCATCATCTTGTCGGCGGCATATATTTTATAAAAAAAAAACTTTTCTTATTTCATTCAATCCATTAGGAATTGATTAAAAAAAAAAATGCCTATGGGTTTTCCACTGTTCACGCCTTACTCACTACTTATAAAATAATTTTTAAAATAGTTTTTTACCGTTTCTTTGATAGTTTGAGGAAGTCCTTTCTCAATGATCCTCTAAACTTCATTAGATACTCTATTCTCTGGCTAAATGAGATATTGGATGTTGAACAGCGTAACCTAACGCCGCACTTTCTCTTACTGTATTTTTTTTTATTATATTTGTCTACTATAGATACGATGTCCGTCATTGTTTATCAATTTTATTATTACAGTTGAAATCATGAAGGCATGAGATATTTTGTCACACATATAATATTTAATGTCTTAGGTCCAATGTAAATAAGCGATTTCTAATTTATAAACCCGACCAATCGAAGGATTGCATATTTAACTTTTACTTTACTAAATTTTGGATTAGTATCGATTATTGATATTGGGTGTTAGTTGTTAAACGTTATTTTTAAAATAATAAAAAAATATTTTATTTACAAATCTAAAATTCAATTTTTTCGACAACTTCACAAAAAAACACTTAATTTATGATTTTCACCCTATTTTTTTTAATAATTGTATATTTTTTAATAATTTCAGGTAGTAGAATGCAAGGAGAAAAGGACGGGTGCGAAGCGTGCCTTGAAAGTGTTACACGACAGTGCTAAGGCGAGGCGAGAGGTTGAACTGCACTGGCGGGCGAGTGGCTGTATACATATTGTAGAGGTAAGTTATAACTTTTTCTTTACTTTTTTTAAAGAGAACGTAGTGTCAAGACACTCCGTTCTCCACTTTCCGCCGAAAATCGTGATATTGCGTGTTGAGTGATGATTAAAGCTTACTAAAACTTGACTAGTCTTGATTTTAATTTCTGAAATTGTTAAGATAATAATATAATTTATAACTAAAGAACATTAATGAAATAAAATACGAATATTTTAAAAAAGTACGTCGTGTAGTATTTATTACTAGGAACTGCCTCTTTACTCTGTATGGCGGGAAGAGCTGAGCGAAGTACATATTTAATGTTATATGTTAAAAAACGTTTCAAAAGCAAACACTTAACACTAACATAACACTTAACGTTCCACGTGCCTAAGTCTATGGGCACTCTTTGACCATTTATTCAAAAACTACAATTACAATTGTCACCAAAAAACATATCCCTGCCATTTCAGAGGTCTACTACAAATAGCCCAGGAAGAGTTAAGTGACGGAACTTAACTCCGCGCTTTACCTCGACACCAGAGCGAAGAAAATGGAAATATAATTTCCTCTCCTTGAGTGGGAATCGAACCCACAACCAGTCGTTTACAGTCACACGCTTGTGCCACTGCGCCACGACTGGCCGCGCTTACTTGGCTTACTTTTAACTTTACTCAAAAAATTGATTTATAGACCAATGTAAGGTTGTAGTTTTTGGATTAGGATCAATTATTCATATTGGGCGTAGACCTACACGTTATGTCAAAATTCCAGACACTGTCCGGAGCTCCTCTCCTCTCTGTAACGCTATGGGTAAATCAATGGAATGCTAAGGAGTTTCTTCTCTATTCTTTAAATACATCCTACGCCTTAACTTTACGTCAAACGAGAACAGAACGTGTGACCTTTGGCCTTCTAATCTTACACAACAGTGCCATTGTTTGTCATTTATGTATGTATGTATGTAGTTCAAATTGGTTATTGTTAACTGATAACTATCGAATTTGATGCGCATTTTATTATCTCGGGTATTACCGCAAAATGAATATTAACTGTATTGCGGGTCTTTTATTTTTTTATTTTAAACGTATCTTGTGTATGCGTTTTAATAGGAGAAAAGAGAACCATCTGCTTTAGACCAAAAAAATTTTAGCTTCACATAGTGTGATCCTGCACATAGCAGGTAGAGGGAACCTAATGTTAACAAACTCGGTTCCCGGTTTCCGCCGAATTCTAGAGGCATTACGTGTAGACTGGCGCAACTCAACGCCGTGCTTTGCCTCGATACTAGTGCAAAGAAATTGAGATATTAAATACTTCAATTCGTCAAGTGGGAATCGAACCCACAACCAGTCGCGTTTACAGTCGCACTTCGTGCCTCTTCGCCACGACTGGACATACTGGCTGCTTAAGACTAAATGATTGAATATATAGACTTTTTTCTTTTCTCTGGCTCCCCTGATATTCGGGAAAAAGCGTGAAGATCCTTTTTTTTAAATATAGATTTAGGTAGAAATATATAGTTCCGTGTTATCTAGCTGACAACTGTTATGACGAAGTAGAATTTCCATGGGTTTTCCATAGACGAAACAATAAATCGATGAAGCGTGAATGCGTGATTACGGCATGGTGTTCTGACCGTGACCTACTATTGATTAGATACTAAATTTAAACAATCTACATGGATTTCGGGTGAAACAAGGATTTTCCTTTTGGTTTCAATGATTTCTTGGGTTATTATTATAGTTATGGCTTTGTGCTGTACGTTTTGGTTACAAGTAGTATTGAAAGGGACTCGAACTGGATATATGTATGTATTTCAAATATACCTTCACGCTTTTTCCCGTATAGCAGAGTATTTAGAGAGAGTTTAGTGTCATGACACTCTATTCTCTACTGGAAAGTGGAAACCCGAAGTCGGGGCATTGCGTGTTGAGTAGAGAAACTCAACGCCGTGCTTTGAACCAATGCACCACGATGATTGATGGTATTTTAAGCGGATTTTTTTCATACATTTTGGTGGTAGTCCGTAGTCTTAAATAATCGTAGAAGGTACAAAGAACTTGATATATCAAATTTCGCTTAAGTCTGAATTCTTAAGTTAGCATAATTATTTAGATTATTCATATAAACTTCCCTCACATATTTCGACACTTCGGCGGCTTATTTCTGAAAAAAAAAATGCCTATGCCTAAACTATTTTTATTCTGAAATCCATCCATATTGGTAGATTAGTCGTGACGGTTTACGGACAGACAGACTCACATTTATACTATTAGTATGTATATTTAAACGATAATCACCTTGTTAATATTGCTTGGTGGTAGGAGATTCCTTCTCCGACTGGCTCGCGACCACTATCCTGTCAAAGACGAACCGCCAAACATCTGATGATGTGTCCGATGGCATGTAAGCCAGCTCTCCCTATTCCCACCATTCCCATCCTTCATCCCTCCTTCCCTCCTTCATACCTAAGGCTGGCAACGCATCCATAACTCTAATGTTGTGGTGGTTGTCTATGGGCGAAGGTAACAACGTAACACCAGGTGCTTCTGCTCGTTTGCCTCCTTTATTCCATAAAAAAAATTGAAGTGTGAATAAATTTAATATAAAACCGAAGTCTTTGTGATTTATTATTAATCTGCGGCAACATTTTTAACTTTTATATTTAAAATATATATTTTTCCTTTTTTTTCAGATAATCGACGTATACGATAACACGTACGGCGGTAAACGCTGCCTACTAGTCGTAATGGAGTGTATGGACGGCGGGGAACTGTTCCAAAGGATTCAGGATAACAGAGAGGGTGCCTTCACAGAGCGACAGGCTGCTGAGGTAAGACATTATACGTATCTGCCTCTTATAACAGGTTCTCTACTTTCCGCCGAGTTTGGAAGTATTGCGTGTTAAGTGGCGGAACTCAACGCCGCGGTTTTCCTCGACACCAGAGCGAAGGAAATAGTTATATTAAATATTTTCATTACTTGAATGGAAATCGAACTCACAGTCGCATTTGGTCACACTTATGTGCCCAAAAATCACAATTGGCCTCAACTATTTTAAATAACAAATTGGGTGAAATGTTTAAACGGAGTTATTTAATACTATCGATTATTTCGGACCTATAACTAAGTGTCATGCAATACTGATATATCTGATCGAAATCGAGACATTTCCTGATGAGTGGCGGCTACAGTGTATCTTATCACTAGAGCGGAGAAATGAAAATAATATAATTTTATGGAATAAAGGAGGCAAACTAGCAGAAGGCCCACCTGGTCTTAAGTGGTTACCTTCGCCCATAGACATCTACAACATTAGAGTTATGGATGCGTTGCCAGCCTCAGGGATGTAGGATAGAAGGAGGGAGGAAGGATGGGAATGGTGAGATTAGGGAGAGCTGGCTTACATGCCATCGAACCGGAACACATCATCTGATGTTTGGCGGTTCGTCTTTGACATGATAGTGGTCGCGAGCCAGTCAGAGAACGAATCTCCTACCACCAAGCGGAATAATATAATTATATTAATTCCTACGAGTGGAAATGGAATCCGTAACCATTGCGTATTCAGTTAGCTAATAAGTCTATACGCTCACATCCCATATTTAATTTGCTGTATTTCATTTAACTTATTATATTGCATTTCGGGTCTGGTGAGATTTTAAAATGGACAAAAAATAAAAATCGTGGGACTTTTCAATACAATATTTTAAGCCCTCCACAATTTTAAAAAATGATAAAAAACGTGTCAGTAATTCTACCTAATTTCTACATGTTATTTTACTTAAAAATATGTTTTCAGAAAACTTTTTTTAAAATAGTTTTTCTTAAAATGTCTTTTTCTATATTTTCTTTATCTTTTTTACAGATAATGCACTCAATATGCGTAGCAGTGCGTCATCTCCACGACTCCAATATCGCCCATCGCGACATTAAACCTGAGAACTTATTATATACCAGTATGGAGCCGAATGCCATCTTAAAACTGACTGACTTTGGATTCGCAAAGGAGACACTGACTCAAGCGGATACGTTGCAAACGCCTTGCTATACGCCTTATTATGTTGCTCCTGAGGTTAGTGACCAATTTCTCTCTCTTTTTTGCAGTGATTGTCTAGTTTGTGTTTGTGGCAGAAAATGATAGATATGTGAGAGTTCTTTGGTATTTTTAGTCCGGCTCTGCTGTTATATAATTTAGCGTCTACTTATTAGAAACTAACTCTGGCGTATTTCATGTTTGTACGTCAAAGTACAATAAAAAATCAGTAATTAACGTTTAAAACTAACAAATTTTAGGTTTTTTAACCCTTAACGTACGAAGTATGATTTTGTTTGTGGCAAGAAGTGGTAAATAAGCTTTGGTATTTTTAGTCCGGCTCTGTTACAATATTTGTTTTCAGCGTTTACTAATTAGAAACTACCTCTTTGGCATATTTTACATTTGTACGTCAGAATATAATAAAAATCAGTAATTAACGTTTAGAACTTACAATTTTTTGTTTTTTTAACCCTTAACGTTCGAAGTATGATTTTGTTTTGTGGCAAGAAGTGGTAAAATAGCTTTGGTATTTTTAGTCCGGCTCTGTTACAATATTTGTTTTCAGCGTTTACTAATTAGAAACTACCTCTTTGGCATATTTTACATTTGTACGTCAGAATACAATAAAAAATCAGTAATTAACGTTTAGAACTTACAAATTTTTGATTTTTTAACCCTTAACGGTCCAAAAGCACCGCTACGGGAATATAGTATAGTACCCGGCAATAAATAATGCACATCGATGCTTAGAATGAAACAGTCGGTTAGCTTCGACTTCGTAGAGCGTTGTCTCTGTCTCTTAAAATAATAACAATGAGAAACGTCACATACCAACTGAGTGACAAAGACAGCGCTCTACGAAGCCGCAACTGACCGACTGTTTCGTTCTAAGCATCGATGTGCATTATTTATTGCGGGGTACTATACTTATACTAGAGATACTATACATATACCATAAAAAAAAATGCTAGAGAAAACGAAAAGCCCCAATAAGAAAGTATTTCCACCCCTCGAGTGGTTAAATTTTATAATATTAAAATGATTTTCATATCTTTTTTAGTATGTGAGTAACATTTTTAAAATTTTATTTTTTCCATTTTTCAGGTTCTCGGCCCTGAAAAGTATGACAAATCGTGTGACATATGGTCCTTAGGAGTAGTTATGTATATACTTTTGTGTGGATTTCCACCATTCTATTCGAACCACGGCCTCGCAATATCACCGGGAATGAAAAAGGTACAGTAAAGGTAGGCCAGTAGTGGCGCAGTGGCACAAGCGTGTAAACGACTGGTTGTGGGTTCGATTCCCACTCGAAGAGTGGAAATATTTAATATTTCCATTTTTCTTCGCTCTGGTGTCGAGGCTAAGCGCGGCGTTAAGTTCCGCCACTAAACACGCAATGCCTTCGAAATTGGCGGAAGTGGGGAACGGAGTGTCTTAACACTAGGTTCCCTCTGCCTACCCTGCTGTGTGCGGGGTACAGCGTGAAGCTAAAAAAATGGTGCCACTCTCTGCCTCAGGTATTGGTAAGTGGCGAAACTTTATTCCATGTTTTGTTTTACCAAAGCGAGGATTTGTGAATAATTTTAAACGTTATTTGTCTAAATGGACATCGAACCCGCAACCTATCACGTTTGCAGTCATGCTAAGTTAACAATTTCAATTAGTTAAATAAAATGATGAAGTTGCAGTTTTTTATTTTTTGACGACTGTTATAAACAGCAAGAACTATTTCAACCTTACTGTTGTTATGTAAAGTGTGGGAAACGTCGGGTTTTCTTATTTATATATGTTCGAATACAAATTGGGAAAGTACATACTTTCATTTTAAATATCAGAAAAAAAGAAAATGAAGGATTCTAGTGTCTACTTAAATAACCGCTTTTTACTAAATGCATGAGTTTATTATGTATGTATAGGATAAATGTACCACAATAACATTTTTTACAATTTTTTTTTAATATTTTGTCTGTCTGTCTATTCTGTATAATTTCTGATACGCCTGGACCGATTTTGACGGGACTTTCACTGGCAAATAGCTCATGTAATAGGAAGTAACTTAAATTACTTTTATTTTATAATAATTATTAAAAGTTAACTAATAACAGTTTAAATAATTACAGCGTATTAGATTAGGGCAATACGACTTCCCTGAGCCGGAATGGTCGAACGTGTCGTCGGAAGCGAAGAATCTGATAAAGGGAATGCTTTCTGTAGAACCGGCGAAGAGATTGACTATACATCAAGTAAGTTTATGTTTTTTTTATTTTATAAAAAAAATAGTCACCGAGCCCCGCTCGGTATTCCTTTCGGGAAATCGTTATTTTGAAATAATTGTTATATTGAAAAATGATTAAATAAATAAAAATTTTATAAATTAAAAAAAAAGTAAAATAAGAAATATAATAAATTAAAATTAAAAAATGTGGCCAGTCGTGGCGCAGTGGCACAAGCGTGTGACTGTAAACGACTGGTTGTGGGTTCGTTTCCCACTCGAGGAGTGGAAATTATATTTCCATTTCCTTCGCTCTGGTGTCGAGGTAAAGCGCGGCGTTATGTTCCGCCACTTAACACGCAAGCCTACGAATTCAGCGGAAAGTGGGGAACGGAGTGTCTTAACACTAGGTTCCCTCTGCCTACCCTGCTGTGTGCGCGATACAGCGTGAAGCTAAAAAAAAAATATTAAAAAAATAGTCTGGATGTTAGGATTGAACCGTGGACTTCTGGTTTGTAAACTTCTAAAAGCTGAGCTAAAAAAACAAGATTTTACAAGGTTGTCAATCATTGCGAAATTAACAGTCGTATACTAATTATATTTTAGCCGCTTTTTTTATTCCTTAAAAATACGGAGAAAAAGACATTGTTTGAAAATATAACCTAGCTAGATTGATTTTATTCCCCTGAAACCGCCTACATAGTAAATTTCATGAAAATCGTTGAAGCCGTTTCCGAGATTCGGATAATATATATTCAAGAATTGCTGGTTTAAAGATATAAGATAGTAAAGTAAATACATATACAATTATACATATAATATGTTAGTCAACAAAGGTGGCTGGAAGAGATATCTTCCAGTCAACCCAAAAAAAATTTAAAAAAGACAATGAACATTTTTGGAAAATATTATATATCCAGTTTAAAGTAGAAGAATTGGATTTTCTTATACGCTTATTACAGCTTATTATTATTATATGTAGGTTTTTTTTACTAACCTGTATTTTTCAATTTACAAAGTGTGTGGCCAGTCGTGGCCCAGTGGCACAAGAGTGTGACTGTAAACGACTGGTTGTGGGTTCGATTCCCACTCGAGGAGTGGAAATTATATTCCCATTTTCTTCGCTCTGGTGTCGAGGTAAAGCGCGGCGTTAAGTTCCGCCACTTAACACGCAAGCCTCCGAATACGGCGGAAAGTGGGGAACGGAGTGTCTTAACACTAGGTTCCCTCTGCCTACCCTGCTGTGTGCGGGATATAGCGTGAAGCTATTTATAACAATTTAAAAACGTTATGTAATTTGGAACGGAGTGTTTTAACACTAGGTTGCTTTTGCCCTGCTGTGTGCGGTAAACAGCGTAAAGATATATAAAGAAAGTACATATATGACTTTCTTATTATAATATACGTATAAGAATTTCAACTACACATGGCTTAGCGATCAGAATAAGGTTCCAAGAGGCGCGGGTTCGAATCCCGCTGCGTTAAAATTTTTATACGCTTTCTAAATGTATAAATTTTGTATATCATTATATAGTATAAAGCTAATTCGCCTCCCACGTCTGTTTGTACGTATGTATGCTTACATCTTCAAAACTACGTAACGGATTTTGATGCGGTTTCTTTTAATAAATAGATAGAATGATTCAAAAGGAAGGTTTATATTTATAATACATGCATAATATAGTAGAGAAACACTGATAATTTTAGAGGTTTCTAGTGTGATGTCTCTATCAAGTGATATAGTTATTGTAGTTCACGCAAGCGAAACCGCGTGCCACTAGTATATTGTATATACGTAAGTATATACATTTTTTTAGCTTCACGCTGTATCCCGCACACAGCAGGGTAGGCAGAGGGAACCTAGTGTTAAGACACTCCGTTCCCTACTTTCCGCCGAATTTGGAGGCTTGCGTGTTAAGTGGCGGAACTTAACGCCGCGCTTTACCTCGACACCAGAGCGAAGAAAATGGAAATATTAAATATTTCCACTCCTCGAGTGGGAATCGAACCGACAACCAGTCGTTTACACGCTTGTGCCACTGGGCAACGACTGGCCACAAATATGTATTTCCCAATAACTCCAGGTGATGTCAAGCCCGTGGGTGCGGCAGTTCACGCAGGTGCCGCAGACGCCGCTCTACACGCACACGCTGCTGCGCGACGCGGGCGACGCGTGGGCCGACGTGCAGGACGAGATGACGCGCTCGCTGGCCACCATGCGGGTTGATTACGATCAGGTATGCGTGTTTGTGCGTGTTGGTGCGTGCTTGTGCGTGAATAGGGCAAAAAGTTGATTTTTTTTGTTTGGAAGTTAAAGTAGTGTTGTTTTTTTGTGGAAGGTCAATTTTTTTCCTCCTTTTTTTAACTGCTTTTTTTTGTAAACTTAACTTTTTTATTTTTTTGTACATTTAGGATACCTTCTATTAATAAAATTGATCTAATTAATAATATATTGTTTGTGAAAAAATATTATAAAATCTTTGTTTTATAGGCTTTTTAGTGTCCTGTTTTTTTGCTTAGGCCACTTTAATTGTAGATATGTTTCTTATTATAATTCTTATAAAAAATATAGCTTCCTTTTCTTACGTTATAGTAATATAATATTAATTTCACTTTACACTTTAATATCAAAGTGACTCGTTTTGAACGAGACTCACTTTTTTATCCGAAGGCGTAACGCAAAGGAATAAGTAATGAATCTATGTATGTATTTATGCATGTATGTTCCTATATGGCATTTAAGAGACCAAACTGCTTGGCTGATTTTGATGATACGTTCGTGAATAGATCGTTTCGTTTTATGTTCTATCTCAGTGTTGGATAGATATGGCACGTAAAAAATATCGCAAGAATTGTTGAAAGAAAAACGAAAGCTGATGTCAATGTGATTGATTGATGATTATTTGTTCTAGAGTAACCGACAATTGTTGTAACTAATAACGGGCAACAGGCAACAATTACTTATTTTTTTGACAGCTTCACGCTTTTTCCCGCATAGCAGGATAGTCAGTTAACCTAGTGTACAGACACTCCGTTCTCCGCTTTCTGCCCGAAATCGAGACATTGAGCGTTTAGCAGCGAATCTTAACGCCTCGCTTTGTCTTATGTTCCCAAGCGGAGAAATGAAAATATTTTTAAATACAATCATTTTCCCAACAGGATATCGAACCCACAACCATCGCGTTTATAGTCAGACCCAAAAGGCAAAATTTCTCTTTTTTCTCATATTTTTCTCTTTTTACTCTTATCTTTTTTTTGCTTTTTTACGTCAATATTAAAAATAATAATTTACTCTTTCAGGTCCAGATCAAGGCGTTAGAACAATCAAACAATTCGCTCTTAAACAAACGTAGAAATAAAGTAGGAGCATGAGATACAAGTACTTAGTCTGACCAGAAATAAATATATATAAAATGAAATAACTATGTATAAAATGAAATAAATATGTGTAAAAAAAACTGACACACAGACATTACTAATCTATGTATTGTAACTTGTGATCCATTAAAAAACGCTAAATGACGTTTAAAGTGTCAAATTGACAGATAATAAAATGTGGATATTAAAAACTATTTGGTTTCAGTATTAAATTTTGACGTTAATGTGACAGGTTTATGTATATTTGTCAATTAAACAAAATTAAAATATAATCTGTTTTGTTAATTAAATACAAAGTAATATGACGTTCAAAGTGTCAAATTGACAGATAATATAGAGTAGATAATAAAAACTATTTGGTTTCAGTATTAAATTTTGACGTTGATGTGACAGATTTATGTGTATTTGTCAATTAAACAAAATTGAAACATTATCTATTTTGCTAATTAAATGCAGATATAGATTAAAAATAACAAATTGTCAAATTGAAATATAATAAAATATAAATAATAAAAACTATTTGGTTTCAGTATTAAATGTTGAAATTAAGTGACAGATATTCATATATATTTGTCAATTAAACACCATTGAAATATAAACCCTTACTATTTCTTCGTTGTCAATTTTTTCTCTCTTATTAAAAAAAATAATAACGTAAAATCAATAAATGTGCCAATTATTAGCTTTTTAAGAAAAAATACAGTATAAATATATTTTATTTTTATTTTTTTTAAATGAACGAATGGATCAAATGTTCTAAATTGAATGAAAAATTGAACGTAAGACTGAATGTGTTCAGTTTTCTGGTCGGACATGTTAAAATATATTATTATAATAATAATGAAATATATTATATTTTTTAAATATATTATCTGTTTGTTTATATTTAAGTTGCAAATGAGTCTGAGGTGACGTTTAATTTTTTTTGTTATAAAAAAATAGCACAAAATTATTATATAATCCGCCTAAGTTGTATATTTGTTTAATAATTTGCCATAGCTTTATGATTATCGAACCCGGACTAACCTCAGACTCTTAGTGTGACTTGTGCTTATTTTGTAGTTTCTATATATACATACATATATGATTAATTAATGTAAATGTAAATGTTTGTTTTTCATTTACCGATATTTCATTTAAAAAATGTAAAAATAAATAATCTATATGCAATGGTTATGGGTTCAATATTTTGAATAATGAAAGTATTACAAATTCAAGATTTTTTTATATTATTATTAATTATAAAAATATCGGTAAATGAAAACTAATATATGTAGAAATAGAAACAAATGAAAATTGGTTTTGACGTTAAATAGTATGCTTGTTAGTGTTATATGTAATACAATATGGGTTGTACCCGCCATGCTAATTTTTGAATACATTTTTTTTTCATTTGGCCATTTATTTGTAAATGAAGATATGTGTATGGATAAAGATTTGTTGCAAAATTCTAATTTTGATATAGTTTGATAAATTAGAAAAAAAATGTAAAAATAACTGAAACTCTTAAATATTATTATAATAGAAGCAGAATTATATTATAAATATGTATTTTTAGTATATTTACCAAAAAAAACCTTTTTATGTTCTTCCACTGAAAACTTAAACCATTTTTTTAAATACTGCACAATTTTAAAAAAGGTTGCTAACCCCTGGTT
This sequence comes from Dryas iulia moderata, assembly GCA_019049465.1. Lineage (NCBI taxonomy): Eukaryota > Metazoa > Arthropoda > Insecta > Lepidoptera > Nymphalidae > Dryas > Dryas iulia. The sequence goes on from CM032444.1 coordinate 3,327,612, forward strand.
TAAATGCACTCAAAATTTTCTTTTGTCTATAATAAATCAAGCTTAAGAATTGCTATATAGTTTATATTTCATACATGTCTTTATATATATTTTTTCATCTTATGTTCCTATAAAGGTCAGTATATATTTACTTTTTAATATAAAATGTACTAGAAATTAGAGTCTGACTGTAAACCCGATGGTTGTAGGTTCGATTCCCACTCGGAGGAATGTTTATATGAAGACAATGCGCGGCGTTGAGTTCCGCCATTTACTCACGTAATGCCATTATATAAGCATCGTTTCTTAATGTTATGTTATATTATTTTTAAATATATTACAAATTTTGTTCTTCGTCATAATTTGAAAAACATAATTTGTAATAAATACTGCAATAATAAAAACAGTACAAAATTTTCAACTACTTTACAGTAATTTACAGTACATTTGATTTATATTTTGTACTCCAATGTTACTCATTTACTGTATTTCAACAGTTCAATAAATAAATAATTACTAAGTAATATTAATAATGCTATAATATGACATTTTGCCATTATTATAATCAATTTTAGTTAAAAGTGATGGATACTTCTAAAACAGGGGTACGTAACCTGTAGCCCGCTTCATAATTCAATGCGATCTGCCAAGCATTTATTTATATTATAAATATTGTCCCGCTACTTTATTTATTATGATAATAAGAAATGGGATTATGGTTATTGTGGCCAAAAAAAAAATTTAAAAGGTTGTTTATTCCTGCTTTTAGAGGTATTCATTAGGAAAAAAAACATTTTTATCCGAAATTTATTTGTAGATTCGTTTTGCTTTTTGTTCTTGATCTATGTTTTGTGAAGCATTTAATTTTTATACAAATAATTTAAAAACACTTTTTGACTTGGTTAATTATTTAAAGAATACTGATAAAGATGTAATTAGAAGGGTAATATGATATGTATAGAATCTTTAACCTGGTCTTTTTTAATTTACAAAATTTTGTAGAAAAAAAACAACATTTTAACGTACAAAAAAGCTGAAATTTTATTGTTTAAAATAGCGTTCGTTCTTATAAGAGAAGTGATTGATCTAAGTAAAAATATATTGTTTATTGTAAATTAATAAAAAAATTCAAATGTCGGTTTTTATACTTAGACCACTTTAATTCTAGAAGTATTTACAATAAACTTCTATATTTAGTTATGCACTGAAGTATTTACAATAATATATTAAAATGTAGCTTCAATATTTTCTTACTTCATATGTAAAAATAAAGTATATTTAAAATATACATAAATGAATAAGGAAGATTCATTTAAATGAAATAAATAGTTGCATTTACATTTAAACTAATTAATATTTGATTATTAAATAAAGAAAATCAATTTCTCACTAAAGTAACTCAAATACATTATTTATAATGTTTCTATAAATAGTTGTAAATTGATATAATACTACTCAAACTATTGGACAGTGTCGGGTAAAATTTAATTGCAATTAACAATTAAATATAAACAATTGATTTCATTCATTTGTTTGTGCGAAAATCACAATTAACAATTAATTCATTGTTAATTGCAGTTAATTATGAACCAATTAATTTTCAGCTAATTGTCATTGTTAATGTGATTTCCTTACAAACTAATTATGAATTTTTAATTGCAATTGAATTTTGGCCAATACTGCTATTAGAGTAGTGAAATGTCTTATTTTGAATGTCTATCAAAATTAATAAGATCTTTTGTTTTTGCAATTATTACATATTTAGAAATAAAACTATTTTTAATCGGATTAATCGCGTATATTTTTGGTATTCGATAATACATTTTTAGAAAACCCGACGTTTCGAACACTTTACAGTAATCCGTGGTTCGTGGGAGAGTGACATCACTCAGTCTCTCTGGGACCTATACATACTATATTAATCCGGGTTAAAATACATTTATTTCTTATCTAAATTTTTAAATTATAGATTTTCATTGATTTTCTGTGTGACTTTTTTTTAAGTAATTATATTTTAACGAGGCATGAATAAAAATTGTAATAAGTGTATACGGATTCCGACGCAGCTGGTATTAGAACGCATGGCTTACCTTTGAATGCTGCTGCGATGAAATTTTTTACATGTTTTACTAAAAATGTTTTTCGATCTTAATGCCTAATAAATAAGCAAGCCTCGTTTACGTACAGATATATCATATAATATTTTTTAAAAAGCTGTAATTTGTTTTTTTTTAATATCAAAGCTGTCATATGACAGCTCTCATAGATTTAGTGTCAAATGTCAAAATGAATGAATGATTTATGAATGAATCTTCATAGAAACATGTTTATATATATGTAGATGTTTTCTAAATTTATTTTGCAATGGATACTATGAAATAGATAAATGTTTAGAGCAGGGGTTAGCAAACTTAGTAATTAATTTATATAAAAGATATTCTCCCGCTAATATATTAAGTTCTACCAAATTAATGCAACTTGTTCCAACATGCTATATGATTGCGAACTGCATTTTGGTTCTTTTCTTCATTTTTTGTATGTTATGTATTTTTTTTATAATTCGTGTTTTAATATAATGTGAATACTATTTTAAATATTATTAAGAAGTGTGATTTTGGCAATCAATTTTTTTTTAGTAAAAAGGTTGCTTGCCCCTGGTTTAAACTATTTTTGGTCTAAAATTATTTTTTTATTCATATTCTAGATACAAATTCACCTATTTTTTTTTTAGAATAATTGAAAAAATATGGCTTAATGCCGTCCAAGCTTAAAGTATTTACAAATAAAAGAAAATATATATATTAATAAATCGCTATTTTAATATTAAAAATGTATTGATGTGTAGTCACAAATAGGATTAAGGTTATATATTAAATAGGTTATATATATGTTTTTTTTTATATATTTCTTTTTTTACTGTTATCTGTATGTATGTATTATATGTGTGTGTACAGTAGAAACTCGATTAACCGTACTAATTGTCGATTATTCGAATAATTGAACGTATGGAGAAAAGTGACGTCATGAGAAGATACTTATAAATGCGAAAGTCTGTCTGTTTGTCTGTCACGCTTACACGGCTAATTTACTGGTCCGATTTGGATGAAATTCAGAATGAAAGTAATTACTGGGTCTAAAATAGGCTACTTATTTTTTTAAAAATCAACCTCTAAAGGGTTAAAAGTTTATATGAAAAATGTAAACCGCTTGATCTATTGTAATGAATTTTGGCATAAATATAGTTGATAATTCAAGCTTAAATATAGGCTATTTTATTTTTTAAAAATCCACCGCTGAGTGTTGCAATACAACGAAACAGTTTAACAAATATATAGTAACGATTTGTATTTGTTTAAATTTTCAAGTTAACGTAACTTAACGCCAACTTGCTTGCATAAATTCAACTTGTGGATATTTAATATAATTTGTACTATTGGTCCGGATAATCGCGAATCCATATAAGTAGCTTCACGCTGTATCCCGCACACAACCGGGTAGGCAGAGGGAACCTAGTGTTAAGACACTCCGTTCCCTACTTTCCGCCGAATTCGGAGGCTTGCGTGTTAAGTGGCGGAACTTAACGCCGCGCTTTACCTCGACACCAGAGCGAAGAAAATGGAAATATAATTTCCACTCCTCGAGTGGGAATCGAACCCACAACCAGTCGTTTACAGTCACACTCTTGTGCCACTGGGCCACGACTGGCCACAAGTAAGGGTCGGATAATCGAGTTTCTATTAGATATATTTATTAATAATTTTTAGAGAGAATTGACGTTTATTTTGACCTTTTTTTTGTTTTAGACATCACATTGTGTACTTATTGTTTTTTTTTTTAAATTGATTTTTTTATAGCTGAGATAGTATTGGTATTTTTTTTTATTTTTCTTGTTTAGTTTTTTCTTAAATTGTTTAAGTTAAGTATCTAAATTGAGTGAAATAAATATTATTTGCAGACTATAATGTGTATTTTTATTATTTTGACGCCTGACTGTAAATGTAATGGATGTGGGTTCGATTCTCAAAGTAGTAATTGTATATTATTTTCGTTATCGATTAAAATAAAATTAATTGATTTAAAAAGCACTCGATTTAAAGAAGATTACTTGATGAAAATTGTTGAAAAGATGTAATTTATATGAATAAAGGAAAAATATTATTTAAATATGTTTATAGACCATGTGTAGTACCGAAATTCGCTAAACGAATCATTTTTTTCTTCATTCTGTCGAATATCGAGGCCTCGATACGATTAACGTTCAATATGAATAATCCTTGGGGCCAGTCGTGGCACAGGGGCACGCAAGTGTGACTGTAAATGCGACTGGTTGTGGGTTCGATTCCCACTCGAGGAGTGGAAATATTTAATATTTTCATTTCCTTCGCTCTGCTGTCGAGGTATAGCGCGGCGTTAAGTTCCGCCACTTAACACGTAATGCCTCCGAATTTAGCGAAAAGTGGGGAACGGAGTATCTTAACACTAGTTTCCCTCTGCCTACCCTGCTGTGTGCGGGATACAGCGTGAAGGTAAAAAAAAATCAATAATCCTAAAACTGCAACCTTAGATTGATCTAGCAATCAATTTTTTGAGTAATTCATATTTTCTCAGTACAGTAAAGGTTGAATATTTACTTGTATTGGTTATTTTCAGAATTTTAATTTTAACTTTTATCTATAATACTTCTACTCTAAAAATTTAATTACTTAAGAAATTGATTTACTCTGACAGTTAAGTTACTCAAAAAATAGACATCTATTTTGTCATATCAATGTAAGTAGTTTTTTAAATAGGATCTGGTGGAAAGTAGGGAACGGAGTGTCTTAACACTATGTTAACTCTGCCTACCCTGCTGAGTGCGGGATACAGCGTGAAGCTAAAAAAAACAAATAAACTACGTTTAAAACTCTGGGCTATTAACTGTATTTATGCTAAAATTCATTACAATCGACCAAACGGTTTAGATTTTTATTTAACACAAGTTTTCATCCCTTGCATTGTGTTTTTTAATCAAAAAGTTAATAGCTTGTATTTGACGTTGCGTCGTCAACTTCCAGAGAACTCATCGAAATCAGTTCAGGAGCTTAGGGTTAGGGTTGATTTTTGAAAAAAGTAGCATATATTTGAGTTTGGATCTTCAACTACTCTCATTTCGAATTTCAAATCGGACCAGAAAATTTATTATATAATATTTATTAGTACGAAAATATGACGATATTTGATTTCGATGTACTAGGATAGCATAAACGCAATGGAGTGTCAACAGATGTCAGCACAAAGGGGTGGAGACTTCAAGCACTAGGGCGGGTCTCTCTTACGTGATTGGTCGCCTACTTTAACGCCGCCATATTTTTATACTAAATTTTCTTCAATTTGAATTTGATCCAACTTATTATTTATTTATTATATTGACAACTTTTCTCCCAAAAGGGGGATTTATGGGGGCTTTAGGGGTTACTAAAAGAATAAAATGGGGGATATAAAAGTTTTAATGTAAAAATCTAAGCCGCTTGACCGATTTTGATGATTTTTTTTTGAAAATAGTTGATGACGTAAGATGACGCAAGATCTATTATATAGGCTACCAAATACATATTTTGAATAGAAAAACACACAATAAGGGAAGAAATTTTATATGTAAAATCGAAACCACTTGACCGATTGTGATGAATTTTGGCATAAATATAGTTACACTTGTGGCCTACTCGCGGCTTTACCGCGTGAATGAAATAATTGTTTATTATATTGCAACCCTCGGGGGTGGATTTATGAAAAATAAAGTAGCATAAGTTTAATGTTAGATTATCAAATACATATTTTGCCAAAATTAATTACAATTAGTGAAGTTAGATTTTTTATACAAACTTTCATCCCCTATTTAGACCCTTTAGAGGTTGATTTTTGGAAAATAAGTAGCCTATGTTTAATGAAATTGGATTTTTTTCTAACTTCATTCTAAATTTCGTCCAAATCGGACCGGTTGGTTAGCCGTGAAAGCGTGACAGACAAACAGATAAACTTTTGCATTTATAATATAAGTATGGATGTAGCCAAGTGGCCAGTGTGTGTAAGTGGCCTAGTGGCCTAGTGGCACAAGTGTGTCACTGTAAACGACTGGTTGTGGGTTCGATTCCCACTCGAGGAGGGGAAATGATATTTCTATTTTCTTCGCTCTGGTGTCGAGGTAAAGCGCGGCGCCACTTAACACGCAAGCCTCCGAAGTCGGCGGAAAGTGGGGAACGGAGTGTCTTAACACTAGGTTCCCTCTGCCTGCTGTGTGCGGGATACAGCGTGAAGGTAAAAAAAAATGGGCTACTATATTATTTAAAAATATATTTTAAAGGGTTGCAATATAACGAAACAACTATAGTTGTGTAATTAACACGAGCATTAAAATGATTATTATATGTACTTTAAATGCTAATCATATATACAGTAACTGTTTTTATCAACTTCACGCATTTTCCCGCAAATCGGAGTAAGCAGAGAGTACCTAGTGTCAAGACACTCCGTCCTCAACTTTCCGCCTGAAATCGAGACATTGCGTGTTGAGTGGCGGAACTCAACGCCGCGCTTTGTCATAGGTACCGAAATATTTGATAAACGTAATAAAACACAAAAAATAATAATAAAATATATTTATTTAAAAAAATCCACAAACACTTCACCTTAACACCTAAATATCACCTAGACCAGTCTAAATTATACATTAATACATAAAATAGACACTTAAGACAAAAATTATACAATCAGATCTAAAACACTTAGACATTTAGACAAAAGACAAAACAATTATACAAACACAACTTATTTATTTATGCAAAAAGTTTTTATAATGTAAAAAATAACAATTTTTATTGAAACATTATTATAAATAGACACTTTAGACGAGATTATACAATCAGATGGAAAATATTTAGACATTTAGATAATATAGACAAAGAATTATACATACATAACTTATTTATTAGAGCAAAAAAATAGCAGGACAGATTTTTTTATTTTAAAAAAGCATTCTAATTGTAATAAAATGCTTACAATTATCAAAAAAATAAATAATTATAAAAGAAGAATTACTTAAAAATTCAATTTTAGACAAATTTAAACATATTTTTGTATGAATAAAGAATATTATTATTTTACACTTGTATGGTAAAGAAATATATATTTTTATGAATTATTACCCAAATTTTAAATTCAAAACAGTTTTTTTTTAGTATTAAAGCAATTTATTCTTATTTCAGTACAAAAATCGATATATTTAATATTTTTTACAATAAGCTATACAAAAAATATATAACAGGCGGCATTCAAGCCGCGTGCAGCATTTTAGTACCAAAAGTGCAAGAAACCAAATACCAAACTAAAAACACCATCACAATCTGCCAAGCGATGTGTACTGCTTTTAAACTGAAAATAAAGAGACAAATTTAATATATATACTAAATTAAATTAAAATTAAATTAAATAGCTTCACGCTATACCTATCCCGCACACAGCAGGGTAGGCAGAGGGAACCTAGTGTTAAGACACTCCGTTCCCCACTTCCCGCCGAATTCGGAGGCTTTGCGTGTTAAGTGGCGGAACTTAACGCCGCGCGAAGAAAATGGAAATATAATTTCCACTCCTCGAGTGGGAATCGAACTGTAAACGACTGGTTGTGGTCGTTTACAGTCACACTCTTGTGCCACTGGGCCACGACTGGCCACAAATAATATATATACGAAAAAAAAAATCACTCTTTAATCACGCAAGTTAGAGAGAACCTAGTGTCATGACACTCCGTTCTTACCGAATGAAATAGAGATATTGTGTGGTAAGTGGCGGAACTTAGCGCCATTCCTTAATTTTAGATACCAGAGAGAAGAAATAAATATAAAAATACTAGCGACCCGCTCTCGGCTTCGCTGCGTGCCTAATTGTTTCGTTATGTTGCAACCCTCGGGGGTCGGTTTTTGAAAAAGTTTTATTTTCAAAAATTGATTTTGAAAAAGATTTTTCATATAAACTTTCATCCCCTATTTCAACCCTTTACAGGTTGATTTTTGAATAACTAACTAGCCTATGTTAGACTCAGTCATTTTTACTACTTTCGTTCTAAATTTAATTCAAATCGGACCTGTAGATTGGCCATGAAAGCGTGACAGACAAACACACAGACATTCGCATTTATAATATAAGTATGGATTTCCACTCCCCGAGTGGGAATCGAACCCACAAACAGTCACGTTTACACAATTCCACGACTGGCCCCAATCCTCCCTCCATATATATAACGAAACAAAAAAAATACTCACAACAATCGTCTGTATGTCTATAAAATACATTTCCTTATCAACTTTGTTTAATTTCTGATTTAACTCCCTCGTGTTAGTGTTGTGGAATTTCCATTCACTAAAAATAAACATTTAAAGACGACTTAGAGAGTTCCACACGTTTTTGTGCAGACGGAATAAACTGGAAAGAGAAATAACAAATTAAAAAAAAAATAAAAATAGCTTCACGCTATATCCCGCACACAGCAAGGTAGTCAGAGGGAACCTAGTGTTAAGACACTCCGTTCCCCACTTTCCTCCGAATTCGGAGGCTTGCGTGTTAAGTGGCGGAACTTAACGCCGCGTTTTACCTCGACACCAGAGCGAAGAAAATGGAAATATAATTTCCACTCCTCGAGTGGGAATCGAACCCACAACCAGTCGTTTACAGTCACACTCTTGTGCCACTGGGCCACGACTGGCCACCAAACACCACACAAAAAACAAATTGATGTAATATAATAAAGGAATTGACATAATGAGTGTCATTTGACGCCATCTTAAATAGAAGATAACAATACATATTCAATTAATAAGAAGTGTTTTTTTTTATATTTCATGCAAACACATTAATTGTTACATTTGAATAAGGCTGTCGTGGCGCAGTGGGACAGCGTTTAACTGCCAACGTGAAAGTTGTGGATACGATTCCCAAATATGACTCGGGGGGAATGATTATAGTTAAATTATTTTCGTTTCTCCGCTCTGTCAAATAAGGTGGCGTGGCGTCGGGAACTACTTGAGACGCAATGTTTCGAGTTTAGGCGGAAAATGGAGAACGGAGAGTCTTGACACTAGGCTCTCTCTAACTACTCTGCTATGTGGTAAAAGGGTGAATGATGCTGATAATATATAGTGCTTACAGTAGGTTTGTTTTTTACAGTAAAAAGTACAAAAATAGATACGTACGTTTATCGCTTGAATTACTTTAGACTCGGATTTTGTGCAATTTCCTTGATTCGACTTTGATTTGCTGAAAGTCAAAATATTCCTTTAACTTTTTACAAACCACCTTTTTTCTGTCCACGAAACGAAAATTTCATTTTTTATTAAATACTGCTTATAAAGGTGACACACAATCCACCATTTTGCTGCGGCGGCCATTTTGTGACAATAAAAATATAGATTATAAATACGAACTACAGTTTTAAACATTTTTTAAAGTGCAAATTCCACGCTTAGGAAAATTGAAAGATTGTAATCGCGGTGATTGCAGGTTCGATTTCCATTAAGAGCAATGGTTTCATTAAAGTTATTTACATTTCTTCACTTTGGAGAGACAGAGCACGGCGTTGAGTTACGCTACTCGTACAGAACTTGGAGAACGTTGGTTCACGACACTTGGTCTTCTCTGACTCTCCCTGAAAAAAACGAGTAATTTTGTAACGAATAAACAAGCAAACTCACTATTGCGTTTATAATATAATAGATATCTATCTATCAGTTCGCTCTGGGCTTCGTCACAGTAATCTTAAATTTTCTTACGGGTTGGTTTTGAAAAAATAGGTGGCTAGTGGCAAATCAGTCAAGCGGTTCAGCAGTTCATATTAAAATATCTATCCCTAATTACAACTTCAAGGAATAGATTTTTTAAGCCTTCGACCCTGGTTCTGCAACAGAGTAGTCCAAAGCATTACAGACAGACGGGCAGACAAACAAAATGATATATCGATATATGTATCGTGTACACATACATATGACATACATATGCATTCAGTATATTAGTTTTTTTTTAATATTACAAACAGACACTCTAATTTCATTAATTTGTATAGATAATCGATCCGCCTATTATAGCATAGCAATATGTCACAAATTGTGTATTAAAAAAAATGTTTAAGGCTTTGAATTTGAAGACTTATAAGCGAATAAGTAATTCACTATCCTTGTAGAGTTACTTAAACAATATACTGCTTAAAAATATATATAAATAAAATAAACCATCTGTCTATATAAAAGGGCGAAAAGTGGAGAACGGAATTTTGACACTAGGTTCTCTCTGACTACCCTGATATGCAAGAAAAAGAGTAAAGCTAAAATAATTAAATCATTTGCAAAATATTTGTTGTTTTATTTTGAATGTCATTTGTTTTGTGTAACAGTAGAAAAGGTTCCTGTTATATTTCATCAAAATTGGTTTCGAAGGAATCGATTCCATTTTTGTTTAACCATCGACCTTTCAGAGATATACTCAAGCGAACTGACAAAAAAAAAATTAAACGATGATGCTTTTAACTATTATATATTGTGAGTTAGCACTATTTGTTACATGATATGCATTTGTAAAGATTTTGTGGGTAGGAATATAAATAAGCAATGTGAATTTGGCGGGGTTGGGTCTTATAGCTTAACGCTGTACCCCGCACACAGCAGGGTAGGCAGAGGGAACCTAGTGTTAAGGTACTCCGATCCCCATTTATGCCGAATTCAGGTATTGCGTGTTAAGTAGTGGAACTTAACGCCGCGCTTTGCCGCGGTATCAGAGCGAAGAAAATGGAAATATTAAATATTTCTACTCCTCGAGTGGGAATCGAACCCACAACCAGTCGTTTTACAGGGACACTGTGCCTCTGCGCCACGACTGGCCCCTAATTTTAATACGCTATTACGAAAGCTCTAAGTGATAACTGAACAACAGTTAGGACTATCCTAAGAGCAAGTAAAGTGATAAAAGTGTAAGTGTATTATACCTGTGGAAGTGAGATTTCTCTTACAATATTTTGCAAAGAAAATGCAAGTCTTGCTGAGTTTCTAGCGGGCGGTTCTTCTAAGCTGTGAGTCATTAACTTTAGTAAGCAGAAGGTAAGTTATGTGATATTCACAAAATAAACCTTATAACTTCTTATTTAGAGTACATTACAGTTATTAGATTTCGATTTTATATTTTACTGGTTGAACCTGTCGGCGAAACGCCACTCAGGCGTTCAGAGTCCATTTTTCACAATGAAAATACTAGTTGATAGACACAAATAATGTTAATTTCAGTACAACGGCACAGTACAGGATAACCTCTTTCATACAAAACTCAAGTCGTGATTCGGTCCCCGTGGCCCGGCTAGTAGTGGTCGAGAAGGAGCACCGTCAGGTTTTAGTGGGCAATGACGGCGTTACCATCTTGCATCACCGGAGTCCCACATAACCACGTCCCGAGTCCCCACTCGGGCTGGTATCCGTAACGGATTCCTGACGTTAAAAAAAATGTAAGTTATGTGATGTTCAAAAAATAAACCATGTAACTTCATATTTAGAACACAATTATAAGGCTTTGACTTTTATCTTTTACTAGTTGTACTTATAACCATTGTGAGAGACCAGTGGTACACTGTTACTCTTCTACGAAGTTATTATTTGCTCCCCTTTCACCGCTAATTTATTGGTTCTATTTGGATAAAATTTGCAATGAAAGTAGACGAAGATCTATGCTCATAACATAGGCTACTTCTTTTCCAAAAATATTCTCTAAAAGTTTTTATTGTAGTTGAAAGTTTATATGAAAAAAATTAACCCACTTTAACTATAGTAATGAGCTTTGGCATAAACATAGTTGATAATCGTTAAACATAGGCTAGTTTATTTTTTAATAATCCACTTTAAAGGGGTGCTATCTTATATAGCACCCCTTTAAAGTGGTACAACAGATATAGTTGTGTGGAATAACACTTTAAAAATGTTTAAAAGATATAGTAGTGTTGTTCACGCGGCGAAGTTACAAGTGGGCTGCTGTTTCGTCCATACTTATGTTATTAACGCAGTGAGAGAACGTCTGACCGGGTTCGATTCCCTCTCAGGGAATTGAATATTTTTTTCTACCGTTACGATCATGCACATAGCAGGGTAGGCAGAGAGAGCCTTGTGTTGAGCGTGTTAAGTGGTGGATCTTAACGCCGGGCTTTTTCTATACCAAATGAGCGAAAAAATGAAAATATTAAATATTCTTACTCCTCGAGTGGGAATCAAACCCAATGCGTTGCAGTCACACTTTGTGCCTATAAGTGACGATTAGCCTCAATATATTTTTATTATGATCATTTCTCTCCTTTTCTACCTAAGTTGAGTTCTGTCACTCAACACGGAATGTCTCTCTTTCATGCGGAGTGTTTTAACACTACACTTCAGGTCTGAGGCATTAACTTTAGTGAACCGGTGGTAAACTATTTGACGTTCAAAAAATGAAGCATGTAACTTCTTATTTTGAATAAAAATTATTTGACTTTGACGCTTACTTTTTTCTCTGACTAGCTTTATATGTAAGAAACAGCGTGAAGCTGTGTTACAATAATCGTTCTGTTACAGAAAGTGTTAAGTGTTAAGTCTAAGCGTTGTAGTTGTGGGTTCGGATCCCATTCGGGGGAGTGATTATTATATCTATACTATTATATGAAGAGGTAAAGTTTTTAACTTTGTTAGTAAGGGATAATTTTCGGAAATACTGAAACGATCATGAAAATACTTTCACATTGAGAAAGCTACACTGCTCTAGAGTGCTATAAGCTACGTTTTTTTTACTTTTTATTATTATGGAACAAAGAATTCTTCAAAAAGAGGAGTAAATAAAAAATTGAGCAAGATGTGACGCTTTACCGGCGGCCGACTAAACAGTAAGTTGTGTAGTTGACGCGGGTAAAGTCGCGGGCGGGGCGCTAGTTTAAAATATTTTATCGAATTTCGTACTCGTCTGGTTGTACAAACGATTGAATGTGGATTTGATTCCCACGCGAGGGAATTATTATATTTTGTATTATTTCCATTTACTTCGCTCTGGCATCAGAGGCAAAAGCGCGGCGTTAACTTCCGCCACTTAACAAGCAATGCTTCCGATTTCCGTGGAAAGTGGGAACGAAGTGTCTTAACACTAGGCCCTCCCTCTGCCTATTCTACTGTGTGCGGGATACAGCGTGAAGCTAAAAACTAAATAATGAAAGTGGAGAATAGAGTATCTTCACACTAGGATCTCTCTAACTACTACTGCCCGCATAGCAATGCGGGACAAAGCGTGAAGCAAAAAATAATAAAAAATACAAAAAAGAGAGTAAGAAGGAACATTATTACTTCATATTAAAAAAAATCATTAAGAAACTGCGTTAAAATGTATTACAAAAGATTAGAAAAACGTTTGGAGAACTGTCTAGTTATAAATAGCTACAGCTATTTCAGTAGACGTTTGTCCCCGGCGTTGCCAGATGTTCTAGTGCTGCCATTTTCTATTTATTTTCTGTCTGTTCGTTCACTTTTTAAAAGATTTATTATATCCTGCATGTCAGGGTAGTCAGAGAGAATTTAGTGTCAAGACACTCTGTTCTCCACTTTACGGTTAAATTAGGGACATTGCTTGTTGTGTTGGGGACCAGTCGTAGCGCAGTGGCACAAACGTGTGACTGTAAACGACTGGTTGTGGGTTCGATTCCCACACGAGGAGTGGAAATATTTAATATTTCCATTTCCTTCGCTCTGGTAGCAGAGGCAAAGCGCGGCGTTAAGTTCCGCCACTTAACACGCAATGCCTCCGAATTCGGCAGATAGTGGGGAACGGAGTGTCTTAACACTAGGTTCCCTCTGTCTGCCTGCGTGCGGGATACAGCGTGAAGCTGAAAAAAAAAGAAAAAGTACTTTTCATTAAAACTAATCATTGCACCCAAATTATAGAAGACACCAAAATGAACAAGCATAACAAATAAAATAATGACATGTCACCGAAAAAACTAATTAAAAGTATTACAAGTATTGTATTATACTTGCGTTTGTCAATTTACAACCCCTTTTTTTAAAAATCTTTTAAAGGGGTGGAATAAAGGGTCAAAATATTGCTCGCCACTTTAACCGTAAAAAATGCTAAAATATTTAACAAATAGCATTCTCTCTTGCCAAACGATTGTTCGTAGAATAATCTTTGGGTAGCAGAAACTTGTAAAAATCTCTCTACAGAGATGCCAACAACAAAAATGAGTTGTAATAAGCGTATAATTTCAGTTTAATCTGATGTACATAGATCGTACAGCTTAGCGGTCAGAGAGCTTGGACCGTTCCCAAGAGGCGTGGGTTCAAATCCTGCTGCCTTCAAGTTTCTAAATGTTTTCTTTAAATATTTTCAAATCCTTAAGCCCAAGTTTTATTATATTTTGTCTTTATTATTCTTATAATTGTTTTTTTTTTCTTAAAATTAAATGTATATATCTTACTGCATTCTTAATATATAGGGTGTTCAATTATAAATATTAATAAAATAAATTAATTTATTAATTTGAACAATTATTATATTATATATACAGCAATATTGTTAACGATATGAATTTATAACGAACAATAGAAAAAGTATTATTAAAATCGATAACGAAATATAAATCAGTAAATAGAATAGTTATTTTTATTTGAAGCAATTTCGTTTGATATTAAAAAAAAAAAATTGGTACATCCCTAATCATTCAATCACTCTTTCTTTTACTATACTAGAAATAGTGATGTCCCATACACATTTATATAAATATATATCTATATTTTCTGTCATCTATCTTTATTCTGAAATTAAACTAATTTCCAATAAGAATTTTTAACATATAAACATTAAGTTTTTTAATTTGACATTTCTACATAAATAAAACAAAGGTACATCCCTATTTGTTACATTTTTTAACTATGCCAGATATAGTGATGTCTATTAACATATAAACCTATATCTAGATTGGTATTCTTTTATCTACCACAAAAATTGAATAACTAAACTAAATTTTAACAAAAACTATTCTTGTTATATATTCTAATATAGCTTTTAACTGTTAGTTAAATTTAACCAAAACACTTAACCGTGTTTCTAAACGCACGTACACTGGCAATAACACATAGGGTTCAGTATTCGCGCATGCCCACAGTCTATTCCCGACAAAATGGCCACCTAGGCACGCGTCGGCCATCGATTTTTACGTTTACGTGCAAAATTAAACTATTACGTTAACCAGCAAGTAGTTGTAGTTGATTATTTCATGTGTTCTGTGTTGTGATACAGAGAAGCCGAGGTGAGTGTTAGTTTTCTACGTTTTACCCCATTATCCTCTATTTTTTCCATATTAATATGAAATTTTGATGATTTTTCGTCAATTTTTTATCGATTTTTCGATTTTTAAACGGGGTTTTATTTAGCGTTTTCGTTTTTTCAGCTAAATTGTTAGATAGATGGGGACTAATTTGTGTGACTTCATCTCAATGAGGCGATAAGCATGCGCGGTGGTCTCGAGACGAGAAAAAATGATCAAAAAAGTCTTGAAAATGTATTAAAAAAACATTTTTTTTATTATAAAAAATAATATTTTTTGTTATAATTTAATAGAGAAATATAATTGTTAATTTTTTTGTGTAATATTAGTGATATATCGGCACGTCTTGTCAAGGTTAGGCAGCTAGGCTCGCCCGGGATAGAAGATAATTACCTCGTCTTCGAGCGAACGCGAGAAATTATATTTTTTCTATTAATTTTATTATTATTAATAATATATTAAATTTAAATTGTAAAATATTAGTATAGTTAATATATGTATATATGAATATATGTATTTTATAACTAAGAACTCGGTTATTAAGAAGTTAATTAATAAAAAGATTATTTTTTTATTAAATAAAAATATATAATTATTTATGTTAATATATATTTCAATATATTATTAACACTAAATATAGATTAAATAATTTTATTAAGTTTTATTAAAAATGATATATATTTTTAATATGAACGGCTTCACGCTATTTGGCGCATAGCTGGTGAGATAGGGAACTTAGTGTTAAGACACTCCGTTCTCCACTTTCCACCCGAATTATCATAGCGAGTTAAGTGACCGTACTTAACGCTATTTGTCTTGTCACTAAAGTGGAATATGAGAATGTGTCCCGTATCCCGTCCTGTATCAGGCACACAGCAGGGTAGGCAGAGGGAAACTAGTGTTAAGACACTCCGTTACCCACTTTCCACCGAATTCGGAGGCATTGCGTGTTAAGTGGCGGAACTTAACGCCGCGCTTGCATATAATAATTCACTAAAATGGGAATCGAACCCACAACCATGCGTATACAGTCAGACGCTGTCACATTGCATCACAATGGCCTATACATTATATTTATAAATGTAATTTTATTATTTCAAATATTCCCCCATATCAGGGCAGTCAGAGAGACACTAGTGTCTAGACACTCCGTTCTCCACTTTCTGCCATGAATTGAGACAGAGAGAGAGAGAGCGTTTTAATTGGTGGTAGATGTAACACTTGGTCCTGTACCAGAGAGAAGAAATGAAAATAATTATATTACCATTGACGTGGTAATCGAACCCATAACCAATCGTGTTTACAGTCAAACGCTGTCCCACTGCGCCTATTAGCGATGTATCAATATAAATATGTTTATGATTATATTAAAAACATAATAAATTATTTTTAAACATTTTTAAAGTGTTATTCCACACTTAGGAAAATTGTAAAAGACATTTAGTAAGCGTATAAAAATTTCTAATTTGTAAAAATCTCTCTAAAAAGATGCTAACAATAAAAGTAAATTGTAATAAAGCGTATAAGAATTTCGACGCAGCTGGCAGTAGAACGCATGGCTCAGTGGTGAGAGCGCCTGGACGGTATTCAGGAGGCGCGGGTTCAATTCCCGCTGCGTTCAAATGTTTATACGTTTTCTCAATGTCTTTTTTATATTAAATTATTTTCATTTCTCCGCTCTGGTACGCAGATATAACGCGGTGCTGAGTTCCGCCACTCAATACGTAATATCTTGATTTTAGATGGAAAGTGGAGAACGGAGTGTCTTGGTACTAGGTTCTTTCTGTCTTTTTATTAAACAAAAATATTAACAGCAAATTACCATTTATTATCAAATCGAAACCGTTTGTGAGATAAGGCATGTGATTTTGACAGAATTAATTGATTAGTTGATAGGATTGATTGATTGATGTTCGTTGATTGATAGGTGTGGGTTCTATTCTCTTGATGTAAATATAATCATTAATTTAGTCATTTGGTTTCGTCATAAAATGTTTTCAAGTGGGAGGGAAGAGGGTGGAGTGTTTAAAAAACAGGGACGAATCCTACCCTCATGCGAAGATATATATAAGATGTGCTCGCGACTATGTCCACGTAGAAATTGAAAAAAAAAACAGCTTCACGCTGTATCCCTTGCGGGGTAGTCAGAGAGAACGGAGCGCCAAACGCTACGGTCCCTGCATACTTCTTTCGCCTCGTCCACAGTCATCAACCTCTTCATACACGCCCTCCGGGGGGTCCTCATGCTTTTTACGTGACCTTCCTCCAGTATCATCGATACTGTGTTTTCGAAGGTCAACCGAGGTCTCCCCCTGCCTCGCTTACCACTCACCTTTGCTTCATAAATCTTTCTTACCATTCTACAAAAAGTTTAATTTTTAATATAAAAGTAGCCCAAGTTACTCCTTATTACATCAGCTTTCTTACAGTGAATATCCCTTAAAGATCGTTCCAGTCTTTCTATAGATGAGCTGCCAAAAAGAGTTAGACATATAGACAAAAATTGTGAAAAATGTATTTTTGTATATATGTACCATATGCATATACATATGCATTTAGTATAAAGCGGTTATTTTAATATTACAAACAGACACTCCAATTTTATTTATCGATATAAATCTGAAGATTAATGAACGAAGTAAATTCATACAGAACCGAAAGTGATAGAACTCTACGCCACACTTTCTCTTAGGTATCAGAGTAGAGAAAATATTCACTATTTCAATGCCTTTTTTAGCTTCACGCTGTATCCCGCACACAACAGGGTAGACAGAGGGAACTTAGTGTTAAAACACTCCGTTCCCCACGCACCGTCGAATTCGGAGGCATTGCGTGTTAATTGGCGGAACTTAACGCCACCTTTTGCCTTGACACTAGAGGGAGAAAAATGGAAATATTAAATATTTCCACTCTTCGATTGAGAATCTAACCCAGAACCAGTCGCTTTAATGTATTACGCTACTCTAATCTCTACTCTAGCATCGCGCTGTATCAGGCACACGTCCGGGTATACAGAGAACCTAGTGTTAAAACACTCCCCTCATTTTCCCCCATTTTCCGCCGAATGTTGAAGGTATTGCGTATTAATTGGCGGAACTTAACGCCGCGATTCGCCTCGATGCCACATCGAAGAAAATAAAAATTATTAATATTCCCATTTTCTTCGCTTATGTGACGAGGCAAAACGCGGCGTTAACTTCCACCACTTATCACGCAATGCCTTCGAATTTGGCGGAAAGTGGTGAAAGGAGTGTAAGACATTAGGTTCCGCTGCCTACCTTGCTGTGTGATGGATTCAGCGTAAAGCTAAAAAGAACTATCGTCTTAAAGTAGCCCCATTTGTTAAAGAAAAGCTATTGCCACGCTGCCGGACGTAGTGGGTTCGATTTCCACTCGGTAATTAATAATTATTCATTGCATCTATATTATTTTCATTTCCCTGCTCTATTACCTAAGATAAAGCCCGTGTTAAGTTCCGCAAGTACCGCACGGAGTAACGATTTCCGGTGGAAAGAACGGTGGAGAACAGAGAGTATTGTCTCTAGGTTAGGCAGGTTCTCTATTAATCATGCTGTAATCGCGCGAGATAAAGCGTGAAATTAAAAAAAAAAACATTACTAACACCTTGACTAACGGTTGACCTTCGAAAACACATTATCAACGATACTGGAGGAACGTCACGTAAAAAGCATGAGCACCCCTCGGAGGGCGTGTATGAAGAGGTTGATGATAGTGGACGGGGCGAAAGAAGTATGCAGGGACCGTAGCGTTTGGCGCTCCGTTCTCTGACTACCCCGCAAGGGATACAGCGTGAAGCTAAAAAAGAAAATAACTAACACACTCTTGAATTTTTAAGCTAATAATTAATTGGTATATGAAGTCGGTTACTATCTTCTTAAGGTGGCGCCATCTATTGCAAAGACGCTGTCTGAGCCCGACGTTGTGGGTTCGATTCCTACTGGCGGAAGTGCTCATATGTACATAACATTATTTTCATTTCTTCTCTCCGGTTCCTAAGATAAAGCAAGCGATGAGTCTAAATTTCGGACAGAAAGTGGCAAATCGAGTGTCTTGTCATTCGGTTCTCTCTGATTATCCTTATATGTTGGTTCTTTGGTTTATCAAAGGGCGGCGTTAAGTTCCGATTTATTATCTATTACAGAGAGACCATTCTGACGCAGTGTGACAGTTTTTGACTTTAAGTTTCATTTGTGGGTTCGTATACGATTTCACACGTGGTAATCACTGTACTCAACATGCTATGTCTTGATTTTGGTCGGAAAGTACCTACATAGGAAAATGTTCAAATATTAAGTTCCCTCTTATAATCCTGCTATGAGGTTTTATAAAGGGAAAGAACTAGAAAGAAAAACTTCAGAATATGAAACTGCATATAACGTACTGCTTAGCGGTCAGAGCGCTTGTACGGTTTACAAGATTCGAAGCGCGGGTTCGAATCTGGCTGCGTCCAAATTTTTATATATTTACTAAAAATATATTTTTTAAACGCGGGATAACACTTTAAAATGTTCAGTATATGAACCCAAAACTAACACGCACGTGAATTCTCAACAAAAAGAATCAATTGCTATATAAAGACGGTTACTATCATCTCTCTGACTTCCCCGCAAGTAAACCGCGTAAAGCTAAAAAAAAAGCTATAATCTTAAAATGTTGTGGTGTGGGTTTACCGTAAACGCGATGGTCATGGGTTCGAATACCACTTCACACCTGAGAAAATGACTATATATTATTTTCTTCTCTTCTCTCTCGTTCCTAAGATAAGATCCAGTCCATAAATCCAGTCTTGAATCCACGGGTCAATGTGCGGTGTCTTAATTTCAGGCGGAAAGTGGAGAACGGAATGTTTAGTCACTAGGTTACGTAGATCCTCATAGTAGAGGCTAATCGAAGCAATAAGGCGGCTGTAAACGGGACTAGTAGCATGCACGGCGTTAAGTTCCGCCACTTAACACGCAATGCCTCCAGAATGGCGGAAAATGGGGAATGGAACCAATTGCCTTAACACTAGATTCCCCCAGCCTATCCTCCTGCGTGCGGGATACAGCGTGACACAAAAGAAGTCAGGATATGAACCCAAAAGTAACACGCACGTGAATTCTCAAGAATAAGAATTAATTGCTATTTAAAGACGGTTACTATCCTCTTAAAGTGGCGCCATCTATTACAGGATTATAACACCAACTCACCTAATTAGCTTAGGGCATAACCAGCTATTCCAGTTTGTATGGACCTATACAAATAAAGTATATTTTTGTATGAACATCTTCATGTAATCCTAGTTGAAGATATTGAATTGAATAACAAGCGACCTGCTTTTGTTTAGTTGTGATTTTCATTATTATTGTTTTAGCTTCACGCTGTATCACGCACATAGCAGGACAGAGGGAACCTAGTGTTAAGACACTACGTTTAATATTTTTTGAGAGGCATTGCGAGTTAAGTGGCGGAATTTAACGCTGTGCATTACGTGTACACCAGATATTAAATAAGAATTGGAGATAATAAATTATTTCAATCCTTGAGTGGGAATCGAACCCACAACCAATCGATTTACAGTCACACTTTGTGCCTCTGTGCCACGACTGGCCCCATCTACATATCATCTATTAAAAAAAACTGTTTACATATGTAGTAACAGATTTTTTTCTAGTTTCACGCTGTATCCCGCATATAGCAAAGTAGGCAGAGGGAACCTAGTGTTAAGACACTCCTTTTCCCAAATTCAACAGAGGGGAATCGAAAACTGGTGGTGTCATATTAAGTAACATCACAATTTTTTTCCGAATAAAGCTAAGGGGTAACTAACCCTTTCTTTAACTTGAAGGGTTTCTATCTAATTATTTTTGAAGGGATGATCAAAAAACTGTCATGTTTGTAAAAACAGGTGAACTTTTGGGAATTGAGATACCTTATATCTTATTGTAATGGAGTGGGAAAAAACGAAAAAAATACTATTTTAGTTAAATTCTTCACACTTTTTAGTATTTAAAGATTTCATTTATTATAGACCGTATGAGGCCCTCGTGGCACAGTAGATCAACAGCTACCTGAAATACCATGGTTGTGGGTTCCAATGCCAGTCGAGGAGTGGAAATATTTGATATTTCTATTTCCTTCGCTCTGGTGTCGAGGCAAAGCGCGGCGTTAAGTTCCGCCACTAAATGCTGCGCTTTGGCAAAATGGAAAGCGGAGTGGCATAACACTAGATCTCCTTTACCTATCATGCAGTTTTCGGGATACAGCGGGAAGCTAAAAAAAAAGTATAAAAATCATGATCGCATTGGTATTCCAACCCGCACCGCAACCTCTTATGAACCGTCCAAACTATCTTACCGCTAATCCATGAGTTCTTCTACCGTACTAAACTAAATTAATAAGAACACAGTAGGTAATAGCTAGTGACATTTTTTTTTTTCTTTTAACTGTTTGTTTATACTTATGCTCTACGGACATGATACTGTACCTTTTGTTAACATATAAATTTTACATTTTCATGTTACATTTTTATTTTCTTGTTACATTACTATCTATTATTCTAAAAGAGTCCAAATATTACACTAAATTTACATTACATATTATAATACATAAATTTACATTACATATTATAATACATTATTTTTAATTTTTACATGTCTAATTATTTATTATTTTTATTTTTTAAAATTACTATGAAAGTGTCAATGAATTTAAAATTATGAATAGTCTGATATAAAACACGTTAAAACAAGTTATCTCTGGTACATACAGACATGCAACCGTAGAGAGGATATACCAATTATGTAATTACTAATCACTAATGTGGCCAGTCGTGGCCCAGTGGCACAAGCGTGTGACTGTAAACGACTGGTTGTGGGTTCGATTCCCACTCGAGAGGTGGAAATATTTAATAATTCCATTTTCTTTGCTCTGGTGCCGAGGTAAAGCGCCGCGTTAAGTTCCGCCACTTAACACGCAATGCCTCCGAATTCAGCGGAAAGTGGGGAACGGAGTGTCCTAACACTAGGTTCCCCCTGCCTATCCTGCTGTGTGCGGGATACAGCGTGAAATCACTAATCTCCATTAAATACTAAAGAATGCTATTTAAATTGTGTAAAGTGTCTGAGGTCAGGGGGAGATTGGTAGTCGTGGCGAAGTGGCACAAAGTGTGATTGTAAACGCGGCTGGTTGTGGGTTCGATTCCCACTCTAGGGGTGGAAATATTTAATATTTCTATTTTTTTCGATCTGGTGTCGAGGTAGAGCGCGGCGTGAAAATCCAGAATTCAGAGGAAAGGGGGAAAGGGAATGTCTTAACATTAGTTTCTCTCTGCCTACGTTGCTATATGTGGGAATGACTTAGAAATTAGGTCATTATGGTGCAGTGGGACAGCGTTTCGTTGTAAAAGCAATTAGTTGGGGGTTCGAACCTTCGGAGAAATGATTTTATTTAAATTATTTTCATTTCTTCGTAAGTAAGATTAACCGCGGCGTTGAGTTCCGCCTCAATACGTCCCGATTTTGAACGGAAAGTGGAGAAGGGAAAGTGGGCCATCGTGTCACAGTGACACAGCGTCTGACTGTAATCTCGATCGGTACTAGGTTCGATTCCCATTCGGGGAAATTATTATATTATAATTTTTTCGTCACCTAAAAGAAAGTACCTAAGAGAAACTGCAACTCTGAATTCCGTCAACTAATAACCAATGTCTTGATATGACGATGGTTACGATTCCCAAGTAACTGACTGACTGAATAACTATATGTTATTTTCATTTCTCCGCTCTACCGAAGATAACGGGCAACTCTAAATTCCACCATTCGACACGCAATGTCTGGATTTCAGACATAAAGTGGAGAACGGAGTGTTTTGCCACTACGTTCACTAACTACCGTGCTATGCGGGAATCTGTTATATCATTATAAATAACATACGTTTCAAAAGCCGAGCCGGTACAAATTCATGTCACGAGGTCGTTGACCAATTGAGTCCTTGGGACGGTTAGACGATCATTCTATTTAAAAATGTATAACTATACTAACTATATACTATGGTTTTACACGTATGGATATAGGCATATATATTTTTATGCCTTCAGAGATCTTAGTGTCACGGCACTCCACTTTTGCTCTTGAGTTGGATATCTTACGTGTTAATTGGCGGAATTTAACGCTGCGTTTTGTCTTAACTACGACAGAGAAGAAATGGTGTTTTTTTTTAATTTTTAGCTTCACGCTGTATCCCACACAGAGCAGAATAGGCAGAGGGAACCTAGTGCTAAGACAATCCGTTCCCCAAATTCCCTCGAATTCGGAGGCATTAAACACCTTGGATTATCAACTATACATATGCCAAAATTCATTACAATCGGTCTAGCGGTGTAGATTTTTCATATAAACTTTCATCCCCTATTTCAATCCTTTAGAGGTTTATTTTTGGAAAAAATAAGTAGCCTATGTATGCCCCAGTAATTTTTACTACTTTCATTCCAAATTTCATTCATATCGGACCGGTAGATTAACTGTGAAAGCGTGATAGACAAACACACAGACATTCGCATTTATAAGTATGTATATTTGTGATTTTCACTCCAGTGTTTTTTTTTGCTTCACCCTGTATCCCGCACACAGCATGGTAGGCAGAGGGAACCTAGTGATAAGACACTCCGTTCACCACTTTTCAATTTTCGTTTTAGTACATAGATTTATGTCGGCATTATGGTTGATTGTCAGGCAAGGAGTGGAATGAAAGATGGAAAGTGAGGAAGAGAGTCGCGTCTCTTACTCGTCATAATTTGACCTTAATACCTTGAAATTAAGTTAATTTATATATTTTACCGCTTTATACTATTCCTTACATATAAGATAGCCAGAGAGAACCTAATGTCAAGACACTCTGTATACGTTACTTTATTTTTAATATAAATTTGTAGAAATAATTTACCAGTATTTTTTACTTCTTGAGTAATTTTGAATAGATGTCACCAATTTAGGGAAATTGTGTGTTAAATGGCGGAACACAACGCGTTTTATCGTAGGTACCGTTATATAAGCATTAATTACCTGTAGTAGGAATCGAACCCACTACCAATCGCGGTTTCAGTCAGACTTTGTCTCATATGTCATAATTGCTATATTTGGGCAGGGACAATGTTGCTTTAGAATGGTGAATAATTTATTTACCACGTCATTCATACTAATATTATAAATGCGATAGTCTGTCTGTTGGTTTTATGGCTAATCTACTGAACTAATTTGGATGGAATTTAGAGTGAAAATAGTCGAAGACCCAGAGTCAAATTTAAACAACATTTTTTTATATTTAACCCCCTAAAGCGTTAAAATAAGGAAACAAAGTTGGTACGAAAAATCTAAACCGCTTGACCGATTGTAATGAATTTTGGCCTTCATATATAGTTCATAAACCAGGGTTAAACGTAGACTACTTTATTTTCCAAAAATCTACTTTAAAGGGTCGCAATATAACGAAATAGCTAAAGGCAGAGGGAACCTAGTGTTAAGACACTCCGTTGCCCACTTTCCGCCGAATTCGGAGGCTTGCGTGTTCAGTGGCGGAACTTAACGCCGCGCTTTTACCTCGTCACCAGAGCGAAGAAAATGGAAATATAATTTCCACTTCTCGAGTGGGAATCGAACCCACAACCAGTCGTTTTACAGTCACACGCTTGTACCACTGGGCCACGACTGAAAGTTGTGTAGTTTACGCCGAAGCCGCAGGCGGGCCTCTAGTAAAAGAATATAACAGTTATCCATAGTTATTAGGTACCGTTAATAAATAGGCCGCACAATCGTGAGTCATAGACAAAAAAAAGTTAATCGAGGTCGTTCCCGCCTTTTTTGACACATGGAAATGTCATCTATAATTAAATATGAGTGAAATTAAAAATGTATGTAATTTGTTAATGTAGTTAATGATTAATTTATTGTTTGGTAAGTTTCATGTATTATACAGCTTCACGTATTATCCCGCATAGCAGGGTCAGAGAGAACCTAGTGTTGAGACACTCCGTTCTCTTTCTGTTCGTCATGATGACATTATGTTGAGTGTTGGATTTTTTTAATTTTTTTAGCTTGACGCTATATCACAGCATGGTAGGCAGAGGTAACCTAGTGTTAAGACACTCCGTTTCCAACTATCTGCCGAATTCGGAGGCATTGCGTGTTAAGTGGCGGAACTTAACGCCGCGCTTTGCCTCTGTAACCAGAGCGAAGGAAATGGAAATATGAAATATTTTCACTCCTCGAGTGGGAATCCAACCCACAACCAGTGGTTTACAGTCACACGCTCGTGCCACTGCGCCACAACTGGCTCCGGCCTCCTTGTCTTTTTATTACAGCAAAATAATGAAAACAATTTAAATAGAATCAATTCTTCCAAATGAGTCTCGAACCCACAACCAATCGTGTATACCAATATAAAAGAAAATTGTAACGCTTTTTTGACCCACTTTTTACCGTCAAATTAGCATAGAAATGTGCACACGTGTTAGTACATGATGATAATACAATATCTATCATTAGATTAACGTAATCTGTCATTACATAAATGTCCTTACCAGGACGTTAAGAATGTTAGTTATATAAAAAAGTAGCTTCACGCTTTTTCTTGCATAACAGAGGGTAATCAGAGAGAAACGTTTTTTATTTATTTATTTTTTTAACATCACGAAATCCGTTACGCATATCCAGCCGGGGTATCCGTAACGGATGTAGGGACCCGGGACGCTTTTATGTGGGACTCCGGTTCGGCAAGATGGTATGCCTCCGTTTACCCACTAGCCCAGGTCTCGGTAACTGCCCCAATCGTCCGTGGACCTGGGCAAATCAGACAGAACCTAGTGTCAAGACACTCCGTTCCTCGTTTAAGATTTAAGTACAGTCATTCCTTCGACTGGGAGTCGAATCCACAACCAGCTTTTTTAACATTGATATATATATATTATTTTATATATAAAATTCTCGTGTCACAATGTTCTCTCCCGTACTCCTCTGAAACGGCTTGACCGATTTTCATGAAATTTTGTGAGCATATTGAGTATATTTGAGAATCGGCCAACATCTATTTTTTAATACCCCTTAGTGATAAGGGCTGTCCACCCTAAATATTTTTTTTTATTTTCAGACTTTTTTTTTTATTATGTTGCTTTAAAAAAAATGCATACAACCCTAAATGTTTACCCTTTTATTACCAACCCCGAATTTTTTAAAGATATATAAATTTATAGAATAAATTATAATTACAACAAGTTAGTTATTTTTTTATCTAGACTAGAAATGACTTAGAAATATTTTATATGGCAAAACAACGTTTGCCGGGTCAGCTAGTGCATATATATAAATTCTCATACATTTTATAGGACAGACGGACAGACAGATATTGTGTTACATTGACAGTAATGAGACAATTGAGGATTTCCTATAGGGCCGGATCAATTTAATATGATTCGGTTACAAGACTTTTTTTTCTCTATTGTATACTATAATATAGTTTTTTTTAAAAAAGTTTATACTATATTAAAAAAAAAATTATATTTTTTGCTTTTTTTAAAGGGAAAAACGGTCGCTCGTATATGTATTAAAATAAGAGCTTTTCAAGAAATAATTAAATGATAGAAAGCTTAATGCTAATAAATTTAATATATTAAATACCACAGTATTTTTTTTCAACATTATGATTTTTCACTAATTCATTTAGTGTCAAGGTCGCATTTAGTGTCAATAGACTATTGTAGAGTCAAGACACTACTTTAGTGTCAAAAGTTCAAAACGCTATTTTGTGCCAGAATTCAAGGCATTGCTTGTTAAGAGGCGAAACTCAACGCCGCGCTTTATTTTATATACTAAAACGTAGGTTATTTCCCCGTATTATTATTTTCTCCATATATTTATTCCCTCGAGTCAAACCCATAACACAAACAAGTCGATTGCAACTGTACCACTGCGTCACGATGGTCTCTTTATTTATTTTTTAACTTCACGCTGTATCCCGCACGCAGTAGGGTAGGCAGAGGGAACCTAGTGTTAAGACACTCCGTTCCCCACTTTCCACCGAATTCGGAGGCTTGTGTGTTAAATAGCAGAACTTAACACCGCGGTTTAGCTCGACACCAGAGCGAAGAAAATGGAAATATAATTTCCACTCCTCGAGTGGGAATCGAACCCACAACCAGTCGTTTACAGTCACACGCTTCTGCCACTGGGCCACGACTGGCCACAAACCACTGGCCACTGGTCTCTTTTATTCATTTCATATATTGTGCATTTCATATGTCGCATCGTATATTAGCAGTATTTAAAGTTTTTTGTGATTTCATTATAAAAACAGTTCAATAATATTAAAAAAAATTCAAGTGAAAAAGAATTTAAAGTTTTTGCTTTAATATTTTAAAATTAATGGTTGCCTATTTTAAATTAAAAATATAAAAAGTTTTTTTTAGCTTCACGCTGTATTCCGACTAAGCTGGACAGGCTGAGGGAACCTAGTGTTAAGACACTCCGTTCCCCACGCACCGCCGAATTTGGAGGCATTGCGTGTTAAGTGGCGGAACTTAACGCCGCGCTTTACCTCGACAACAGAGCGAAGAAAATTGAAATAATAAATATTTCCTCTCCTCGAGTGGGAATCGAACCCACGACCAGTCGTTTACAGTCACACGTTTTTGCCAGTCGTGTGGTGGAACTCAACTCTCATATGGTATTCGGAAATACATTTAAAAAAAAATCATTTTTTTTTAAATGTATTTCCACGTTTAGATAGTCTACCTACCACGAATCCACGAATACCAAAAACATACGCGATTAATCCGGTTAAAAATAGTTTCATTTCAAAATGTGTAGTAACCGCGAAAACAAAAGATCTTATAAATATTATTTAATTACAATTATTGTAAGTCTAAAAATATTTATTTTTATCAGATTCACACTTTGCTTTGCAAAGCGGAGTAGTTAGAGGCAATCCTTTATCCACTTTCTACCCCAAATTGAGGCATTGCGTGTGAGCGGAACTCAACGCTGCGCTTTGTTTTACGTACCAGAGTGGAGAAATGAACATTTTAATATAACCCTCGAGTAAGAATCGAATCCACAACCATTGTGACTTAGTCAGACACTGTCCTACTATGCCACTGTCCTACTATGCCTCTACAATTGAATACAAATAAATTGAAAAGTGAAATATTAGACGACAGTATGCATGGGTTGGGGCCAGTCGTGGCGCAGTGGCACGAACGTCTGACGACTGGTTGTAAACGACTGGTTCTGGGTACGATTCCCAATCGAGGAATTAGAAATATTTAATATTTCCATTTCTTCGCTCTGGTACCAGAGGTAAAAGCGCGGCGTTAAGTTCCGCCACTTAACACGCAACAATTCCGAATTCGGCGGAAATGCGGCGGCTCTGCCTAGCCTGCTGTATACCGGATACAGAGTACTAAAAAAAAAGTATGCATAAAAAAAACACATAATATACAATTTTTAAAATTTTAAAGTTATTGGATGCGACTGGTTGTGGGTTCGATTACCATTCGGGGGAATAAGTATATTTAAATTATTTTCATTTACCCGCTGTGCGTGCTGTAAACCGTCATATATTTCTAATGTATCTATATTAGGAAGATCAGCGACCATGAAAAATAATGTTCAGAAAAAAACAATTACTACGAACATGATTCTATTTGAATTAAATAAAAAATGATCACATGTTAAAGTCTAAGTCTTATTTTTTTATAACTAATGCATAAAAAAAAGTATTTTTGCTTTTTTTTGCAAGCAAGGTTGTTCTCCACTTTCCGCCCGAAATGGGGAAGATGCGTTTTGTCATATACGTATGGAAATGAAAATATAATTTAAATATAATCATCTCTAATATCAAAGCGCGGTGTTAAGTTCCGCCACTTAATACGAAATGTCACCAAAATTCTCTAAAATTCGGCGGAAAATGAGGAATGGGGAAGTGTCATAATACTAGGTTCCCTCTGCCTACCCTGCTGTGTGTGTGAAGCAGTGTGAAGCTAAAAAAATCTCTCCTTTTGAGAATCGAACTCATGACCGTCGTGTTTGCAATCTAACGTTGCCTCACGCGGCGTTGAACTCCGTCACTCAAGACGCAATATGTCAATATTCATCACAATTTCAAAAGTATCACTGTCAGCAATAAATCTGTATATCACAATTGCTTTTCAAAAAAGAAGTCCCGCTGAGTTTATTGCGCCGGTTCTTCTCAGGTCTGAGGCATTAACTTTAGTGAACCGGTGGTAAACTATTTGACGTTCAAGAAACGAAGCATGTAACTTCTTATTTTGAATAAAATTATTTGACTTTGACTTTGACTATATTATGTGGAATGTGGAAAACGGAGAGTCTTAACACCCTAATACTTATATTATAAATGCGCAAGTCTGTCTGTTTGTCTGTTACGCTTTACCGCTAAACCAGTCCGATTTGGATGAAATTTATAATCAAAGTAATAAATAATCTAGGGTCAAATATAAGCAACTTATTTTTTAAAAAACAACTCCTAAAGGGTTGAAATAGGGGATGAAAGTTTATATGAAAAAACTAAACCGCTTGACCGATTATAATGAATTTTGGCATAAATATAGTTGATAATCTAAGCTTACACATAGGCTACTTATTTTTCAAAAATCCACCCCCCGAATGTTGCAATATAACGAAACAGTCACATAGTTCACGAGGCGAAGCCGCGAGCGGGCCGCTGGTAGCTTACAAAGACGTAATTATACACAAAAGTTTTTTAACTAACTTTTGTATTAAATACCGAGGATATAAATAATAATATATTTTGTTTCGGTCTACAACTACAACTACACAAAAAGTATCGTTAAATCCTAGAATTGATGAATTAAAAAACTGTTAATTTTTGAATTATTGTATAAATTTTAAAGTAGGTAATGTGCAAAAAACATGTATTTAAATAAAAACACTTAACGCTGGTATAAGAATAGGAATACAAAATTAATTTATGATATGACTTTTTGTCTGTATGCTTTTTTGTTTGTGTGTTCGTATACACTAACCTCTTGAGTTATTATTTTTTTTTTATAGCTTCACGCTGTATCCCGCACACAGCAGGGTAGGAAGAGAGAACCTAGTGTTTAGACACTCCTTTCCCGGAGGTATTGCGGGTTAAGTCGCGGAACTTATCGTCGCGCTTTACCTCGACACCAGAGCGAAGAAAATGGAAATTATTAAATATTTCCATACCTCTAGTGGGAATCGAACCCACAACCAGTCGCTTTACAGGCACACTTTGTGTCTCTGCGCCACGACTGGCCCAAAAAATTGAATTATTAGATGGAACTACTTTAGTACAGTATAATATAACTAGAAACCGCCTCTTTGCAGTGCACGGCGGGAAGAGCTGAGCGAAGTACATATTACATGTTTAAAAAAATTTAAAAGCAAACACCTAACACTAACATAACACTTAACTATGTCTATGGGTACTTTTTTACCATTTATTCAAAAACTGCAATAACAATTGTCACCAAAAAACTTCACAGCACACAAAACACTGTGCTCGATATCCCTGGCAAATTTCAAAGGTCTACTACAAGTAGCCCAGGAAGAGTTAAACCACAACGAAACACACTATTGACCAGTAAGAACTTCGGTTCGCTCAGCAGCTCAGCTATTAGGTACTAGCTCGCCGCTCGCGGCTCCGCATGCGTAAATTGTCAAATTCCGGTCGATTAAATAAATCATTTATTTTATTGCTAATGGCTATGACTGAATAATTGTGTAATTGTCCAAAAAAAATTATATTCTTATTTAAAAGCATTTTAAAATATAATAAACATTAGTTTTTAGATTCTATTTGCATTCAATTAAATTAAGTTAATTATATTGTAGGTATCTTGTACTTATAATTTTGCAAACGATTTTTTAGTATAGTTTTTTTTATATATGTATATTTGTCAGTTCTTGTTGTATTTGTGATCCAAATAAATAAATAAAAAATGCTGAATCAATTTTTATGATTCTTTTTATATATGATAGCTAGTCTTTTTTATATGTTCCTATTAAAAATTAGCTAAGATCTGCTGAGTAATTTTTGAGTTATTCGTAATAATATATAGATTTGAGGCCATCGTCGCCCAGTAGGAGAGCGTCTGGCTGTTAACACCGGGGGAAAATATTATATTTAATTTTTGTCATTTCTCCGCTCTGGTACGTAAGACAGACAACGCGGTAAGTTCCGACACTTCTCGCAAGTGTCTTTATTTCGGATGGAAAGTGGAGAATAGAGTGTTTTTTTTAGCTTCACGCTGTATCCCTTGTGGGGTAGTCAGAGAGAACGCAACGCAAAACGCTACGGTCCCTGCATACTTCTTTCGCCTCGTCCACTGTTATCAACCTCTTCATACACGCCCTCCGGGGGTCCTCATGTTTTTTACGTGACCTTCCTCCATTGATATTGTTTTCGAAGGTCAACCGAGGTCTCCCCCTGCCTCTCTTACTACTCACCTTTGCTTCATATATCTTTCTTACCATTCTTTCATTACTCATCATCTCGACGTGCCCAAATCACCGTTGCCGCACCTTAATATGATGAAAGAAATATTGGTGCGATTATCCCCCTATGTACCGGGGCCCTTGTTCGCTATTGACTCAACGCGTGACTATTTCATAAAATCGTCGATCTTGTTTAACAACCAATAAAGCTTTTCGTATATTACCTGTTAGTAACAAATTTAAAATTAATATTAAATATAACTTTTTTACTAAAGACTTTTATTAAAAATTCATTTTAATTTTTATATCATTTCCATGTATTTACATTACAATTTGCGATATTAAGATAATGATTTTGGCAAAAATTATAGCGCACGTTTACATTAGCATACATTTTAGCGATGTAAAGATAATAACTTTAGAAAATATTATTCTAAAATCTACTTTAAACACTAAATCATTAATTAGTTAAATAGAAAAAAGTATGAACTTTTTTTAACGTGAGGATGATGACGTTATGGATACCGGCGCTAAAGGGGGACTCGGACGATGTTATGTGGGACTCCAGTGAGATCTTGTCTAGTTGGCAGGTGTCGCCCCTATTTTTCTACTGTGTGTTCTTCCTCAACCACCAGGTTCTCTAGTCCAGGTCAAGGGAACTACAATCTTCCGTGGGCCTCAGTAGTGGGAGGTTGCTAGACATGTTGCGGAGTTAAGCTCTGCGGAAAAAATCTTTAGCTAACCTAGGTTAGGCTTCATTTTCTGGCCGAACGCCCCGCTTGGGTCCCAGAACGTCACGGCCTGACGTTTGTATTGTGCAGGGACCTCTCATTAACCAATGTGATGGGGGCCCATGCCTGAAAATGATAGAAACTGGTCTACAAGAGTCTCTTTCTGTGAATCAGTTATCGCGGTGGAAGCGGCCGTGGAGCGGACACTAAAGCGGACTTGATCCGCTGTCGGAGGCAATGCTCCTGCAAGTTATTGAGGATGCGGGTACACCAGAAGAAACTCTGGAGCACCCTGAAAGCGACAGTGGCCCGGCCGGTGGCAAAAGGCGGGCTGTCCTGCCACCGAGGCGTTGTAGAATTTCCTATGACACGAACAATACCGCGACGTCTCATATAGGCGGAGAGGGTTTCCGCTAGGTTTTAATAGGTAGTATCAATGGAAACAGGCAACTTAAATTTTGTAGTAACTGGACTCTCTTAGGGTATATTTTTTAAGTCTTTAAGTCTTCTTGATTTAAGTACTGAAATTTTAACAAAAAAAAATATATTGCAAATGATAAAACCAACAATCATGTTAAGAAAGGAAAGACCTTTTGTCCGTAGAGTGATAAAATAGAATTATAAAAAAAAATGGGCCAGTCGTGGCCCAGTGGCACAAGCGAGTACTGACTGTAAACGACTGGGTGTGGGTTCGATTCCCACTCGAGGAGTGGAAATATTTAATATTTCGGGAGCGGAGTGTTTTAAAATTAGGTTCCCTCTGCCTACCCTGCTGTATGCGGGATACAGCGTGAAGCTAAAAAAAAAAACAAATTAGGTAGATTCGGATTCACTGATAAGTCCCACAGTCCGTAAGTCACATTACCTTACGCACGGGTGACGCAGCGACAAAAAAAGGATCTTTAATTCTTTGGTTATAGTAAAAAGCGTTTATTTTAATATTAAAACAAACACAGCACAGTTTTTGTTTGTATAGATGAATATATCATTGTATTTTCAACGTCACCTCACCTTTATATCAAAACATTGTCAGTCACTTGACGTCAAGATATAAACTTTTTTAAAAGTTTTAATTGTGTATGTGTAATATGAAAAATCAACAATTTTTTGTCGATACGTCATATTTCCATATATGGAAGTTTTCTTGGCT
Organism: Dryas iulia moderata; assembly: GCA_019049465.1. Classification (NCBI taxonomy): domain Eukaryota; kingdom Metazoa; phylum Arthropoda; class Insecta; order Lepidoptera; family Nymphalidae; genus Dryas; species Dryas iulia. Next base: position 3,361,302 of record CM032444.1, read on the forward strand.
AAAGTAACGAATTTCAGGGGTTGCCAAGTTGGTTGATATTCTAAGTAATTTTAGTAAATTGAAATATTTTACGAGCCGGAATCAAATACGTATTTGCCTTAAGAAACAAAGAAAAAATATATATTTTAAATATAAATAGATATTTTTATAAAGTCACTTGTATTATCACTTGGGATGATCCTCCTGCAAGTCATCAAGGCTGCGGTTGCTCTGGAAGAAACCCCGGAGCACCCTGACGGCGACGGTGGTCTGCAATAGGCGGGCCGTCCACCGAGGCGTCGTAGTGGAATGCGCGAGTGAACCTGCGACGTCTCATGAGGGTGGAGAGGGTTTCCGCTGGATTTCAGTGGATAGTATCGGACTCGTCGTTGAGCCCCACAGTATCATCCGTATGCAAGGCAGTCCTGTCTTCCTTGTGTACGGATGATCTGCGTAAACTGCATTTACCCGCGAAAAAAAAATCACTTGATTGACTTGATTTCGGGTAGAAAGTGGAGAAGGGAGTGTCTTGGCCCTATGCTCTCTCAGATTACAATACTACTCGGATAAAAGTGTAAAGCTAAAAAAACGTCAGTAGGCAATTTTTTTTCTAAATTGTTAAACTTTTTTTTATATATTAAGGTTTTAAAAACTCTGCAATATAATTCTCTTGCGTAGCACTTAGGAAACTGGAAAGACATTTTCAGTTTAGCAAACCCAAACAATAAAAACAACTTGTAAATAAACGTATAAGAATTTCGACTCAGCCGGATTCAGAACGCATGGCACAGTGCTTAAAGGGTTACATAGGTATCGTCAGAACGCTTGGACTGATTGCAAAAATCACAGGTTCGAATCCCAGCGGGATTAGGTCATATTTTTTTCTTAAAATGTGTTTTTTAATATTCTTTTAATTTTTTTACCTATTATAATAGAAAAAGGAAAAGGGAACTCGGGTATATTTGTCAGTAGACAGTAAAACTCTTTTACTTAAGAGCCGCAGCTTGGTCCCCCCTGTGATAAAAAAAACATAGAGAAAATAATCATTGTTTTCGAAAGCTTGTATTCAATGCATAAATCATTAAAGACACACGGAAATCGTCGCAGATTGATAAGTTGCTTAAAATAAATCGTATTACATGCAAAACCTATTTTTAAGGCTGTCTAGACTTATAGTATTTATTTTGATCTATTTTTCTATAGTCTAGCCTATAACAGTAGAGAGAAATCGCGGACCGCTTTAAAATTTTCCAGTGTTATTTTATATAACTGACTAGTGACACAACTGTTATATATACAACTATTTCTTATATAGGCACATAGACATTAGAAATCTCTAAAATTATTTATGTTTTTCTACTATATTATGCATTTGTTATACATATAAACCTTCCTTTTGAATTATTCTATCTATTACGAGAAACCGCATCGAAATCCGTTGCGTAGTTCTGAAGATCTAAGCATACATACAGACATACAGACAGACACAGGGAGCGACTTAGCTTTATGCTATGTAAAGATATTCTCCCGTTAATTTATTAAGTTTTACCAAATTAATGCGACTGGTTCCAAAACGTTATATGACTGCATTGCACATATAGATTTTTTGTCTTTTCTTAAATTTTTGTATTTAATGTAAAAATATATATTTAAAAAGATTACAATTTTAATAATGAATTCTAAATTTGGATACGGTCGTTGCGTTTTGAGGCACTTCCGGTTTTTTAGAGATTATGTGATTTACGTAACTCAACGCTGTCGAGTTAATTTGGTAATAAAACAACTTAAATGTGATCGAATCCACAAGTACTGCGTTTAATATATTGTGAAAAAATGTTTAAATCTAAAGATTTAAACATATTTTTTTTATTCACCTTCACGCTTCTTTCCGCATAGCGGAGTAGTCAAGAAAGGCCTAGTGTCAAAACACTCCGTCCTTCTCGCCCTAAGATGAAACATTGCGTGTTGTATGGTGGAACTCAACGCCGCGCTTAGTCTTGTCACTAGTGAGTGAAGAAATGAAAGTAGTTTGTATATGATCGTATTCCCGAGTGGGAATCGAACCCACGATAGTCGCGTTTACTGTCAGACGCTTTGCCACTGCACTGCGATGGCCTCTACTAACAGATAGTAATCAAAAAAATTAGTAATCTCATTATGCAAACTCCGCTTTGCTTTTCACCCAATATCAATAATTCATTCGAATGCAAAAACTGACAAAAGGCGGCGTTGAGTTCCGCTACTTAATACGCAATGACTGCTATAAATACGTTATATTTATATAATCCATATTAATATTATAAATACCAATCATTAATATAAATACGAAAGTCTATCTGTCTGTTACGTTTTCACGGTTAAACCACCGAGCCAATTTACATGAAATTCGAGATTAAAATAGAAGAAGGCCTATAGGTCAAAAATAGGCTGTTTTTTTTTAATTAATACCTAAACCAGCCGTGGCGCAGTGGCATAGACGTGTGACTTTAAACGACGGGTTGTGGATTCGATTCCCACTCGAAGAGAAGGAATATTTAATATTTTCATATTCTTCGCTCTGGTGTCGAGGCAAGCGCGGGGTTAAGTTCCGCCACTTAACATGCAATGCTTCCAAAATTCACCAGAAAGTGGGGAACGGAGTGTCATAACACTAGGTTCTCTCTGCCTACGCGAATATGTGCGGGATACAGCGTGAAGTTAAAAAATACCTAAACGCTTACTTAAACCAATAAGCCAATTCGCGACATTTCATATAGAATGGTGCAACTCAAAGCCGCTCCTAGTCTTGTCACCAGTGAGTGAAAAAATGAAAGTAATTTGTATATGAATATTTCCCCGAGTGGAAATCGAACCCACAACCGTTGTTATATAGTCAGACGCAATCACATTTCGCTATGGTGATTTTGTAAATGAAAGTTTAAATATCGTACCTCATATAAGCTAAAAAGCTAAAGCTAAAAAATACAAAGCTAAAAAGTTTTGTGGAAAAGATGGTCAACTTTTTTTTTTATTTACGCTGTATCCCGCACACATCAGGGTAGGCATAGGGAACCTAGTGCTAATACACTCCGTTCCCACTTTCCGCCGAATCCAAAGGCATTGCGTGTTAAGTGGCGGAACTTAACGCCGCGCTTTACCTCTGATACCAGAGCGTAGAAAATCTAAATATTAAATATTGCCCCTCCTCAAACAACTAAAAAAGTTACAAACTTTACCTCTTTATTATATTTGTATAGATATGTTCAGAAAGAAGTTCAGTAACAATACAGCAATACTTCACTTACAAAAAAACAGATATACATATGTATATCACGATACATATAACTAGCGACCCGCTTGTTTCGCCGCATGCATTTAATTATTTTCTTTATTTATTAAAGACAACTAACAAGACTATATGCCAAGTGTTGGCTTAATCATAAGTCGCACGGCACGGTTCAAATGCAAAAAATAAAAAAAAAACTAAATACGCTAATATAAATACTACATGAAAATTTTGAATAAATCTATTACTATACTCTTACTACTAATTACAATTTTCTAAGCTACGATATACAAGGCAATTAAAAAATATATAAATAACTAGCAGCCCGCTCGCGGCTTCGCCGCGTGTACTACATAACTGTTTCGTTATATTGCAATCCTCGGGGAGGATTTTTAAATAATAAAGTAGCCTATGTTTAATCTTTTATTATCAACTATATTTATGCCAAAATTCAATACAATCGGTCAAGCGGTTTAGATTTTTCATATAAAGTTTCATCCCCTTTTTCAACCCTTTAAAGGTTGATTTTTGCAAAAATATGTAGCCTATGTTAGACCCAGCATCTTTTACTACTTTCATTCTAAATTTCATCCAAATCGGACCGGTAGATTAGCCGTGAAAGCATGACAGACAAACACACAGACTTTCGCATTTATAATATAAGTATGGATGTTATTCAAAATACATAAACACAAACACATTAAACAGCTATGGTTGTGTAGTACACACAACCATAGCTGTTTCGATATATTGGAACCTTTTAAGGTAAATAATTGAAAAATAAAGTAGCCTAAGGTTAACTCTGGGTTATTAACTATATTTATGCCAAATTCGTTACAATCTGTCAAACGATTTAATTTTTTTAACAAATTTTCGTCATTCTACATCTTAGGGGTTGATTTAAAAAAAAGAAACCTATGTTTGACTCTCGATCTTCAAGTTTTCCCATTCGAAATTTCATTCAAATCCGATCGTTAAATTTGCCGTGAAAACGTAACAGACAGACAGACTTTTACATTAATAATATTAGTATGTATATTAGTATAATATTAAAGTAATATTTAATTATTTTAGCTTACAATATTCAATCCTAAACACACATTGTACAAAAATGACAGCAAAAAACGCGGGAACGTCACACGTCATACGTCATATACATAGTATATATTTTATTATCTGTACAAAGTTAACTTGCATTCGGCCTAAGATATTCAGTGACAGTTGACACTCGGCGGACTGTGGTTAGCGGTACTCTATTATATTGTTAAGTGTGTTAGTGTCACGAACTGTTTGTTTTAACTGTTTTTTTTTATGGTAAGTACTAATTTCATTTTTTAACTGTTATTTATAAGTTTATAATATTTAAATGTATATAATAATGATGTTTAGGAATTACGGAATTGTTCCTGTGTATATTTTTAATTATAATTTAAAAAAATAATACAAAACCTATTTTAATTTGTTAAATAATAAATTTTTATATATATACGTATATTTTCGTTGAAATATAAATTATTTTTTTTAATTATTACTGAGAACCATAATAAAAAAAAACAATATTATTCATATTTATAAAATTAAAAATAAATTCATAACTTCAATTAATTTTAGCACATACATACATATATAATCACATTATGTTATAATTAACTTTTTTTACTATATAAATCTGTAGCCTCCGATCGTCTAGCCCAGGGCTTCTTAAACTTTTGTCATTCACGACCCCATTTATGATTGCGAGTTTCTTGACGACCCCATACAAATATAAAAGAAAAATAAATTAATATTTTTTGATGATTTATTTATTAGGTAACAATATACATATACATATGAAAATATATAGTTTTAAAATTCGTTTCGAAACGCCAACTCTAGTGATGTTATTTAATGGTATATATAAATATTTAACATTAAAATCTCTCTTCTCCGGTACCTGAGACAAATCGTGGCTAAGTTCCGCCACTCAACCCGCAATATTTCGATTTTGGCCGGAGAGTGGACAAAGAGTGTTTTGACACTACGTTCTCTCCGACTATCCTGCTGTGCGGGAAAAAGACGTGAAGTGATTGCTGAGAAGTGTTATTTAGTCGTTGCTATTATTATTTTAGACTACTGCAATTTTTATGCTTATTCCCCTTCTTTCCTTTATTTATTTATTCGAGAATTAGGAAAAACTTATAAAACTTGAAAAAAAACATTTAAAAAAAAAACAAAACAAAAGGAGAAATAGTGAAATACTGTGTGATTGACTGACTGATAACTCACAGTAGAAAGTACTGGACTTTGAAATTTATCATATTCCTTGAGGAGTACAGGGAAGATGCATGGGAAAATGGACAGTCCACGCAAACATTGTGCAATGCTTATTTAAAATATAATAATTATTTGTTTTGAAATTCCATTTAAAATATATGCTTATAACTAAGTTCATTATTAATTTTGAAATAAAACTGTTTCTAATCGGATTAATCGCGTTTATTTTTGGTATTCGGTATTTGTTGACTAGGTCAAGAGGAGTCATACGACACTTCATTCATTAATCTACGAGGTATTATAATAATTAAAACCATTATAAAGATGTAAGTGTTTATGAGTTTGTATGTTTGAGATAGATAACCTCTGAAACTACCGAAACAATTTAAAAAAAATCTTTTACTAATATTAAAATTATTTATTAATAATAGGGCCAGTCGTGGCCCAGTGGCACAAGAGTGTGACTGTAAACGACTGGTTGTGGGTTCGATTCCCACTCGAGGAGTGGAAATTATATTTTCATTTTCTTCGCTCTGGTGTCGAGGTAAAGCGCGGCGTTAAGTTCCGCCACTTAACACGCAAGAATCCGAATTCGGCTATAAGTGAGGAACAGAGTGTCTTAACACTAGGTTCCCTCTGCCTACCCTGCTGTGTGCGGGATATAGCGTGAAGCTATTTATTTATTATTTTTTAATAATAACAAGTACTTCTTTTATAAAACGGCTTGATTATCCCTTACATAGGGGCTGATAAACAAGCCCCAGCCCATACCCTGTACTGTAACCTCAACTAATCAATATACTGTAATATAAAACCTATTTTGGCCAGAGGCAAGTATTGACTATTTAGATTATTACTTGCGTTATTTTATTTTTCTTATATATTGACACACTTACACACACTTTTTCTTATATATACAGTAGTTTAATTGTGAAACGATGAAACACGACGGATGTAGGTTGAAATTCCGTTTAAGGGAAATTACTAATTTCTTTAAATGTATTAACTATGCCTGTAACTTTGTCAATGGAATAAAACAAAATTAAAAAGTTATTTCTAAAATAAATATAGCCTCAGTTACTCCTTATCACATCAGTTATCTGCCAGTGAAAGTTCTACTAAAATTGATCCAGCCGTTCCACAGATCAGCCAGAACAAACAGACAGACAGACAAACAACATTATTTTGGTATATGCACCGTGTATTTGCACATATGTATTCATTAAAAATTGTGGTTTTAATATTACAAACAGACGCTCCAATTTTATTTATTTCTGTAAATGTTCCATTCACAACCATTGTGCTCAGTGGAAGTAACTTTAAATATAATTGTATATTAATTGATTGGGAATTCGATTCCCACTCGAGTAGAATACAAAACATAACATTAAAACTCTTTGTTTCACACTAAGATACGAATTATATATAAATTATTATAATTATCAATCTAGTCGTGGCGCAGTGGCACAAGTGTGTCACTGTAAACGACTGGTTGTGGGTTCGATTTCGAAGAGTATAAATGTTTAGTATTTCCATTTTCTTCGTTCTGGTATCAAGGCAAAGTGTGGCGTTAAAGTTCGCCATTCGGGGGGATTTCGGCGGTGCGTGGGGAACGGAGTGTCTTAACACTAGGTTCCTTCTGCTTACCCTGCTGTGTGCGGGATACAGCGTGAAGCTAAATTCTTTTACGCTTATGACAATTTATTAAAGTGTGTGAAAACATTTAAAGTGGGAAACGGAGTGTCTTAACACTAGGTTCCTCCTGCCTACCCTGCTGTGTGCGGGATACAGCGTGAAGCTAAAAAAAAGGAAAAAAAAAATACTTAAAAAAGTTAAAATGTTTTACAAATAGCATTCTCCCTTATCAAACGACTGTTCGTAAGCATAATCTTTGCGTATCAGATTTAAAAAAATCTCAACATACTTGTAGAGGTGCTAATCAACATTTACATATATTATAAATGCGAAAGTCTGTCTGATTGTCTGTCACGATTTCATGGCTAATCTGCCGGTCCGATTTGGATGAAATTTAGATTGAAAATAGTAAATAATCCAGGGTCAAACATAGGCTACTTATTTTCACAAATATCTACCTTTAAAGGGTTTAAATAGGGAATCAAAGTTTATATGCAAAATCTAACCGCTTGACCGATTGTAATAAATTTTGGATTATATATAGTTGATCGTGGCCAATCGTGGCGCAGTGGCACAAGCGTGTGACTCTAAACGACTGGTTGTGGGATCGATTCCCACTCGAGGAGTGGAAATATTTAATATTTCCATTTTCTTCGCTCTGGTGTCGAGGTAAAGCGCGGCGTTAAGTTTCGCCACTTAACACGCAATGTCTCCGAATTCGGCGGAAAGTGCGGAATGGAGAATCTTAATACTAGGTTCCTTCTGCCTACCCTGCCGTGTGCGGGATACAGCGTGAAGCAAAAAAAAAAATATAGTTAATAATCAAAGGTATAAATATAGGCTACTTTATTTTTTTAAAATCTGCCTCCGAATATTGCAATATAACGAAACAGTTACAGCCAGATGCTGTCAATCTGCAAATTATAATTGGTTAAAAAAAAAGAAATCCCGCTAAGTTTCTTCTCAGACCTGAGGCGTTAACTTTAGTGTACCTGTGTCCGGTGGTAAATTGTTTAAAGTTAAAAAAATGAAACTTATTTTGAATAAAATTATTTGACTTTGACTTTGTCCCAATGCTTAACTGAAAAAAGTAAGGAAAAAAATTGATTAAATATTCTTTAACTAATGATCTTTGTAGCTTCCCGCAATAACATGTTTTTTGTTATTGGTAAAATAACAAAAATAAGCAAATGTGATTTTTTCCGATAATAAAAGATATGTTGTAAAAATTCACAATGGAATACTTCTCTAACAATAGAGCACAAAAAAGATTTAAAAAAATAAAAATAGCAGGCGTGGGACTACCGATAGAAGTGAAAACGGAACTATTAAGTTGAGTGTAATTAAAACTATATGCAACAATTATATGATTTTTTTTATGTTTTATTTATTAGTTACATATCATGGGTTAAACAAATCATGAACAAAATATACAAAGTGGTTGAAAAAATAATCAATATACAATACAGTCAGAAACAGTCGATGTATTAGTGTATACGTGTACACAGGCTACTGCGCGTGCGCTAGTCTGGCTCTCCATAGCTATAGATATACTATTATCATGTCGCATGTCGGTGACGCGAACCGAGGATTTTACCCTCTACCAAAACGCTCAACGCGCCTAAACAAGTTTTCACTTCAAAAATGTAAAAAACATACACACACATAAATTTAAAATAATTATTAAACAATTGAGTACAACAAAAAAAATAAAAAAAATGTAAAAAATACACACACATAAAATAATAATTATTTTTTCGTTATAAAAAAATAGAACAAAGGGATATCAAATGTTTTTTTTTATGGTTTTTACAAATTTTAATATATTGTACATAACATGTAATTATATTAAACTAGTCATGCCCGCGACTTTGTCCGTGTGGAATTTAAGAAAGCAGTTATAACTGTAAAATGAAATGAGCCTTAGTTACTCCGCATTACATCAGCTCTTTGACAGTGAAAGTTATAGCTTTTTTTTAGCTTCACGCTGTATCCCGCACACAGCAGGGTAGGCAGAGGGAACCTAAGACACTCCGTTCCCCACGCACCGCCAAATCCGGAGGCATTGCGTATTAAGTAGTCCTCCACTAAGTTTCTACTTAACGCCGCGCTTTTGCCTCGTAACCAGAGCGAAGAAAATAGAAATATTAAATATTTCCACTCCTCGAGTGGGAATCGAACCCACAACCAGTCATTTACAGTCACACGCTTGTACCACTGCGCCATGGCTGGCCCCTGAAAATTATAGTTACGGTTCATTATTTTTGGCTGTAAGATATAGATATATACTCAGGCGGGCTTTTTTGTAGGACTATTTAAGATAAACATTTTCATCATACATTACATATGTACAACTTGAAATGGTAGATTTTTCCCTATTTATTTAATATTTTGAATAATTCTTACAGTATCTTCACAAATTGTATCCTACGTGTTATTCTCTAATATAAGCTATATTATTGTAAAGAAAAAAATCATTCTATATAATATAAGAAACCGCATCAAAATCCGTTGCGTAGTTTTGAAGATCTAAGCATACATACATACATACATACAGACAGACTCGGCAAGCGATTGCTTTATACTACATAAAGAAGACTTCTACTGAGCCACTCAGGTTTAATACATGTTTATATTATATCAAAGAAGACAATGGCTCGCTTACAAATAACTTTCTCAGTGAAATTGTCAATACAAATACTTTCGAATAAAATGACTAAACACATGATTCATGATGTAAAAATTTCGTTCCCCACATTAATGTTTGCTGCTTTCTTCGACGTTAACTTTTGCCTGTGTCTTTGCATGTATTTTGTATGTATATTGATATGATATAATATAATTATTGGAGCCAATTTTAACCAGTGGTCATTTATGGGGCCAGTCGTGGCGCAGTGGCACGAATGAATGACTGTAAACGACTGGTTGTAAGTTCAATTCCCATTCGAGGAGTGGAAATATGTATTGTGTAATATTTCCATTTCCTTCACTCTGGTATCAGAGGCAAAGCGTGGCATTAATTTCCGCCACTTAACACGCAATGCCTCTGAATTCGACGGAAAGTGGGGAACGGAGTGTCTTAACACTAAGTTTATATCCTGCTATTATCCTACTGTGTGCGGGGTACAGGGTAATGATAAAAAAGAAAAAAAAATCTAACAAATTTAGATAATATAACTTAGAGCCAAAAATCATAAAGTCACATTTATATAAATAAATAAAATTGGAGTGTCTATTTGTAATATTAAAATAAAAACTTTTTACTAAATACATTTGTAATCTAAATATATACTAAAATAAGATTTCTGACAATTTTTATCTGTCTATATGTCTGTTTGTTCTGGTTAATCTCTGGAAAAGTTAGACCGATGTTAATGTAACTTTTACGAGCAGATAGCTGATTTATTTAAGAATGATACTGAGGCTACTTTTATTTAAGAATGATAACCTTTTTTAAATCTACCCTGCAACGTCGCGGCCAAAGTAGTTTTAGTAAGGTGTTAAATTGACATTAAAATGACGTTCAAAAGATAAGGCATATAACTTCTTATTTCAAACAATGGGACTTGATTTAATTTGGCCCTCTATAAGGAACAAATATGCCAAAGTTCAGCTTTCTACGTCCAGTATTTTGTTTGGTTTCACGCTTTTGCCCGCATAACCGGAAAATCAGAGTGGGCCTAGTGACAAGACACTCCTTCCTTCACTTCTAAAATTCGAGACATGGCTTGTTGAGTAAGGAGTTGATGGAACTCTACTCTCTCTTTGGCACTAGAGTGGAGAAATGAAAATTTAAATATAATCATTGCTCCGAGTGGGAATCAAACCCACTACCATCGCTTTACAATTAAACACTGAACGAAGCGTCGATTTTTTATACGTTTTCTAAAAATGTATTTTTGTAATTAAATTTTTGCAATACTTAGCGTTAAGGAACAAAAAACGATCTACATTTTAAGTTCCTCTTTAAATACTCGTATATAAAAAGAACAATAAGCTCCGGTTTTTTTACTCTAACATATTTTTTGTAACAGAACAGTAATGTATAATATATTTTTATTATTTTTAACAAGAAACGATTTGAATGAGATTCATTCAGTAGTTTTTGCTAGTTAAGGAGTATTAACAAAAAATATTATATACGTGATCTAGCGGCCCGCTTGCGGCTTCGCTACGTTATATACACTACTGTTTCGGTATATTGCAACCCTCGGTGGTAGATTTTTGAAAACTAAAGTAGCCTATGTTTAACCTTGGATTATCAACTATATTTATGCCAAAAATTCATTACAATCGGTCACGCGGTGTAGATTTTTCATATAAACTTTCATCCAAATCGGACCGGGAGATTAGCCGTGAAAGCGTGACAGACAAACACACAGACATTCGCATTTATAATATAAGTATGGATTAAAAGGACTTTAAGATTAAAAATAATTTGGTAATGAATCCTTCTTGGCATCCTTTAATTTAGAACAATGTTGACTGACGGAACTTAACGCCACGCTTTCTTCTTATTGATGACAATTCTTATGTGTCTTAAGAATTCATATTAGTTACGAAGCTAAAGCGAGAAGGTTATAAAAAATATGATTAGTAGTTTTTTTTAGCTTCACGCTGTATCCCGCAGACATTCGGATAGGCAGAGGGAACCTAGTGTTAAGACACTCCGTTCACTTTCCGCCGAATTCGGAGGCATTGCGTGTTAAGTGGCAGAACTTAACTCCGCGTTTTGCCTCGACACTAAAGCGAAGGAAATGGAAATATTAAATATTTCCACACCTGGAGTGGGAATTGAACCCACAACCAGTCGCTTTACAGTCACACTTTGTGCGTGGGGAACGGAGTGTATTAACACTAGGTTCCCTCTGCCTACCCTGCTGTGTGCGGGATACAGCGTGAAGCTATCTTACTTGAGATAAGCTATAAGCGAAGCTCTAACGCACTGACTCGTGGGACTTTCTCCGCGATCAATATCGGGGTCAGGGTCGGCCATTGGCACAAAATGTCGGACGTACTTATTTGAAATAAAAAGTTAAAATTTCACTAATTTTTTATTATGTTTTCTCTTTCTTTACGCATTTTTGTAACGGAATAAAGAGAAATGATTCCTATTTTTGCTTTTTATTTAAATAGAATAATTTCTTTGTGAGACTTAATAATGTTTTTTGTAACTTAAGTAGGGTAACGAAAATATTTGAATTATAAACATATTTTTAAGCATTTTTAAAGTGTTTTTCCACACTTAGGAAAATTGAAAAAGTCATTTAGAAAAACACTTAGGAATAAGTGCTGGTAGTACAACGCATGGCTCAGTGGTGAGAGCGCCTGGACGGTATTTAGGAGGCGCGGGTTCGAATCCCGCTGCGTTCAAATTTTTGTACGTTTTCTTAATACGTCGTCTTCTATAAACATATTATCGAGTGGTATTTTTTCAATTTCATGCTTTATCCCTTATAACAGGATAGTCAGAGGAACCTAGTGTCAAGACACTCCGTTCTCAACTTTCTGATAGAATTCGAAATATGCGGCTGCGGATCTCGAAATGGCGGAACTTATTGTGTGCTTTATTGTTTTACCAGAGCGCAGAAAAAGAGATTAATTTATATATTTCACGAGTGGAAATTGAACCCCCAACACCTCTTACAGTCAGATCTACGGTTTTCTATTTGAATTTTATTCTTTGAATCTGTTACTTCCATACAATTTTTTTTTAGCTTCACACTGTATCCCGCACACAGCAGGGTAGGCAGAGGGAACCTAGTGTTAAGACACTCCGATCCTAACTTTCCGCCGAATTCGGACGCATTGTGCATTAAGGAGAGTGGAAATATTAAATATATCCACTCCTCGAGTGCGAATCGAACACACAACCAGTCGTTTACAGTCACACGTTCGCCACTGCGCCAGGACTGGCCCCATACGGTTATTGTTCATATTCAGTGCACCGTGTACATACTCGTATGTACGTTTATGATTTTCATACAATTTTTATTTGTTAGCGATTAGATTACTGACACGGATACTTGCTAGTTCGATTTGTTTGCTAGCAATAAATATTACTTATCCACATTCTTTCCAGTCTTGGCCGCCACTTAACACGCAATGCCTCCGAATTCGGCGGTGCGTGGGGAACGGAGTGTCTTAACACTAGGTTCCCTCTGCCTACCCTGCTGTGTGCGGGATACAGCGTGAAGCAAAAAAAAACATTCTTTCCGAACAGTAGGATAATCAGAAAACGTAGTGTAAAGCTATTTGTAGCTCCGTGTAGGGCGTGTATGGAGGTTGATGACAGTGGACGAGGCGAAAGTATGCAGGGACCGTAGCGTTTGGCGCTCCGTCCTCTCTGACTACCCCGCAAGGGATACAGCGTGAAGCTAAGTAGTGTAAAGACACTCTATTCCAGAAATAGAGATCGGTTAAGAGGCAAAAATGTACCTCGGAATCGACACTTTATCTTAATAAACAAAATAGAATATGAATTATAGTTATTATTTAATAAAATTCTATTTATAAAATATTACGTAATATGAGGCAAAGCGCGGCGTTAAATTCCGCCACTTAACACGCAATGCCTCCGAATTCGGCGGTGCGTGGGGAACGGAGTGTCTAACACTAGGTTCCCTCTGCCTACCCTGCTGTGTGCGGGATACAGCGTGAAGCTAAAAAAAATTATGTCTCTGTTAGAAATTCTGATAATAATTCATAACACGCAGTAGAGGATAGTGTCTTGACACTATGTTCTCACTGGCTATCCCGCTATGCGGGAAACAGCGTGAAGCTAAAAAAATACCACTCGTTGAGATGTTTATATTTAAAAATATTTTGCGTTCTTTACTTCGTTTAGTAAAAACATCCTGCGGGAAGTGTGAGACTGAAAATAAAACTCAATATTTATGTAGTCGAGACCAGTCGTCACTTGTGGGCACAGAATGTGACTGCAAACCGACTGGTTGTGGATTCGATTCCCACTTGAGGAGTGGAAATTTTTAACATTTCAATTGAACGGTTTTAAGTTCCGCCACTTAACACGCAATGCGTCCGAATTTCGGCGGTGTGTGGGAACGCAGGCATAGGGTTACCCTAGTGTTAAGACATAACACTACGTTCCCTCTGCTTACTCTGCTATGTGCAGAATACAGCGTGAAACTAAAAAAAGTTCATATATCCCGAATACTCTTCTGTTATGTAATGAAATAACAATATTTTGAAACATAACATTTTTTTTTTTTAACTTCACGCTGTATCCCGCACACAGCGTGTAAGCAGGGGGGGGTGTTAAGACACTCCGTTCGTTCCGAATTCGGAGGCTTGCGTGTTAAGTGGCGGAACTTAACGCCGCGCTTTACCTCGACACCAGAGCGAAGAAAATGGAAATATAATTTCCACTCCTCGAGTGGGAATCGAACCCACAACCAGTCGTTTACAGTCACACTCTTGTGCCACTGGGCCACGACTGGCCTCAATTTTGAAACATAATATCATATATCGATTGGCGCAAACAAACAATATGAGTACAGAGTTAGAAAAAGTTTAAAAAAGCTGGCTATAGATATATTAAAATCTATTATATACTAGAGTGAAATAGAAAGAAAACGGAATATCAAATCACTCTCTTAATTCCACTTCATAACAGCTTGAAAAAATACTCAAAATACAATTTGCCGCCCAAAAGCCAATTAAAAGTGATGATCAAATTATGACGTAACTCCGTAGAAGTCATGAACTCGAAAAATTAGTTAATACCTAGTTTTATTTCTGTAGAAGAGTTATAGAGTATATACTGTATTTATACTGTATTTATACTGTATTTATACTGTATTTATACTGTATTTATACTGTATTTATACTGTATTTATACTGTATTTATACTGTATTTATACTGCATTTATAGTCGAAAAAAAATAGTCAAAAACAATGCGGAGAACGGAGAGTTATGAATCAAGGGTCTCTCTCTAAACGAGGAAGATTTGCGGGATAAAGCGTGAAGTTAAAAAAAAACAATATTTTTTAATTTTAGCTTCACGTTGTATCCCTCGAGGGGTAGTCAAAGAGAACAGTCCTTGCATAATTGTTTCGCCTCGTCCACTGTCATCAACCTCTTCACAGCCTCCTCACTCTGGGGGTCCTCATGGTTTATACGTGACCTTCCTCCAGTATCATTTCTTATAATTAAATTTAAAATATTTGTCATTCTACTTGTTTAAATATAATTGTATAAATTCAAATGTAGATCAATCTCGTTAACATAAAGAACAATTTAAGAATTTTAAGCGTAGATATTAAATAATGACATAATTATGGTTCATAACCATAAAATCGATAGTGGGGTTCAAATAATATTTATTTACTTCATTTAATTCAATTTATTTATCATATGTGTTAAATTGTTTGACGTTAAAAAATGAAGCATGTAACTTCTTACTTTGAATAAAGTTATTTGACTTTGACTTTGACTTTATCAAAATAATTAAATTAAGGTTTTGCAGCTTCACTCCTTTTTGTGCACAGTTGGGTAGCCAGAGAGAATGTAGTGTTAAGAGAATCGAGTGTGTGAGACACAGCGGCATATTCGTCTTATATTCGTCTTCGTCAGGTCGGAGAAATAGTTTTTTTTTTTAGCTTTACGCTGTATCCCGCACGCAGCAGGGTAGGCAGAGGGAACCTAGTGTTAAGACACTCCGTTCCCCACTTTCCGCCGAATTCGGAGGCTTGCGTGTTAAGTGGCGGAACTTAACGCCGCGCTTTACCTCGACACCAGAGCGAAGAAAATGGAAATATAATTTCCACTCCTCGAGTGGGAATCGAACCCACAACCAGTCGTTTACAGTCACACGCTTGTACCACTGGGCCACGACTGGCCACAATAGTTATATGTATTTAACTGGGAAATAGTTATATGTATTTTAGAATAATAAAATAAAGAAAATGGTTATATTTTTGTATCTTTATAAAAATATAACCATTTTCTTAGGTGGGAATCGAACCTATAGTCAATCGTGTTTCCTGAACTATATATAAAAATATATATAAAAATAACTTCAACTATTACTATATTATTAATTTATGCAATTCTACTGAAATAGAGAAAAAAAATATAATGTGTTTATTTCTCCGTTCTCGCATTTTGCAACTATGAATTCTATCAGTCGACGATGTCTTCCATTAGGGCGGTGCGTGGAAAACGGAGTGTCTTAACACTAGGTTCTCTCTGCCTACTCTGCTATGCGGGATAAAGCGTGAATCTAGAAAGAAATATACATTATGTTCTATTTTGAACTTTCATACATAAATTTCAATATTTTTTTTATTCTACAATATAGTCCTGCTTATAGTCTTGTCAGCAAGTTGAATAAAGAATATTTTTCTTATATTAACTTAAACCTAATATAGGTTCACTCTGCCTAACCTGCTGTGTGCGGGATACAGCGTGAAGTTAAAAAAAACCGACTTAGACTTAGTGATAAAGCGAAAAAACGGAAAAAATATACATTTAGTTACGTTTTCAATCTCCATATAAAAATTCAACTATTTTCACCTGCCAAATACATTTTTCAAATATTTTTTACATAAAAACGCGAATTTCAGGTTTAAATTCTACCTCTATCTTGGCGATATCGTCGTTTATCTAAAACGTTATCAGCAAAGGAGTGTTCTGATAAGATTGTTACGAGTTTATTTATTAACTGTTACTTTATGTTATAAAATTTTACATATATATAAAACCATACTGGATCAGTGGGACGTAATGTGACTGTGATAATAACGGTTGTCGGTTCGATTTTCACTCAGGGGAATGATATTTTTCAAATAATCGTTTTGGTAAGACAGAGCGCGGCGTTTTTTTTTTTTTTTAAGTTTCGTTTTACGACAGGTAATGGGCTCAATTTTAGGTAGTAAGAGGAGAACAGAATATCTTGACACCAAGTTAAAACGTGAAGCATACATGTTATATTACTTTATAAATACAAAAAGGGGCCAGTCGTGGCGCAGTGGTACAAGCGTGTGACTGTAAACGACTGGTTGTGGGAGCGATTTTCCCTCGAAGAGTGAAAATATTTCCATTTTCTTCGCTCTGGTATCGGCGCAAAGCGCGGCGTTAAGTTCCGCCACTTAACACGCAATGCCTCCACATTCGGCGGGAAGTAGGAAACGGAGTGTCATAACAAAAAAAAAGAGATGAGATATAATTGTAGAAAGAATATTTGTTAAAATGTTATATTTCATTTAAATATTCATTTAAAATCATAATTAAAATTAAATTTGTACCTCTTTTTTTGTCAGAGCGCTTGGACAGTTACCAAGAGGCGGGGGTTCGAATCCCGCAAAGGCTGTGTTCAAACTTTTTTTTTTTTTATGGAATAAAGGAGGCAAACGAGCTGAAGGCCCATCTGGTGTTAAGTGGTACCTTCGCCCATAGACATCCACAACATTCAAGTTACTGATGCGTTGCCAGCCTTGGGAATGTAGGACATAGGGAGGGAGGAAGGATGGGAATGGTGGGAATAGGGAGAGCTGGCTTACATGCCATCGAACCGGAACACATCATCAGATATTTGGCGGTTCGTCTTTGACACGATAGTGGTCGCGAGCCAGTCGGAGAACGAATCTCCTACCACCAAACTACTGGGCTACCCGCCTTTTACGGGACGCTACCCAGCGGCGGGGGGGAATTGTATTCTTAACCCGTCCCCCCACGGGTAAAAACTATCTAAATGAACTATCCAAAACTATCCAAATGCCACGCATTTTCCTATATAATAGTATAGTCAGGGGAACAGGAGTCAAAATCAAAGTCAAAGTCAAATGATTTTATTCAAAACAACAAGTTACATGCTTCATTTTTTGAACGTCAAACAGTTTACCACCACCATAGTGTCAAGACACTTCGTTCTCCACTTTCTACTTTCTCCGTTTTCTACTTTGAAAATTATTTAAAAAAAAAATATACAAATACAGATAATAAAAGAAAGAAAACTAATGTAAAAACATATATTCCTAACTAGGGCACACCTCGACCGTAATGCTATAATATATATTATATAATAGGTACGTACGACATAGCAACAATGCAGCTTGTAATCCTAGTAACGTGCAAATTAGATTTACTTGTTTCGTTATATTAAGCTCGTGCTGTACAACTGGCTATGCTATGTTTAAGAAATAAAGTGGGAATGGAGAACGGAGAGATCACTGATTTTCCATTTTCTATTTTCTCTGTCAAATGGACTAGAAAATGTATTTTTAACTTCGTCTTTTGTTTCGGCATAGCGGAAGGTAGTGGACCTAGTGTCAAAACACTCCGTCTTCCTACCGAATACGAGATAGTACATCTTGAGTGACGGATTGGATTTTAATATGAAAATAATTACATTATTTTCATTACCCTGAATGGAATCGAACTTATAACTGTCGCGTATATGTCAAGTCTTACGTTTTTTTTAACTTACTTTATAAATATCATTTTGTCAAAACTAACCAAAAACTAAGTCTAACACAATTTTATGAATATGGATATCATATACGGATATAAAATAATTGTTTTAATTTAATTAAATATTTTTTAAAAGTGTGTAAAATATTTGATTGTAGCGAGATTCGAACTCACACCACATGTAAACCGTCCAAGCGGTCTGACCGCTAAACCATGCCTTCTTCAACCGATTGCGTTGAAATACCCTTATTATAACTTATTTATATTGTTAGCATCTTTATAGAGAGATTTTTACAAATTTCTGCTACACAAAGATTATTCTACGAACAATCGTTTGGCAAGAGTGAATGCTATTTATTAAATATTTTTTTTTAATTTTAAAGTGTTATTCACATGCCTCTACAAAAACGTTTAAATATTACATTTAAGTTATTGCATGTTTTCTAACAATACATTCTTAAATTTCGATGAAATCTTTAAGATAAGATAAAAATAATTATAAACATTACAAATTATTTAAAATAATATTAAAATGCAAAGACTTATCACCAAAAGTAATCTCTAACCAGGTAACCAAATAATTTAATTTATTATATTACTACTAGCTGTGCTCGCGACTTCGTCCTCTTGGAATTAAAAAAAATAAATCCATACTTATATTATAAATGCGAAAGTCTGTGTGTTTGTCTGTCACGCTTTCACAGCTAATCTACCGGTCCGATTTGGATGAAATTTAGAATAAAAGTAGTAAAAGTGACTGGGTCTAACATAGGCTACTTATCAAGCTCTAAATGGTTTAAATAGGAGATGAAAGTTTATATGAAAAATCTAAGCCGCTTGACCAACTGTAATGAATTTTGGCATAAATATAGTTGATAATCTAAGCTTAAACATAGGCTACTTTATTTTTTAAAAATGCACCCCCGAGGGTTGCAATATAACGAAATAGTTCAAGCGGCCTCGCCGCCAGCGGGCCGTTAGTAATTTATAAATAAAAGTAGCCTAAGCTACTCCTTATTAGTTCAGCTATTTGCCAGTGAAAGTCTCGTGAAAATCGGTTCAGTCATTCCAGAGATTAGCGTTGCGTTTCGTAAAAAGCGGTTAATTTAATATTACAGACATTCAAATTTTGTTTAATTTCTTTCTTGTACTTCTTTTACTCATAGCAGGGTTGGCAGAAGGAACCTAGTGTTAAGACACTCCGTTCCCAACGTTTCGCCAAATTCGGAGGCATTGCGTATTAAGTGCGTAACTTAACGCCGCGCTTTGCTTCTCATACCAGAGCGAAGGAAATGAAAACATTAAATATTTTCACTCCTCGAGTGAAAATCGAACCCACGACCAGTCGTTTACAGTCACACGCTTGTGCCACTGGGCCACAACTGGCGACAACCAGTGTTGGCTAAAATTTAATTGCAATTAATAATCAAATAGTGACAACGGCTTATTTGTTTGTGAGATAATTGCAATTAACCATTATTTAATTGCTAATTGTAGTGTAAACATTAAGAACTAATTAATTTTTAGCTAATTGTGATTTCCTCACAAATAAATGATCAATCTATTAATTAAAATTTAATAGTTAATTGCAATTAAATTTTACCCAACACTTCAAAAAAACACACATCTTTTTTTTTTTAAATAATAAAATATTTTTTACAAATATATTAATTTTAAATTTTCATATAAAACATTTAAGAGCGCAATTAAAATGTGTTAAGTATTTTTTAACTGTAATAAAAAAACAAGACTTCCTGTCTTTCGATTTGCTTGAAAACGTGAAAACGTGATAAACATAATAGATTCTTAGTAGACGTATGTATGTATGTATGTATGTATGTATGTACTATACTTAGACTTAGTGAAGCCAGTCGTGGCTAAAGTGTGACTAAAGTGGTTGTGGGTTCGATTCCCAGTCAAAAAGTGGAAATATTTCAAATTTCGATTTTCTTCGCTATGTTGTCGAGGCACGGCGTTGAGTTCTGCCACTTAGTTTGCAATGTCTTCGAAATTAGGTGGAAATGGAGTGTCTCAACACTAGGTTCCCACTATCTACTGTGCTGTGTGCGGAATCCTGTATTCCGCACACAGCACAGCTAGAAAGCTGAAGCTAGAAAAAAAATATTATATTGTATACTGAGACGTAGTGCCGTTTTTTTTAGCTTCACCCTGTATCCCGCACACAGCAGACTAGGCAGAGGGAACCTAGTGTTAAGACACTCCGTTCCCCACGCACCACTGAATTCGGAAGCATTGCGTGTTAAGTGGTAGAACTTAACACAGCGCTTTGCCTCGACACCAGAGCGAAGAAACTGGAAATATAAAATATTTCCACTCCTCGACTGGGAATCGAACCCAAAACCAGTTGTTTACAGGCACACGCTTGTACCACTGCGCCACGACTGGCCCCTACAATATAATGATAAATTTATTTAACATTATATAAAAACCGAACTATATGTTACATACATATTTAAATAAAATTTAAAAAAACCTGCAAAAAATAAACAAAAAATTAAAATTCCACTCATCGTATAATGATGAAGTACTTATAATGTTAATTTTAATTTTAATAAGAATTTAAAATGCGATAAAATTCTTGAAGACGTCAAGGCGCAGTGGGACAAATTGTAAACGCGTTGGACGTTGGTTCGATTTCCAATCTGGGGAAAGATTACATTTCTTTGCTTTTTTAGCTTCACGCTGTATCCCGCTCTCAGCAGGGTAGGCAGAGGGAACCTAGTATTAAGATACTCCGTTCCCCACTTTCCGCCGAATTCGGAGGCATTGTGTGTTAAGTGGCGGAACTAAACGCCGCGCTTTACCTCGACACTAGAGCGAAGAAAATGGAAATATTAAATATTTCCACTCCTCGAGTGAGAATCGAACACACAACCAGTCGTTTACAGTCACACGCTTGTGCCACTGCGCCACGAGTGGCCACAAGATTACATTTAAAACTTTAATTTTTCACTCTGGTACTTAAGAAAAAAGGTGGCGGTGAGTTCCGCCACTTAACACACAATGTCTTAATTTTCAGTGGAAAGTTGACTTAAGAGTAGGTTCTCTCTCTCTCTTCTGGCTACCCCACTGTGCGGGAAAGAACGTAACCAAAGATATACTAGGTATTCGATAATAAGCGGGGAACAGAGTGTCTTAACACTACGCTTACTTTACCTATTCTAAAATATATATATGAAAAAAAAACAATCTATGCTTTTTAACATTTTTAAAGTGTTATTCCACACTTTAGAAAATCGAAAAAGACATTTAGAGAACGTAGAAAATTTCAATTTTTTATACGTTTTCTAAATGTCTAAGACAATCTATATCAATTAAAGCCATTGTATTGCAGTACGATAACATCTGACTAAAGTTAACTGATATTAAGTTCAATTCTCACTCGAGGGAAGGATAATATTAAAATTATTTTGATTTCCTCGCTCTGGTGACCCCCTCGCTCTTGTACTCAATTTTTTAAATTGGAGCGGGAAGAACGGAGTGTTTAGACACTATTGTTTCTCTGACTACACCAAATAATAATAATAATAATCAACACTTTATTGCCCATAAAAGCTTACAGAAATACACGAAAGAATAATTGTAACGTTTGTGCAATGGCGGCCTTATTACTGCAAGTGATTTCTTACAGGCAGCCATTAATTTAAATGACTAACGGACAGAAATCGCAGAGAGGCGCAACATGTATTGAAAATATTTTTTTAGTATAACAAATATACACAAACCAAATTTTGGGCGTATAACGTGAAGCTTAAAAAAAAACAAAATATAGCTTATAGCTACGCATCCAGTAATAGATAAGGCTAAGCTATGACTAATGTATTTATAGCGCTGCTTCAAATCCACTGGTTCGCGTGGGAAGCATCCTTAATGTAGAGCGGTGTGAGATATAACACCTAGATAGGTCGTTCGTGTAGACTGTATTAACTATAATATAGTCACTTTTAACATTTTAAAGTATTATTTACACCCTTCGAAAAATATATTTTTTGAAAAGGTATAAAAATTTGAATGCAGTGGGATTCGAACCCGCGCTTCTCGGAAACTGTCCAAGTGTTCTGTCACTTTTTCTTGTAGCTTCACGCTGTATTCCGCACACAGCAGGGTAGGCAGAGGGAGCCTAGTGTTAAGACACTCCGTTACCCACGAGCCGTTGAATTCTGAAGGCTTTGTGTGTTAAGGGGGAACTCAAGACCGTGCTTTGCTTCGACATCGGAGCGAAGAATGTGAAATATTAAATTCCTCGAGTGAGACTCTCGGCTCCTTTGTCGAAGTCGCGACTACCTTTGACCTTGTCCCACTGCGCTACGATAGCTTTATGTCTAAATATTTGATTATGCACATAGCAGTGTAAAAAAAACTTTTTTGTGAATCTAAAAATTTTCTTTCTGTTCTATTTATTTTGTTAAATATAAACACTTTTTTAGAAATACCTTAAAATTGATATCTAACAGTTACTATAATGTCAAATTCTTTATATATCAAAATAAATTAATAAATTAAATTACAATAACTTTTACCAAAATTATAAATTTAATAATAAAATTTATTTATTTAATATAAATATTATTTTATTAATATATATATAAATATATAATCTTTTTAAGGCTGGCCGGTAGAAAATCTAAATCAGACATGACAAACTAGCTTACACATTGAAGTCTATGTCACTGTCATTTCATCAAGGGAGAAACATAATTTTATTAGTACCGCCAGTAATGTTGTATGGAACACGCGCCGGTTTCCATAGAACTTTGTTAAAAATATAGTTAATTTAGTCAGAAATACAGTGTGTGTGTATTTATGTACATATTGTGTAAAGTGAAGACATAGATTTGTGTAAGTAATGGACATTCGGATGGTTTCAATACTAAGTTTGTGTATTCATTTGGTTTCGTTTAAGCGGTTTTTGTGATTAAGCGATTAAGCTAGTGGTTTGAGGTTTTGGTTTTAAGCAGAATTTCTTGATAGAGGAGATAATATGTGTGTAAAACGTGAAGAAGTAAACCGCTCTAATCTGAGTTTTTAACAGTCATGTGTGAATAATATGTAAAGATATTAACTTACAAAAAAATATTGGGACCAGTTAGGACTGGTTGTGGGTTCGATTCTGACTCGAGGAGTGGCAATTAATAATGGGAAAGTCATAACACTACGTTCCCTCTACCTACCCTGCTGTGTGCGGGATACAGCGTGAAGCTAAAAAAAATACTGTTATGAATAAATTAAATAACTTATATACATAAGTATGAATTTGTATTCAAAGAACTAAACGTATTAATTTCATATAATAAATTTTAATAGTATGCACTCTAAAATAGTACCATCATTATGTGTCTTGTACATTTTCAGTATTAAAATATTTGTATATTTTCATTTTCTTGCTCTATTTCAAATTCTAATTCAAAATATCTTTATTCAAATAGACTTTTGTAAGCACTTTTGAATCGTCAAATAACATAAAGCTACCACCGACTCGGAAGACAGTTCTGCTGAGAAGAGCCGGCCAGAAACTCAACAGTTAATTTGAGTTGAGATTGAGTTGAGAGAGTTGATTAAGAAACCAGAGAACGGAGTTTTATGATACTATGACTTTTCTCCTTACCCTGCTGTGCGGGATAAAGTGTAAAACTAAAAAAATATATCAGAATTGTCAATATTTAAATATTATTTTAAATACTTATTTGTTATACTTAAATTAAGATCAATTTTTATATGTATTTCGACATTATTTTGTTTTCATTGTTCTGGTAAGACGAAATGCGACATTGCGTTCCACCGTAACATGCCATACCTGAAATTTGGGCAAAAAATGGAGAACGCAATGTCTGAGCACTAAGTTCTCTATATATATCGGGAAGAGCGAGTCACTATGTATAATGTATTTATCATCATAATAGCGGCTACACTTCAACCCTCTAGGTATTGATTTTTCAAAAAAATAGTCTATGTTTGACCCTGGGTCTTCAACTATTTTCATTCCGAATTCCATGAAAATCGGTCCAGTAGAACAGCCGTGAATAGCGTAACAGACAGACAAATTTCGCATTTATAATATTTGTATAGATATATATACATATATCTAAATTATTCCATTTTTGTTCCAGAACCAGCCATGAAGATGAAATAATAGAAAATCTGATGACAGTTCGTTTGTGAGTTGACATAAGCATCGAGATGGCATCGTGCCTTAGTGGCCATTTTGGCCCCAACCAAGATTACACCCCAGTGGCGGAGTTCTACGCCGACAAGTCCGTGTTTGTTACAGGTGGTACCGGGTTCATGGGGAAGGTGAGGCAATTATTATAGCAAGTATTAAAAAAACAGCTTCACGCTCTTAAACTCGCATTAAAGGTAGTCAGAGAGGGCCTAGTGTTAAGATACTCTTTCGTCCACTTTCCACTTGAAATCGAGATATTACGTGTTGATTGACCCGCGGACTGTCTTAACCCTAGGTTCCCTCTGTGTATTTTGCTACTCGGAAAAAAGCATGGATGTGAAATATTTTTTTTTAGCTTCACACTGTATCCCGCACATAGCACACATAGTAGGCAGGGGGAACCTAGTGTTAAGACACTCCGTTCCCCACTTTCTGCCGAATTCGGAGGCGTTGCGTGTTAAGTGGCGGAACTTAACGCCGCGCTTTACCTCTGGTACCAGAGCGAAGAAATGGAAGTATCGAATTCCACACCTCGAGTGGGAATCGAATACACAACCAGTCGTTTACAGTCACACGTTAGTGCCACTGCACCATGACTGAATTCGGTGGAAAGTGGGAAACGGAGTGTTTTAACACTAGGCTCCCTCTGCCTACCCTGCTGTGTGCGGGATATAGCGTGAAGTAAAAAAAAATAGCTGTTTCTCATTTTTTTTTGTTATACTTAAATACATGGGAATACTTGTATATTGAAAAGATTAATATTAGAATAGTGATTGATGATGATGAAATCAAGGTCAATATGGTATGCTCTGTTGCCAAACGATTCGTTCGATTCGATAAAATAATCTTTGTGTATCAAAAAATTGTAAAAATCTCTCTACGGAGTAGCTAAAAGAAATATAAATTGTATAAGAAATTCGACGCAGCTGGTAATAGTTCGCATGGCTCAGCGGTCAGAGCGTTTGGGCGTTTACCAGAGGTACAGGTTCGAATCTGAAAATTTTTATGTTTTCTATAAGGGTGAAAGCTAATATTTTTTATTAATCAAACATTTTTCTACAGGTGTTAGTCGAAAAACTATTAAGAAGTTGTCCAAAGATCAAAAAAATATACCTGTTGATGCGGCCGAAACGCGGCCAAGATGTATCCTCCCGTCTCACCGAACTAACACAGTCGCCTGTAAGTTGTAATACTAAGCTATATTTAATACTAGTCTCCCGCTCGCGGCTTCGCCTGCGTGAACTACGCAACCATTTCACTATAGGCACATAGACATCACATTAGAAACCTCTTAAATTATCAGTGTTTCTCTACTATATTATGCATGTATTTTACATATAAACATTCCTTTTGAATCATTCTATCTATTAAAAGAAACCGCATCAAAATCCGTTGCGTAGTTATGAAGATCTAAGCATACATACGTACAGACAAACACGGAAAGCGACTTTGCTTTATATTACGTATCGTTTGATTAATAGAACAACGATCTAATTATGAAAAAGTTTATTTGTTTTATTATGTGTTTCTTAACAGTATTTTTTTATATATATTTTTTTTTATTTAAACAAGGGTCTTATTAGTGACTGGAATCTCCTTTTAAGCATGTAGTTTCTGTACCAGGAGATCCGCTCTTTCATTATCATAGTTATAAAACAACAATAGAAACGTTTTAAACATTTTTAAAGTGTTATTCCACACTTAGGAAAATTGAAAAAGACATTTAAGAAACCAGCTGCGTCGAACTGGACGGTATACAGGAGGTGCGAGTTCGAATCCCGCTGCGCTCAAAATTTTTATACGTTTTCTAAATGTCTTTTTCAAATTTCCTAAGTGTGGAAGAACGCTTTTAAAATGTTAAAAAGTATTTAATAAATAGCATTCTCTCTTGCCAAATGATTGTTTGTAGAAATTTGTAAAAATGATTGTTAGCCAAAATTCGTAAAAATCTCTCTACAGAGATGCTAACAACAAAAATAAGTTGTAATAAAGCGTATAAGAATTTCGATGCAGCTGGTAGTTGAACGCATGGCCCAGTGGTGAGAACGCCTGGGAGGTATTCAGGAGGCAGCGGGTTCGAATCCCGCTGCGTTCAATATTTTTATGTCTTTTTCAATAGAAACCTTAACTAATGATATTATATTTACAAAATAATTATATATCTAAAGCTATAAATACATATATTTGATTTTCATGTATTTGTCTATACATTATGAAATGAAAACGCTTTTGTAACTGTAACAAATTACATCCTTTGGGCCTAGTCGCCTTGTCAATATCCAAGTTTAATATTTTTAAATGTTATTTAATGCTATTTAACATATTATATAAAAACTTCTGTTTCATCATAATTAAGTAATGTTATCCATTCTTTAAGTTTTCACATGAAGTTATTATACAATATTCATAATAGTAAAACAGTATACATCATTATTATAAGATTTCATTACAATGGTTAGAAAATATTAGGTAGGTTATATTAGGTTTGGGAGCAGTCGTGGCGCAGTGGCACAAGCGTGTGACTGTAAATGACTGGTTGTGGGTTCGATTCCCACTTGAGGAGTGGAAATTATATTTCCATTTTCTTCGCGCTGGTGTCGAGGTAAAGCGCGGCGTTAAGTTCCGCCACTTAACACGCATGCCTCCGAATTCGGCGGTGCGTGGGGAACGGAGTGTCTTAACACTAGGTTCCCTCTGCCTACCCTGCTGTGTGCGGGATACAGCGTGAAGCTAAAAAAAATATAGAACACAAGCAAGTTTAATGCTTAACTAGAAATAAAGGTCGCGTGATTGAGGCCGCTAAGTGGATTTTTTATGACTTTAGCATATCGATTTTGTTAACATTACCTGTGTACATACAAATGTAACGTTTTGAATATACGACTGTATATATATTTTTTTATATATACTGAATTGGATTTGAAAAACGTTTTTAGGAATCAAAAAATAAGAAGAAATAATGAGTGACGAATTTTAATGTAGTCCGATAGAGAACGTATGGCTTAGCGGTTAGAATGCTTGGACGGTTTCCAAGACACGCAGGTTCGAGTCTCGTTAGATTAAAATTTTATATGCTTTTTGTTAAGAAAAAAAATATTACTTGGCTTTATTAACATTTTGATTATTATATACAGAATAGGGGAGCTCGATAAATGAATTTCCTGAAATTCCTTCGTCCATAATAAAATTTCACACTTCTTTAAATCCATTGATATTAGAAAAAAATATATAAATACTTATATATATTAATATATTATATTTGACTATTTTTTTCATTTTCTCACTCTCTCAGTCTTCCCGATAAACACAAAAGTAGGTCAAAATAACGTTACAATACTCTTATCCATACTTATATTATAAATGCGAAAGTCTGTGTGTTTGTCTGTCACGCTTTCACAGCTAATCTACCGGTCCGATTTGGATGAAATTTAGAATGAAAGTAGTAAAAATGACTGGGTCTAACATAGGCTACTTATTTTTTCAAAAATCAACTTCTTAAGGGTTGAAATAGGGGATGAAAGTTTATATGAAAAATCTAAACCGCTTGACCAATTGTAATGAATTTTGGCATAAACATAGTTGATAATCTAAGCTTAAGCATAGGCTGCTTTATTTTTTAAAAATGCGCCTTCAAGGGTTGCTATATAATAAAATAGTTCACGTGGCGAAGCCGCGAGCGGGCCGCTAGTATAAACATATATCTCCTTACTGATGAAACTAACAAAAGCCATTAAAGAAATTTTGTTAGCAGAAGACTGCTGAGGCCAATCGTAGCGTATACGCAGATAAGTGTGACTGGTTGTAGATTCGATTCCCACTCGAGGAGTGCAAATATTGAATGTTTCCATTTTCTTCGCTCTGGTGTCAAAGCAAAGCGCGGCGTTGAGTTCCATCACTTAACACGACATGTCCAAAAATTCGGCGGTGCGTGGAGAACAGAGTATCTTAACACTAGGTTCCCTCTGCCTACCAAGAGTAGTATAAATATATCTGTATATTTTTACTTAAATGCTTTATTACACGAAAAGGATAAATTAAAACAAATAGTAATAAGAGCAAAAAAAATATATAAAATTCAATTTTGGTGTAAAGGCGGCCTTATCACCACAGGTGATCTATTTCAGGCAACAGTTACCATTGAAAGAAAAGAAAAACAATCAAACTTTTTTTGGTTGGTGTGCCAACATGAATTTCAACTTAAATTCCTTAAAATAATAAGCATACTTAAAAAAAATCATTTTATATATTACGTGTTGGCTTACATAAATCCATACTTATATTATAAATGCGAAAGTCTGTGTGTTTGTCTGTCACGTTTTCACGGCTAATCCACCGGTCCGATTTGGATGAAATTTAGCATGAAAGTAGTAAATGACTCTGGGTCTATTTTTTCAAAACTTAACCGCTAAAGGGTTGAAATAGGGGATGAAAGTTTGTATGAAAAAAACTAAACCGCTTGACCGATTGTAATGAATTTTGGAATAATTACAGTTGACAATCGAAGGTCAAAGATAGGCTACTTTATTTTTCATAAACTCCCCCGAGGGTCGCAACATAAGGATGGATTGTCTAATTGCTTATTAGACAATCCACGCGGCGAAGCCCCGAGCGGGCCGCTAGTAAATATATAAATGTGCATATAAATTAATATGTATGTATATCTGTGTATGATTCATATAAAATATTTGTTCCCAGCTCTTCGAGACATTAAGGAAAGAACGGCCTCAGGAACTAAATAAGATTATACCAATAGTCGGCGATATTACTGAACCGGAGCTGGGCATCAGTCCGCCAGACCAGGCCATGCTTTGTCAAAAGGTGAGACTTGTTATGCTGGTGGGTGTGGGTTTGGTAATTGCTTGAGGCAATATGTTTATTATTAATATAGATCTATGCTAATATTATAAATGTGAATGTCTGTCTGTCTGTTACGGCTAATCTACCGGCCTGATTTGGATGGAATTTGAAATGAAAGTAGTTGACAATCCAGGATTAAAGTAAAGTTTTTCAAAAATCAACCCCTACAGAATTAAAATAAGGGTAGAAAAATAAAAATTAAACGATTTCGATTCATTTTCTCAGGAGTTGATAACGCAATGTCAACATAGGCTATCTATTTTTTCAAAAACTAGTGTAACGGAAATTAGGAAAAGGCGACGTGGAAAAAAAGTAAACGTAATTTCGGCAGCAGTTTATTCTTGTATTGTTGTTGCAAGCAGACAAGAAGCTATTATGTTGTTACAAGTTCTTTTATACCTAATTTTAAAAAACAATGTTGCCATCTCAAAATTCACAGATTCAATAAATTAATGCAACAATCATAATGAAGTAATTTATAAGTTTAAATAATTTAAATAATAATTAATACAGAAACATAAGTCCTTTATATTCTATTTAATTTATAATATATAATTAACACATTCAAAATAAAGTATATTATATGTAAATATTTAATTAATCGTTACATTCGGCCATCCTGCATTCACCGCGACCCGCGGTGATTCGCGTCAGTTGTATACGAGTTGTTCTCCAATTTGTTCATCTGAAAATGAAAACGCAGTTTACTCTTCTTTTTAATAATTATACAAGTTATAATTTAAACAGACGTTTTTATTATTGTAAAACATCATAAGACTACCATTACACGCAGATCTAGACTGTCATTACACACAGCATAACAGTTTAGATATTTAATTTTATTTCATTAGACATATAATATTTATATGTATTCATTAGTCATTACACACAGATCTAGACTGTCATTCACACAGCATAACAGTTTAGATATTTAATTTTATTTCATTAGACATATAATATTTATATGTATTCATTAGTCATTACACACAGATCTAGACTGTCATTCACACAGCATAACAGTTTAGATATTTAATTTTATTTCATTAGACATATAATATTTATATGTATTCATTAGTCATTACACACAGATCTAGACTGTCATTCACACAGCATAACAGTTTAGATATTTAATTTTATTTCATTAGACATATAATATTTATATGTATTCATTAGTCATTACACACAGATCTAGACTGTCATTCACACAGCATAACAGTTTAGATATTTAATTTTATTTCATTAGACATATAATATTTATATGTATTCATTAGTCATTACACACAGATCTAGACTGTCATTCACACAGCATAACAGTTTAGATATTTAATTTTATTTCATTAGACATATAATATTTATATGTATTTATTAGTCATTACACACAGATCTAGACTGTCATTACATACAGCATAACAGTTTAGATTTTACTATGTAGAATTATTTTTAACTACTTCTACATTCGATCACACAGGGCTGGGCATTCTTTATATTTAAGTGGGGATAAGCTCTTTATTTGTATATTAATTGCATATCGTTTATCACTAACAGTTTTAACTTTAATAGTTTTTTTTTTTTTTTTTTTAATTTTTTTTTTTTTTTTTTTTTTTTAAAAAAAAGGCAAGATTAAGTTGAATACAATATTATTTTTTTATTGAAACAAAATTATAATAACACAAAATAGTACTTATTTTAAATTTACGTAATACAATTTTAATATGCTTAAATTATATGTAATACATTTAAATTTAATGTATAAATAAATCGCTACACGCGTAAATTTAAGGTACAGAGTCATCAAAACATTAACTTTCAAGTAAATCAATAAGATCATCCCTATCTACCTCTTCGTCTGAACCCGACGAGCTATCAGAAACAGTTGGTTTATAAGGTCTAAGAGCATCACCCCGTACGACAGCACTAAATTTTCTGTATCCTTTCACGCCTTTAATACTATTTATCGTATATCTATCTATATCTCGTTCCGCATGTGATACTTTATAAGGTCCAGTAAATAAACTCCCTAATTTTTTAGTTATCCCCGTAGTATTGTCTCTGGAGAGTCCCCCTCTCCAAAGAACTAATTCTCCCACATTATATTTTTTGACAGTCTTATGCCTCTTATCGTATTGATTTTTCATAACAGTCATATGTTTATCAATGCGTGTCTTAGCGGTCTCCCTACGTTCAGTTAACTGTTCTAAAGGGGTCGTGTCGTTAGTTGTTGATGTTGGATACGCAGGATAAAGAGAATTTTTATGTGTGAACATTAAATTAAATGGAGCTACCCCAGTTACAGAATGTGGAGTATTATTGATTCCCCAAATTACATCTGATAATTTATCGTCCCAAGTGCACTCACTCTCAGTTGTAGTATTAAGTCCGTTTATTATTGTACGATTTACCCTTTCAACCTGCCCGTTTGACCGTGGAGACGCAACTGCGTTTAACACGTGTTTAAATTGTTTATGTACTGCAAATTCTTTAAAATATCTACTTGTAAAAGCTACACCTCGATCACTAATAATGCGAAGGGGATTTCCGAAGACAGATATTATTTCCTTTAGATGTTTAATTGTTTCAATTGAACTAACATTTCTAACTGGTCTCGCAAAAACAAATTTTGTAAACGAGTCTATAACGACTAGAATATAACAATTACCCCTACGAGTTTTGACAAAAGGGCCTAAATGATCAACATGAAGGGTGTGCATAGGAATATCTACTTTTTCAATCGGATGTAGTTCTCCCTCTGATTTACCATAGTTACCTTTAGCATATGCACATGTTAAACAGGCTTTTACATATTTCCGAATGAACTTGGTCATACCCGAAAACCAAAACTGGGATTTTATTGCTTTCTCACATTTTTCAAAACCTACATGTCCCACTTGATCATGGTATTTTTGTAGCAGACTCCATTTTGATAACTTTGGTATAACGAACCTACTGCCATATATTGTCTTACGGAATAAGCAATCGTCTATTATTTCATAATTATTAATGATATCTGGATTAGTAGTACCTTCTTTAAGCTGTCTAATTATTGATTGAGTATTATCATCTTGCAATTGTAAGGTTAATCGCCAGTCGGCTTCGTCAATGAGCAAAATTGGAATCGATTCTACCGGATTACGACTAAGGGCGTCGACATGTCGCATACGATCACCAGGACGATATTCGATTTCAATATCAAAGTCTTGTATAGTTAGCCACCATCGCGCAATTCGTGGTATTAAATCTTTTTTACTTAAAGTCGTCCGAAGAGCTGCACAATCTGTTACAATTTTGACTGGTATACCGGTAATGTAAATGCGAAATCGTTTTAATGAATCGACTACTGCCAAAGTTTCTAGCTCATAACTATGATAATATTGTTCTTCTTGAGTAGTGACACGACTGAAATAAGCAACCGGTTTTAAAAGGCCATCTTTCTGATACTGTAAAAGAATACCGCCTAATCCCTGCTTACTAGCATCTGTATGCAACTCTGTTTTTGCCTGGGAGTCATAGATAGCAAGTACTGGTCGTTCAGTTAAAATTAACTTCAAAGAGTTAAATGCTTTTTCTTGTTCAGGCCCCCAATTCCATGTTACGTTATTTTTAGTTAAATAAGTCAAGGGTCTGGCTATTTCTGCAAAACCTTTAACAAATTTACGAAAATAGGATGCTAAACCTATAAATTGCCTAATTTCATGTACATTCCTTGGCTTTTTGAAGGAATAAACAGCATTAATTTTATCCTGCCCTGGCCTAATACTCCCAGCAGTTACTTCATGACCCAAATAATTTACACTTTTTTTCAAAAAGGAGCATTTTTGTAAATTAAGTTTCAGATTTGCTTTTGCTAAAAGTTTTAATACTTCTTCTAAAAGAAAGATGCCTTCTTCAATAGAACTTGAAGGTATAGTTACGTCATCGAGATATATCGCTATCTTATTATTAAGAGAACCTAAAGCCCTACGTATTAAACGGGAAAATACAGCAGGGGCATTGGCTAGGCCGAATGGCATCTTTAAAAATTCATACTGACCCCCGGGTGTAACAAAGGCAGTCTTAGCAACAGAGTCGTCGGCAATTTTAACCTGATAATAACTTTGCGTAAGATCTAAAACTGTGAAAAATACCTTTCCAGAAAGTCTGCTTATTTGAACGTCTATATGCGGTAAAGGATAGCGTTCTTTTATTGTAATTGCGTTTAATGCTCTATAATCTACACATAATCTATAATCACCTCCCTTTTTACGAACGAGGATAACCGGACTTGCATATTGTGATGCAGACTCTCTGACTATACCGCTAGAAATTAGTTCGTCAATTTTGGTCTGAACGATGGCATTTTCTTTATGTGATAAGCGATATGGCTTACAGTGCACCGGGTTTAATGTCGTAGTTTCAATATGCATTTCGATTAAATCGCTAACACCGAGATCGTTCGCGCTTTGTGAGAAGACATCAGTATATTTATTTAATAACCTAACTAATTGAATTTTATTATTCTGTGTTATTTCGTCGTCTAAGTTAATATCTAAAAAATTTATTTCGTTTTTCACTTTTGAGGGTAGATCTAAATACGGATCGCCTGCTATAGTTAATACGTCAGCGATGTTATAAGCATCTGCGCGAGCAATTAATTTATTTGGTGACCAGTGTATGTCTGTATCACCAATATTTAACACTAACACGTGAAAAGGTTTTTGCGTTAAAACAGTTTGTGGAATATAATATGCACTCTTACCCAACAAATATAAAACCGGTCTAGTAACTAACAACATATTTAAATCGGTCTTGTATTCGGTATAAACGTTAACACTATAACTGGAGCCCGGACCTAACTCTATGCTATCATATGAATATAGTGAAACTTTAGTAATGAAGTCACTGTTATTTAATGTCATTTCAGATAAGTGTTGTGTGTTATCCGTTGAAAATAAAGTTACAGCTTTTGGAGTTGCTACAAGATGAATGTTTGGATGACTAAGTACAGGATGTCCAATAATTAAATCAATATTATCCGTATATTTATCAGTTATCTCTGCACAAGTTTCAATATATAAATCGTCAATACATAGTTTAAATTGCACTTTGCCCAATGAAATGGTGTTTAAACCACCAAAACCTCTCATTATAATATTAGATGATAAAATATCTAGCTTTATTGTTTTTATAATACTTGCGTTTATAATATTTATTTTACTTCCTGTATCAATATATGCTAATACTCTACGACCGTTAATAGTTACAGTTTTCTTATACAAATCTGGTATGATTTCATATGTAGTGAAATAACAATTGCGTACCTGCAGTGTTTGATTTTGCCGCGGAAGTGCTTGATCTCTCGGCTGCTGGGTTGAGGTGTGCTGCAGAGTGCCGGATGCCTGCCCTGCACGCTGCCACGATCCAGCACCATGCCAACACGCTGCAGCGGAGTGTCCTAGCCGCTGACAAACCTGGCAGCGCACGGCCCTGCAGTCTCGAGCTTCGTGTCCCGTCTTGCGGCAGTTGTAACAGGTCTTCGGTAGGATGGTGCTCGAAGTACCACGTTGCCAAATTGCCTTGGCGTCTGTTTTTTTTACTTCTACCCTCTTATAGTTTTCCAGTAATGATAGGAAACCGTAATAGAGTTCTTCCGGTGTATCGCAGTTGTAAGCCTTTGCATTAGCCCGCAACTCGATAGGCAGACCCCTAATAACACAAGATATGGCAGCTTCTCCGTCTAGGTTACATTTTTTAACAGTGACATTTTCTCGTGGAAGTATTTTGTCATAGTTTCGTCGTCTCCCTTATTCCTGGATAACATTTCTTCCAGTCGGTCCACAAAATCAGTAGAACGAGGAAATGCTTTCATCAATTGTTCTTTCCAGGTGGTCCAGTTGGCGTCGTAACTCTCAAGATCATCATACCACTCACGAGCTGCTCCACGAAGACGGATTTGCATCACAAAAATTTTATCTCGTTCTTCCCACTCGTACAACTCGCCCAACTGATCTATCTTGTGCAACCAACCTTTGACGTTCGAATTTTTCTTCTCAGGCTCGAACACGGGTATAATTTCAGCGTCGAGATGGGTCACCCTCTTCTTCTTTAAAATCTTAGTACAAGATGCAGATGGCGCCGGAAAAGTTTCTTCATCTTCTTCATCGCTGGTGGTATCGTCGATCGCAGTTTGGCTAAGCCTTCTTTTGCCCAAACCACTATAGTACGGTCCCAGCATCTTCAGATCCCACTTCTGAATTGTAACGGAAATTAGGAAAAGGCGACGTGGAAAAAAAGTAAACGTAATTTCGGCAGCAGTTTATTCTTGTATTGTTGTTGCAAGCAGACCAGAAAGCTATTATGTTGTTACAAGTTCTTTTATACCTAATTTTAAAAAACAATGTTGCCATCTCAAAATTCACAGATTCAATAAATTAATGCAACAATCATAATGAAGTAATTTATAAGTTTAAATAATTTAAATAATAATTAATACAGAAACATAAGTCCTTTATATTCTATTTAATTTATAATATATAATTAACACATTCAAAATAAAGTATATTATATGTAAATATTTAATTAATCGTTACAATAGCTTTTAAGAGGCTGAAAGGGGATGACAATTGCAGTTCACGCGTACCATCGTCTTTTTCATATATGTGTAAATAAATCCCCAGTCGTGGCCCAGTGGCACAAGTGTGTGATTGTATACACCTGGTTGTGGGTTCGATTCCCACTCGAGGAGTGGAAATTATATTTCCATTTTCTTCGCTCTGGTGTCGAGGTATAGCGCGGCGTTAAGATCCGCCACTTAACAAGCAAGCCTCCGAATTCGGCGGAAAGTGGGGAATGGAGTGTCGTAACACTAGATTCCCTCTGCTTAACCTGTTGTGTGCGGGATACAGCGTGAAGCTAAAAAAAAAAGTGTAAACAAACACTTTAAACATACTAAAGCAATGACCAGGAATTTAAAGTCAATTTGTATGTGTTAGAAGTAGGCACGTGAGGTAACAGCAAAGACGTTCTAATAATTTACTAAAAAGAAATTCGGCCTGTCTAGAATTGTTATCGATTAATTTCTACCAATTATATCGAACATAGCATTAGCAGAATCTTTTCAAGTTTGGTTATGTAAAGAGAGGAGTTGTCTACATGTGACCATGGACTACGTAAGGTGTTCGAAACGTCGAGTTTTCTGAAAATCAATTTTTTCAAAGATTATTTTATAGTAGTCGATTATTTTATTGTAATAAATGTATGCAATTAATCCTGTTAGAAATAGTTTTTTCAAAATGGGTAATAATCGTGTAAATAAAAAACCTTATTAAAGAAAGAAGTTTCGACAGTAGAGGCAAACGCTAAAGTATTTTTAAGCCCCCCTTTTAAGTTTTAATTTCAGTTGCAAGTTTAATTTTTTTCATATTCATTATAAAAGCGAAAGTCTATCTGTTATGCTTTCATGGTTAAACTGCTGGTTCAATTTGTATGAAGTTTAAAATGAAAATAATTGAAAATGAAAGCTAAATCTAAGGATAGGCTACATTTTTCTACAATCATCACCTAAATTTTGAAATGGGGAATCAACAGTTTGTATCGAAAATCGAAACCGCTTGCCCGATTTTGATAAACTTTCTCACGAAGAATGGTTTAAAGCTTGTTTTTTTTTTTAAATATTTTTTTTTCCAACCAGGTGTCGGTTGTATTCCATTCGGCGGCGACGGTGAAGTTTGACGAGAAGTTGAAACTATCGGTCACAATAAACATGCTCGGCACACAACAGCTGGTGCAGCTTTGTCATCGTATGCTGGGCTTAGAGGTGAGCCGTTTTTAATACTAAGTAATATTTACTACTGAGCTATAGGGTATTAATAGCGTATAAAATCTGACTAAAATAGACAAAGTCAAATAAATATATTGAGTAAAAAAAATGGGGCCAATCGTGGCGCAGTGGCACGAACGTGTGACTGTAAAGCAACTGGTTGTGGGTTCGATTCCCACTTGAGAAGTGGAATTATTTAATATTTCCATTTCTCCGCTCTGGTATCCGAGGTAAATCCGAAAAAAATGGAAATATTAAACTCCTCGAGTTTCCACTCGGACCCACAACCAGTCGTTTACAGTCACACGCTTGTGTCACTGCGCCACGACTGGCCCCTTATTAATGTTTTTTCTTTATGATTTTAATAATTCGGCGGAAAGTGAGGAATATAGTGTCTTACCACTAGGTTCACTCTGCTTACCCTGCTGAGTGCGTGATACAGCGTGAAGCTAAAAAAATATGAATTCCAAAAGAATAATTAATAACTCAATGTAAGAAAAATATTAAGAAACGCATAAAAATATGAACATAGCATTTTTTTTTTGTTAATTACAAAAATAAGTTGTAACAAGCTTATTATAATAAGAATGTCACGTGGCTCGCGAACAACGTGCTGGTTTTTATACGAAATTTAATTATTCGGTTGTGTATAACTGAATTAATCGTGATATATTTTGTGATTGTTTTGTCTATTAATAGTAATTAGCCCGTCGTGGCGCTGTGGAAGGGAGGGAGGTAGTGACTGTAAGAGCGATGGTAGTGGGTTTGATTCCCATTCGGGGGATGATTTTATATTATATTATTTTCGTTTCTCTGCTCTGGTCCTAAGACATGGTGGTGTTGAGTTCCGCGACGCAACACGCACTGGCTCGATTTTGGTTGTAAAGTGTAAAGGGCCCGTAGTGGCGCAGAGACACAAGATGTGACTGTAAAACGTCTGTCTGGTTGTGGGTTCGATTCCCACTCGAGGAATATTTATATTTATATGTATTTTCGTTTCTCTGCTCTGATGCTCTGAAGACAAGGCGCGGCGTTGAGTTCCGCAACTCAATACAAAATGTCTGGACTTAGAGCGAAAATGAAGGACGAAGTGCCTTGACACTAGGTTCTCTCTGACTACCCCGTTATGCGTGTAAAAGCGTGAAGCTGTAATTGAAAACCTTTTCATACTGTTAGTATTTATTGTATTTATATGTAAAATTCGACACGCTGAATCTAGTTGTCTATAGTCTTTAGTATTGCCGTTCAATGTCGTTCTCAACTAATTATGTATGCGTCCATACTTACTCGTACATATATATCTCTGCATGACTGACGTTTGCCTAACCTGACTTTAGAGATCAGTTATTGTGACATTTTTTCTGTAAAACTTAGGATTATTTTGTACCTAAGAAACTCAATTTTGGTATTTCTGTGTAATCGAATCTCTATAAAAATTGTAAAAGCGAAAGTCTGTTAGTCTGTTAGGCTTTTAAGGCTAATTTACTAGCCTGATTTGGGTGTAATTCAAAATGAAAATAATTGAAGACCCCAGGGTTTCTTTTTTCATAATTCAAGTAAGTCAAAGTATTCAAGTGTCAAAGTACTGGATGAAAGTTTATACCAAAATCTAAACCACTTGAACAATTTCGATAAATTTTCGTAAAAGTTGATGACATATAAGTACATACATACGGTTACTTTTTTTCAAAAACCAATCCACAATTAGCCGAAATAAGGGATATAAATTTGTCCTTTACTTATCGTGAAGAGTGTCTACTCTGTTCTCCATTTTTATGTCGTATATGTGAAATTGCTATGAAAATCCTCTCTAAAAATAATCACTTCAAATCCCGCTACTTAAAACATATCACCAAAGTTATTTCATTCACGCTACCTTTCAAAAACTTCAAAATATTATATATAAAATACATTCATACTTTAGTATGGAAAGAAACGTGAAAAAACGTGAAAATACCGTGAAAAAAGAACAAGAAAAGCAGTGAAGATAGTCGACGTATGAATATTTTATACGTCGTTACAAAATTTTACTTTCCGGCTCGACTCTTAGAGCTTCTTTAGGCGCAGGTGTTGTTACATTGTTGTTATTACATCTTTAGATTTTAAATAGAGAGAGTTTTTTTTTAAATACGACAAAATATAAAGGCCCACCGGCCAGTTGTAGGTTCGATTCCCACTCGAGGAATGGAAATATTTAATATTTTCATTTTTGCTTTGGTGTTGAGACAAAGCGCGGCGTTCAGTTCCGCCACTTAACACGCATTGTTTCCAGAATTTGGCATAAAATTGGAAACGTAGTGTCTTAAAACGAGGTTCCTTCTGCTCGCCTTGCTGTATGCGTGATACAGCGTGAAGTTATAAAAAATTATATATTAAGACGCATATAGATTCACGGTTTTTTTTACATAGTAGGGTCGTCGGAGAGAAGTGGTCGGATTGAACGTACTAAACTTTAGAAGTGCAGTTTATTATGAATACTAGCGGCCCGTTTTGCTCCTCGCGTGAACTATACAACTACCTGTTTTGTTATATTGCAACTATTTAGGATGGCTTTTTGAAAAATCAAATAAACTATGCTTAAAACTCCCGGCTATCATATATATTTATGCCAAAATTTATCACAATCAGTCAAACAATTTATATTTTTTCCCCAAATTTTGAGCCCCTATATCCTTTAGCGGATGATTTTTAAAAAAAGCAATAGCCTATGTTGACTCTGAATCTACATCTATTTTCATTGCATATTCCATCAAAATCAATCCAATAAATTACCCGTGAAATCTCAATAAATTACCAGACAGACTATCGCATTTATAATATTAGTATCACCATGGATTTATTCATTTCTGTTACTCTTATATTGCATTTGAAAACATCGTCATGTTTTTTATATGACGCAGCACGACCTAATTCCATAATATCTGACTTCTGGGTCATCTTTCGTTCTATTTACCCGTCTCTAATGGAAGGCGTGGGCGTTCTTAAATACTCTAAAAGTAAAATAATCTTAGAGAGAAAATAAATAGAGAGAAAGAGATTTAGAAAATGTATAAAAATTTGAACGCAGCGGGATTCGAACCTGCGCCTCTTGGAAGAGGCCAATGTTTATACGTTTTTTCTACGTCTTTTTTCAATTTTCCTATGTGTGTGAACTTTAAATATTAAAAGGTATAAATATAGAATATATTGGGGTCAGTCGTGGTGCAGAGGCACAAAGTGTGACTGTAAAGTGACTGGTTGTGGGTTCGATTCCCACTTGAGGAGTGGAAATATTTAATATTTCCATTTTCTTCGCTCTGCTCGCTTCTGCGCTCTTCGAGGCAAAGCGCGGCGTTAACTTTCGCCACTTAATGCCTCTGAATTCGGCGGAAAGTGAGGAACGGAGTATCTTAACACTAGGTTCCCTCTGCCTACCCACCCTGCTATACGCGGAATGCAGCGTCAAGCGAAAAATGTAGTTCACTTTAGTAAGGCCAAGTACAGTATTAGTTACGTGTTACGCAATACACAACATCTATGAAGGAAAATGGTCGTCTAAGAAACGATTGTTCCCAGTTTTTGTCAGATAATTCAGGAAAATATCCACAACAAAAATCTGACTTCTTAGTCAAATTTTGAAATGAAACTATTCTGCCTTTGGTATTCTAGTGCTTGAGATAGCGCGGCGTTGAGTTCCGCCACTTAACACGCAATGTCTCGATTGCTGGTGGAAAGTGGAGAACGAAGTGTCTTGACACTAGGTTCTCTTTGGATACCTTGCTATGTGAAAAGGAGGGTGAAGCTGTAAATAGGTTATGTATTCGATGTCATTTGAAAGGAGATACACTAAAATTGAGCAAACGGATAAATTAAAGAGTGCCTAGTGTCTTGACACTGCCCTCTTTTATTTATCCTTTATGCAGGAAAACCTGCGTCCGATGGCAAATTATTTGACGTTCAAAAACGAAGCATACGAGTATACCTTTTTATTTTGAATTAAATTATTTGAGTTTGGCTTTAACTTTATTAAAAGATAGTTTTTTTTTTTTTAAAAAAATTATGTACATATATATATTAGTAATAAATTAAAAATGTCGTAAATCATTTATATGGAGATGTGTCTACGTTTTATTAAATTGTTGAGTAGCTCGAACGATGTATGGAAAAAATACTAGACTTGACGTAATTATGACTAATTTGCAATGAAAATTACACGAATGTTAATGTATTTGTGGTTTGTTAAACTTAAAAAGTGAACTTAAACTTCTTTTCCGTGTTCCGTCCAGATAGGACAAAGCGCGGCGTTGAGTTCCGCGTTTTAACCCATAGTGTAAAAATTATAGTACACAGTGTAATTA
The DNA here is from genome assembly GCA_019049465.1 of Dryas iulia moderata. Lineage (NCBI taxonomy): Eukaryota > Metazoa > Arthropoda > Insecta > Lepidoptera > Nymphalidae > Dryas > Dryas iulia. The sequence continues at coordinate 3,403,035 of CM032444.1, forward strand.
TGGGCCAGTCGTGGCGCAGTGGCACAAACTTATGACTGTAAGCGACTGGTTGTGGGTTCCATTCCCACTCGAGGAGTGGAAATATTTAATATTTCCATTTTCTGTGCTCTGGTGTCGAGGCAAAGCGCGGCGTTAAGTTCCACCACTTAGCACGCAATGCCTCCGAATTCAGTTGAAAGTAAGGAACGGAGTGTCTTGACACTAAGTTCCCTTTGCCCCTGCCTGCTACAACGTGAAGCAAAAAAATGTACAGTTTGAAGGCTTTTCCGAAAAATGACGGGATTTTTTTTATAACATCCAGGGGCTGCTCTTTGGAGTATATTTCACAGAAGGAGGCTGACATTTCCCATAATTTACCATAAATTATGTTATTCAAAATTTTCGAAAATACTTCAGAAAATCTGTCTTGCCTTCGGACACACAAATATATAATTGCAAACGTTAAAAACACACATACATCCCTCAAACTGCATAATTAATGTAAAAATTTATGCGGAAAGTATAAAGCGGAGTGTCTTGACACTTCGTTCTGTCTGCTTTGCAGGATAGAACTAAAAAATGTTGGCCAAATTAGTCATGTACACGCTTTTAAATTTTCTACTATTTCGCTTGGGATAGAACGTGGAGCTAAAAAAATTTAAAGAATATTATTTCCAAGTTTATAATGTTCTTAGAATTTTCTTAGATTAAACCAGTCTGACTTGCTATAAAGCGTGAAGCTGCAAAACATACTAATTTGGTGCCTGAAACTCGTTTTCATATACGGTTTACGGTTTAAGAATTTTTCATATTATTTATTATAAAGTTATATATAATATTGTCTTAATTAAGTGTTAATCTAATTGTAAAAATAAGTATAGTAAATATAATAGGATAATTCGCTTAGGTAATTTAAAACGTCATTTTAGTTTTGAGTAGCATGTCAATGTATTTTACGAATTGTAAACAAAACATTTTAAGGGACAAAAAGGATACGAGAACAGGTGTCTGTAGTGTTTACTTAAACACAATTTACATAATAAAAAAAGAAAATCTTTTTCAAACAAGTTTCTTCTTATTTCTTAATATTTTCAATAAAACATTCCCAGTCATACATTTTTCTGTTATTTCTCCGTATTTCTAACAAAATTAAGGGGTTGTCAAATATGTTTCTCCTTATTTTTCTGTATATGTTTTTTTTTAGCTTCACGCTGTATCCCGCACACAGCAGGGTAGGCGACGGAACCCAGTGTTAAGACTTCCCGCCGAATTCGGAGGCATTGCGTGTTAAGTGGCGGAACTTAACACCGCGCGTTGCCTCGATACCAGAGTGGTGAAAATGAAAATATTTTATTTATTTATTTATTTATTAAATTGAAAATATGAAATATTTCCAATCCTCGAGTGGGAATCAAACCTACAACCAGTCGTTTACAGTCACACGCTTGTGCCACTGCGTCATGACTGGCCCCAATTTCTCTGTATTTCAAACAAAAACAGCCCATTCATACACTTTCTCCGTTTTTCTCTCCCAACAGGCACTCGTCCACGTGTCGACGGCGTACTGCAACTGCGAGAGGGAGCGCGTAGAGGAGACGGTGTACGCGCCGCCCGCCCACCCCGAGCACGTGGTCACCCTGGTGCAGACGTTGCCCGACGACCTGGTTGATAGGATCACACCGGATTTAGTTGGTGAGCTGGGATAAATATATGTATATATTATAAGTGTAAAAATTAATTTGTCTGTCTGTATGTCTTTTTTTTTCGCTTCACGCTGTATCCCGCGCATAGCAGAGTAGGTAGAGGGAATCTAGTGTTCTGACACTCTGTTCCCACTTTCCGTAAAATTCGAAGGCGTTTTGTGTTAAGTGGCGGCACTTAACGCCGCGCTTTGCCTCGACACCAGAGCGAATAAAATGGAAATATTAAATATTTCCACTCCTCGAGTGGGAATCGAACCCACAACCAGTCGTTTACAGTCACACGTTTGTGCCACTGTGCCACGACTGGCCGTATGTCTGTTTATGTGGCTATATGTCACGCTTTAGCTGTTGTTGTACATTGAACGACCGGTCCGATTTGGATAGAATTTGAAATGAAAGTAATGAAAATCCAGGGTTAAAAATAACCCTCTCTAATGAATTGAAATATGAAATGAAACTTTATATTAAAAATATAAGCTGCTTGATCGATTGTGATGGTTTTTCAGGAAGATCGATTAAAGATCAAACATTGACTACTCATTCAACTTCACGCTTTTTACCTTATTTTAGAGCAGGCAAAGAGAACGTCATTAAGCATCAAGACAACCTGATTTCTACTTATCGGGCGTTAACTAATGGTCGAAGTGAACTCTAGATATTGCCTGTTATCTTCCACCAGAGCAGAGAAATGAAAATAAACATAATATAATCATTCCAGCGAGTTAAAATCGAACCCACGACCAATAGCATTTAGATTCAAACGTTTCATCATGCGCCACTTCTTTTACACAAACCTAGACTTAGATATAATTAATTTTATAAAACTTATATAAATACGTATGTAGCTGTAAAAAATGACAAACAAAAAATAACATGTTTAAAGTTATATTTAATATTGTCTTAATTAAGAGTTAATTTAATTGTAAAAATAAGTATAGTAACTATAATAGGATAACTCGTTTAGGTAATTTAAAACGTCATTTTAGTTTTGTGTAGCATGTCAATGTAATTTAAGTTTAGTAATCAAAGAGTTAAGGAAAAAAGGATACGAGACCTGGTGTCTGTAGTGTTTAAATATTTAAATAATAAAAAAAACATGCGCCACGATAGCATAGGTCTAATTTTTTGTAATTGTTTTTTTTATACATACCTCCAAAGTAAGAATTTTAATTATCCACTATTTAAATGCCTCGTTAAGTTCCGCCACTTAACACGCAATGCCTCCGAATTCGGCGGAAACTGGGAAACGGAGTGTCTTAACACTAGGTTCTCTCTGCCTACCCTGATGTGCGGGATACAGCGTGAAGCTAAATGCCTTACTTTTTCTTATAAAATTTGAACCTACGACGTCTAATTGCAGGCGACAGACCAAACACGTACACGTTCACGAAGGCGTTAGCAGAGGACATGCTCATCAAGGAGTGTGGGAACCTTCCTGTGGCCATCGTCAGACCATCTATCGGTGAGTTGGTAGACAATAGTAAAGTCAAAAATCAAAGTCGAATAATGTGTTTGTGAAGAACCGCCGAAAGAAAAACAGCAGGATTATTTTCTCTAAAAAATGTTAGCAAAATCAATCTGAGGTTACAGTCTTTGTATAAAGATCGACCATCGTGAAACAAGAGGCAAGGGCTTAAAATCCGCTATGTTCAAACTTTACTTTCTTGCTCATTTCTTTAATGGAATATCTTTTTTTATATGATAGTATTTTTTGCAGGTTTAATTTTTTTTTTTTAGCCTTGCGCTGTATCCCGCACACAGCAGAGTAGACAGAGGGAACCTAGTGTTAAGACACTCCGTTGCTCACTTTCCGCTGAATTCGGAGGCATTGCGTGTAAGTGGCGGAACTTAACGTCACACTTTGCCTCTGATACCAGAGCGAAGGAAATGGAAATCTTAAATATTTCGACTCCTCGAGTGGGTATCGAACCCACAACGCTTCGCACAGTCGCTTTACAGTCACACTTGTGCCTTTGCGCTACGACTGGCCTCTAATTTATATGAATATAAATTCAATTAGACAATTTTTTGACTACAACTTTATTTTTAATTAAAACATAATTCTATACGCATAGTGGCCAGTCGTGGCCCAGTGGCACAAGCGTGTGACTGTAAACGACTGGTTGTGGGTTCGATTCCCACTCGAGGAGTGGAAATATTTAATATTTCCATTTTGTTCGCTCTGGTGTCGAGGTAAAGCGCGGCGTTAAGTTCCGCCACTTAACACGCAATGCCTCCGAATTCGGCGGAAAGTGGGGAACGGAGTGTCTTAACACTAGGTTCCCTCTGCCTACCCTGCTGTGTGCGGGATATAGCGTGAAGCTATTTTTTTTTATTTCTATACGCAATATATCGAAGACGTGCGGAAAGTATATATGGTGTAGACATTATATTTATTCTCATGATTCTACTATGCATGAAAAAATGCCACAATTTTAATATAAAATTTGCAATTATAAAATAACCGACCTGAATTTATGTATTCCCATAAATATAATGCAATTGATAAGATATATGTATTGATAACACATCGATATCAATTTTACACAGTTATCAGTTTACATTGTCAGGGATTTTGAAGTAAGCCCGTTATGTCAGCTGATAATGACATTCGTTTGGTTTTGTTCGCCGAGGAATTGAACCCTGGACCTTTTAAAACTAGCGACCGCTCGCGGCTTCGGCTACGTAACTACACAAGTTTTCGTACTAACTTTCACCACCAATTTCTTCGCTTTAATTGTATGCGGCTTCGGCTACGTAACTACACAAGTTTTACACACGCTTGAAAAATAAAATAAATATATATATAATAGCACATACGTTAAAGCGCGGCGTTAAGTTCCGCCACTTAACACGCAATGCCTCCGAATTCGGCGGTGCGTGGGGAACGGAGTGTCTCAACACTAGGTTCCCTCTGCCTACCCGAATGTGTGCGGGATACAGCGTGAAGCTAAAAAATAACATACCTCAAAAACTAAAACTTCATTTGCTAAGATCAGTAGCAGTCACGCTCATGCTTTTTGTATAATAGAATAAAGAAACAATTATACATACATATATCCTATGCTATATTATAAGTGTAAATTAACAATTAAAGAATAGATAAAATTACTTAGTTATAAGGAAGTTTTTATACAATATGTTAAATAGCAAAAAATATATATATAAATAATATTTTAAAAGTCAGAAGTGGGATAGGACATGGTGCTGGTCAAAATAGTAATTCTTATCTCGTACATATTAAATTAAAGTATAAGAAAATAAATATAAATAATACTTTTAAATAAATCAAATATATATATTTTGTTTAGCTTCACGCTGTATCCTGCTCACAACAGGGTAGGCAGAGGGAACCTAGTGTTAAGACACTCCGTTTTCCACTTTCCGCCGAATTCGGAGGCATTGCGGAGTGGTTAAACTTAACGCCGCGCTTTACCTCTGCACCAGAGCGAAGAAAATGGAAATCTTAAATATTGCCACTCTTCGAGTGGGAATCGAACCCACAATCAGTCGTTTACAGAATGGACCCTAATATCAAATATATATTTATATATAACTAGAAATATAATTGTTTCGTAAATATAAAATCATTAGCTAAGGTTTCTGTTGCTGTTTTTATAAATATGCTAATGGAAGAACGGAATCTCCTTGTACAGGCAACTACATGCTTGAAAGGATGTTCCAATCACTAGTAGGTTTATGTAAGAAAATTGTTTTTTAATAAAGAATTTAACATGTTTTCCTATAGACTTTCATCCCCTACTGAAATCTCAGGGTTTGAGTTTTGAAAGAAAGTATCCTATGTTTAACTCTAGATCATCAACTGTTTACAATTTAATTACAACTGTCTTCAATTGTTTTCGTTCCGAATTCCATTCAAATTGCGGTGGTAAAGTAACCGTGAAAGCATAATAGATAAATAGAAGAAAACTTTCGTATTAATATTAGTATGCTGTTCTACTAAGCTGTGTGGAGTTCCTCTGTGGAACTGACCTCCTCCCCGGTTGTAACTTGTTGTAGGACTGACAATACTGACATTCGTATGTTATATTGGACAGCTTTAATACCTTGCACTACGATAGCTTCAATCAATCTATGTAAGGAAATCTTGCAATCCTGTTCAAACAATTTTTTTGCTTCTGATTTTCATCCTTTCTTCATAATTTGTCCACTTATACGTGTACATATTTTCTAACAAATCAGATAGCAATACTAGAAGTGAATCAAAATAACGTTGAAAGGTTTTCTCTAAGTAATTGATCTGAGCGAAGCGAATCTCTTACTGGTCAAAAGTGTGTTTCGTTATGGTTTAACTCTTCCTGGGCTATTTGTAGTAGACCTCTGAAATTTGGCAGCAATATCGAGCACAGAGTCTTGTGTGTTCTAAAGTTTATTTGTGACAATTGTAATTGTAGTTTTGAATAAATGGTCAAAAAGTGCCCATAGACTTAGGCTTTGGAACGTTAGTGTTATGTTAGTGTTAGTGTTTGCGTTTCAAACTTCTCAACACTCAGCTCTTCCCGCCATGCAGAGCAAAGAGGCGGTTCCTAGTATTTAGATATCTTAAAAATTGAAGTGAGGAACGGAGTATCTTAACACTAGGTTACCTCTGCCTACCTTGCTGTGTGCGGAATACAGCGTGAAGCTAAAAAAAAAAAAAATTATTAAAGTGTGCCAAAAAACCACATCACAAATTACTCATATTTGTCAATAATCCCCTGAACACCACTTATAGTTATTAGATAAGTGTTGATAACGATTATATTATATCATTTTTTAAATTTATACATACGTATAATGAAAATGTAACTGAATGCTGTCTGTACGTGAAAGGGAGAGAAAAATTATTATTAGCGACATTTGTCAATGTGCTTATAACATTTTAAAGTGTTATTTATTCACACACTTAGGATTTAGTGGCCAATCGTGGCCCAGTGGCACAAGCGTGTGACTGTAAACGACTGGTTGTGGGTTCGATTCCCACTCGAGAAGTGGAAATATTTAATATTTCCATTTTCTTCGCTCTGGCGTTGAGGTAAAGAGCGGCGTTAAGTTCCGCCACTAAACACGCAGTGCCTTCGAATTTGGCGGAAAGTGGGGAACGGAGTGTCTTAACACTAGGTTCCCTCTGCCTACCCTGCCGTGTGCGGAATATAGCGTGCAGCTTAAAATAAAATTTATAATTTTATCGTATCGATCAATGATTAATACATCATATAAGTAAATTCGTCACAGTCAAAATATTTTCTTTGAAAATTTCGCGTAATCTATGTCTAGTCGCGTGACTGGGCGAGTGATAAGAATTGATAACAGATAAGTCATACTTTTGAGATAATATCGACCGAGTAATTATGTTATTGTGTCAATTTTTATCATTTTATTACTGTTAAAAATCGGTGGGGTGAGTGGGGAACGGAGAGTCTTAACACTAGGTTCCCTCTGCCTACCCTGCTGTGTGCGGGATACAGCGTGAAGCTAAAAAATATAAAAAGAATAATCGGCAGTACATGGAAAACAGAGTGTCTTACAGCGTGAAGCGCTATTTTTATTATATTATAGGTCGTTGTAGCGCAGTGGTACAGCGTCTGACTGTGAATGCGATTGGTTGTGGGTTCGATTACCACTCGGGGAAATGATAACATTTGGATTATTACCATATGTCTTTTCTGGGGCCAGTCGTGGCGCAGTGGAACAAGCATGTGACTGTAAACGACTGGTTGTGGGTTCGACTCCCACTCGAGGAGTGGAAATATTGAATATTTCAATTTCTTCGCTTTAGTATCAAGGCAAAGCACGGCGTTAAGTTTCTCCACTTAACACGCAATGCCTCCAGAATTTGCCGGAAAATGGGCAACGGAGTGTCTTAACACTAGGTTCTCTCCGACTACTCTACTATACGGGAAGAGGTGAGAAGCTACTTCTTTTTGTTATTTTAAAAATAATACAATGAAACAATACATTTTTTTCTCTCCATTGTCTAAAATGTTTATATTTGGTTTATTGCTTCGAAAACTGTTTACAATTTGTTTATAAATATAAGAAAAGAATTCCTGCACAAAATCAATTGTTGCTTTTCATAAATATTATGTATTGATTTTCATTCTTTAGTTCAAACTTGTCAGTTTGTTCGTATAATTATTATATTTTACAGCTTCACGCACAGAGGGTAGTCGGTTGCTTGACTGAATTCGATGTTAATTCTCGGGAAAATAATGTGAGTGTGAATTTTTGAAAAAAAAAAGCTAGTCATTATTTTAATTACTAGCTGTTTTTTTTCTAAAATTCACCCTGAAGCTAAGGGCTGTATTGGGAGATGAAAGCTTGTTGTATTAGAAGATGAACGCAGGCCGCAAGCAGTGCTAATAAATAATAATAAATTGTGTTTTCAAGTGCCAAGACACTCCGTTTTTCACTTCCCGAAATCGAGACTTATAATTGTAAATAATCTTCGATAAGTTAATAATGTATAAGTAACCAGCGACGCGCTTAAGGCTACGCCGCGTGATATGCAACTTTTATCCACTGTTTGGATTGCCTTTTTTGGATATTCTATTTTTTTGTTATGAAAATATAACCTATAGCACTCCTGAATAGAGTAGCTTTCTAATTATAAAAGAGTTTTCATGATCTGTTGAATTAGTTCTGAAGATAACTGCTTACAAAAAAAATTACATACTTCTTTTTTTTTAGCTTCACGCTGTATCGCGCACACAGCAGGGTAGGCAGAGGGAACCTAGTGTTAAGACACTCCGTTCCCCACTTTCCGCCGAATTCGGAGGCTTGCGTGTTAAGTGGCGGAACTTAACGCCGCGCTTTACCTCGACACCAGAGCGAAGAAAATGGAATTATAATTTCCACCCCTCGAGTGGGAATCGAACCCACAACCAGTCACACGCTTGTGCCACTGGGCCACGACCGGCCACACATTATATCCTTGAACTCTTTATTATAATATTATAGATAAAGTAACGCAGAGGCCAGTTATTGGCTTAGGTGCATAAAGTATGACTGTAAACGCGACTGGTTGGGGGTTTGATTCCCACTTGAAGAATTTAAATAATAAATATTTTACTTCGCCCTGGTGCGAGGCAAAGCGCGGCATTGAATTCCGCCACTTAACACGTAATGCCTCCAGAATCCGGAAGAAAGTGGGGAACGGAGTGTCTTAACACTAGGTTCCCTCTGCCTACCCTGCTGTATGCGGGATACAGCGTGAAGCTAAAAATGTATTTAGATGTACAAATGAATCATTATTCATCTCTCACGTGTTACAGCATCTGGTGTGGATCAGATGATTTGTAAACAACACTTATAAAGTAATAACAAATCTTTTTGTTTTTCGTAGTTAAAAATACGTCAGTAACAGCCACTGTTTCAGCGGTGACTCAGTCTGAAGAAGTGTTTTCTAAAAATGTTTTTATTCATTTATTTATTGGTTTATCACAGAAATTAAGTACAGTAACCATTCTAATGTTAGGATAAACACCCATTTTTTTTTTAGCTTCACGCTGTATCCCGCACATAGCAGGCAGAAGGAAATTAGTGTTATGGCACTCCGTTCCCCACATTCCACCGAATACGGAGGCATTGTGTGTTAAGTGGCGGAACTTAACGCCGTGCTTTGCCTCGGCACCAGAGCGAAGCAAATGGAAATGACATTTAATACTTCCATTTTCTTCACTCCTCGAGTTGGAGTCGAACCCACAACCAGTCGCTTTACAGTCACACTTTGTTCCTTTACGCCACGACTGGCCACAAAAAGAAATTTTAAATGTAAATAAACGCATACACGAATAGTTTCTACGAGGTTAATATACCACATATTTTTTGTGCATTTTGCGTCAAAAACATAATGTTTAAAGTAATATATGTATAACTTAATAAAAAAGAATTTTAAAGTTAAATTGATTGTAATCTTTTAGCAACAAAACCTTGGAAAAAACCTACTGTAAAGATACTTTATAGTGTTATTTTTTGTGAAATGTTGAAATATTAAATACTTAAAGATGTGAATATATGTATGTATAATTAATAATAACTTTGTCTGCGTCGAAGTTAACAAAAAATGATCATTATAAAATATAGTCTGAGCTATTTCTTACTAGCGGTCAATTATAAAGCTATATTTATGCCAAAATTCATTACAATCGGTCAAGCGGCTTAGATTTTTCATACAAACTTTCATCTTCTAATTCAACCCTTTAGAGGTTGATTTTAGAAAAAATAAGTAGCCTATGTTTAACCCAGAATTTTTGCCTACTTTCATTCTAAATTTCATCGAAATCGGACCGGTCGGTTAGCCGTCAAAGCATGAAAGACAAACAGACAGACTTTCGCATTTATAATATAAGTATGGATTACGTTAGCCAGTGATAGTCCCGTCAAAATCGGCCCAGCCGTTCAATTATATTATAGACTAGCGGCCCGCTCCCGGCTTCGCCGCGTGATCTACGTGGTAATCCATCACCGAGGGCTGCAATAGCAACCCTCGTTGATGGATTTTTGAAAAATAAAGTATGTATGTTTAACCGTGGATTATCAACTATATATATGCCAAAATTCATCACAATCGGTCAAACGGTGTAGATTTTTCATAGAAATTTTTATCCCCTATTACCCTTTAGAGGTTGATTTTCGAAAAACTAAATAGCCTATGTTAGACCCAGTCATTTTTACTACTTTCATTCTAAATTTCATCCAAATCGGACCAGTAGATTAGCCGTGAAAGCGTGACAGACAAACACACAGACATTCGCATTTATAATATAAGTATGGATTAGCCGGAATGGATAGATTTTGATTTTTGTATATGTAACGTGTAAGCCTACTTATTCGGCGGAAAGTGGGGAACAGAGTGTCTTAACACTAGGTTTCCTCTGTTTAACCTGCCGTGTGCGGGATACAGCGTGAAGCTAAAAAGACTTTTTAACAAATTTCCTATGTGAGATCTCCTAGGCATTTTAGACAGATTCAATAATTATTACATAATAAGTTGAACCTATATTTTATATTTTAACATTTTTTAGATTGTTATACTCAAACGTTTTTTAGCATCACGCTGTATCCCGCATATAGTAGGATAGGCAGAGGGGAACCAAATGTTAAGACACTCCGTTCCCCTTTTTCCGCCACATTCGGAGGCCTCGCGTGTTGGTGGTGTAAGTGGCGGAACTTAACGCTGCGCTTTGCCTCGACACCAGAGCGAAGAAAATGAAAATGTTAAATATTTCCATTGCTCCAGTAGGAATCGAATCCACAACCAATCGCGTTTACAGTCACATTAGCCTCATATTAGCCTAATTTACACACTTGAAATATGATAAACATTTTAAGAAAATATAAAAGATTTTTTTTTAAACTCGGCGATATTCGTATCGGCATCTCTTGGAAATTCAAACGAAAGATCCGGAGGTTCTAATCCCTCTGCGATGAAAATTTTTATAACTTTTTAATTTGTTTCTCTCCATTCTATTTCTAGTTCTCTCTTCTCTCCGGGAGCCGGTCAAAGGGTGGGTGGACAACTGGAACGGCCCCAATGGTATAATAGCGGCGGTCGGCAAGGGCGTGTTCCGCACAATGCTGGGCACCGGCACAAGGGTAGCGGATTTGGTTCCGGTTGATACAGTCATCAACTTGATGATTGTGTGCGCTTGGCGGACCCATTTGAGACGGTTAGTGGGGATTTTCTGTTTTTCTTTTAGCTTTACGCTGTATACCGCATACAGCAGGGTAGGCAGGGGGAACCTAGTGTTAAAATACTCCGTTCCCCACTTTCCGGCGAATTCGGAGGCATTCGTTTTAAGTGGCGGAACTTAACGCTACGCTTTGCCTCGATACCAGAGCGAAGCAAATGGAAATATCAAATATTTCCACTCCTCTAGTGGGAATCTAACCAATAACCAGTCGTTTTACAGTCACAGACTTGTGACACTACGCCACGGCTGGCCCCTATTAAAATTTAAGTAAGCGCGACTGGTGTGGGTTCGATATCCAGTTGAGACGAATCATAATATTTGCATGCAAAGTGCGGCCTTCAGATTCGGAAAGAAGTAGTATGCGGAGAATGTCATGTCACCTTGGATATCACTTGAATCTTCAAAAAAACCTGTAATATTTATTTAATAAAGCTTAATATTAATTCTTCTTGATTCTTGTTTTATATTGGTACTAGAGGCCCGCTCGCGGCTTCGCCGCTTGGTAATTGTTTCTTTATGTTGCAAACCTCGGGGGTGGATTTTTAATAAAGAAGCCTATCTTTGACCTTTAATTATCAACTTTATTTATTATAAAATTCACTACAATCGGTCAAGGGGTTTAGTTTTTTCATATAAACTTTCTTCCCCCATTTCAACCCTTTAGCGGTTATTTTTTGAAAAAACAAGTAGCCTATGTTAGACCCATAGTGATTTACTACTTTCATTCTAAATTTCATCCAAATCGGACCGGTAGATTAGCCGTGAAAGCGTGACAGACAAACACACAGACGTTCCCATTTATAATATAAGTATGGATTTATTTTTCATAATAACATACGTTTATATTGACATTTTCTAATAAATCCATATTTTCAATTCCAGAGGCGACGGTGTGGTGGTGTACAACTGCTGCACCGGACAACAGAACCCGATCACGTGGCAGCGCTTCGTCAAAACCAGCTTCAAATATATGAGAAAACATCCTTTCAGTAAGTTTTATTTACATATATAAAAATATTTTAGACAAAACTTATAAAAAAATGATAATTATATAGGTTGAGGCCAGTCGTGGCGTCGTCATTGGCACAAGCGTGTGATTGTAAACGACTGGTTGTGGGTTCGATTCCCACTCGAGGAGTGGAAATATGTAATATTTCCTTTTTCTTCACTCTGGTGTCGAGGCAAAGCGCGGCGTTAAGTTACATCACTTAAGTCGCAATGCCTCCGAATTTGAGGGAAAGTGAGAAACGGAGTGTCTTAACACTAGGTTCTCTCCGCTTACCCTGCTGTGTGCAGGATACAGCGTGAAGCTAAAAAAATGAGAATGCGTTTTAAATTGAACATTTAAAACGCTCTCGTGTACAGTTAACGTGTAATTATGTCATCGTTCTATTGGATGAGCTATATTATATGTAAAATGCTCTAACATTCGATCTATAATACCCTTTCCAGGTGAGATAGTGTGGTATCCCGGCGGAGACATCACCAGCAACCGTCTGAAACACAACACCCTGACCCTCCTCCAGCACAGAGCTCCAGCTGTGTTCATCGACCTCGTCTCCAAGTTGTCGGGAAATAAGCCCATGTAAGTATCTTTATGTTATATTATTTTTTAAAGTGCTATTACACACTTTTTGGATGGGCCCATGGAAGGGCCCAGGTGGAAAAAGACACGTTGGTAGACCAATCTCTCGGTGGGCTGACGATATTAAAAAAGCTGCTGGACAAAACTGGATGATTATGGGAAGAAACAGAGAGTTGTGGAGCGATATGGAGGAGGCCTATGCCCAAGAAAATGGGATCCATATCTCATAAATGAAAACTAATAATAATTAAACCAATAAGAAGAATTTACTAACAATTAATTAATTATATTATATTTTTTTTTAAATCTAAGTGTACTTATTAAATTATTAAACTAACACTACTAACCAACTAACACTACAAACTATTCTCTATGAAGAGATATGCGAAAAATAAAGGCTTATTATTATTATTATTATTATTATACACACTTTTTTAGCTTCACGCTGTATCCCGAACACATCAGGCTAGGTAGAGAGAACTTAGTGTTAAGACACTCCTTTCTCCTACGCATTGCCTCCTTGAATTCTGGAGGCGTCGCGTGTTAAGGGGCGGAACTTAGCATCGCGCTTTGTCTCAGATACTAGAGCGAAGGAATGAAAATATACGACTGGTCCCATTAAATTGTATTAAAGAAAACGTTATGAAAATTTGAACATAGCGGGATTCGAATCCGCGTTCCTTGGAAAGCCTCCACGTGGTCTGACCGCTAAACTATGCGGTTAAATGTCTATACATTTTCTAAGTGTATATTATTCATACGGTGTGATTGCTACACCGTGTGAGTGCGACTTTTCTTTTTATGGACATCCATTACACTACTTCTGAAATTCTCATTTTCTTATATTTTTTTACTTGGAATCGATTTCATTTCGAAAAATCGATTCCCTAGACGAATTTATCGTTTCCGAGAATCGAAATTTGTAAGAACTGAAATTGAATCGAGAATCGGATCTCCATTGTATGTTCTATTTCTATCGTGCTATATATAGGAAAGACTTTTTGCCTTGGTTGCTTGCTTTTATCAATTTGTAAGGAAATCAACAAATATTCACAATTATTCCAACAGGATGATGCGTGTACAAAACAAACTAGAAAAAGCCTCAGCCTGCCTCGAGTACTTCACGACCCGTCAGTGGGCGTTCGCTGACGACAACGTCCAAGAGCTCTGTACGTATCTGTCTCCGGAAGACAGGAAGACCTTCGACTTCGACGTGACGAATATAGACTGGGATGCTTATATCGAGTCCTACGTGTTGGGGATAAGGAGATTTCTCTTCAAGGAGAGTCCGGAGACGTTGCCCAAGTCCAGGAAGTTATTGCGGAGGTGAGTGCTCAGAAAGCGTGTTGTAGCTTCACGCTTTTTCCCGGTTAAGAGAAATTAGTGGAAAAACACTTCGTTCTCCATGTATCGCCGAAAATGGGAACGTTGCGTGTTAAGTGGCGGAATTCAATGCTGCGCATTATCTTAGGTACCAAGGGGGAGAAACGATGACGGCTTTATTAAGCATATTGGTTATAAATGAACATAATCATCAGATTATGTTTTGTATTACAATCATGTAATTATGATTGGTGTGTTCGATTCGCTCTGGCAACTAAGACAAAGCGTGGCGTTCTGTTTCGCCTCTCAATACGCAATGAATTTGATTTTGGGCGGAAAATTGAGAACGGAATATCTGAATCCTGATGACTCTGTTATGCAGGAATAAGCATGAAGCTAAAAAGAAGTATGTAGTGAATTATTGGGTTAGTTTTGTTTTGATTGTCAATGCTCGAAAACAAACGAGGATTATGGATTGTTATTGTTTCTTTGTGAAATAGATTTTTTTTTAGCTTAAGTTAGGGTGTCAGAATCCAAAAATTAATTTTATCTAATATTGTTGGAGGAACATCTATTTTAAAAAACAAATAAGAAAATATTAATTCTTAGTATTAAAGTTGTAACTTCCTACAGTTAAAGCTATATATATCTAAATTAAATCTATGCAATATTAACGATCTGCTTCTCTTTATCTATTTTCAGGTTACGCGTAGTGCATATCCTAACGCAAGTGGTGACCGTCTTCTTCCTCTGGAGATTTTTGTTTAGTCGTTCAAACGCGTTACGGAACATATGGCGTCGGATCATCGACTTCTTAACGCGAGCCGCAAGACTCCTGGCCATCGCCTGATGATGTAAAAAAAATAAAAAACATCATACAACTAGGAACGCTTCCAAAAAATCCTCTTTTGACATTTCTTCTTTTCACGCTGACGTTAATGGCGTAACACCAATAGTTAAGTTTAGTTCGTTTAAGCTTCACGGAGCTGTTGGATCGCTTCGCCGTTTACATTTCGACTGCCAGCTGCCAGTTTGACGTTGACAGTGACAGGTGTCAAGTTGACAGTGCAATGTCAAGTTGACAGCAGCACGTGTCACTCGATGTCGCATAATTGACAGCGTCATCTGTCAAGATGACAATTTTGAAGCGCGTTCCGATCGATGAGTGGTAGGCGTTAGTTTTTTAATAAAATGTTAATAATTCCGTACGTTTTGTATCACAGCTCAATAATTTAAACAGAAATGATAAAGTTCAAATTTCATAGTTATAATGTATTTTGTGGCGCAATGGCCGCTAACGACGAAACAACTTAGATAATTAAACTGCCTTATTTTAAACGCGTATTAGTACAAATGGCGACCGTGCATCGTTTGTTACGAAATGGCGGACTTTGTTCAATTACTATCGTGTTGAAGAAACGGTATATTCGCTGCAACGTGTTTCTCTGGTGTGGTGGATGGAGAGAAGTCGGGTTAATTAATATGTCTGCGGTTATAGCTAGTTGTTTTAACATAATATTGTGGGTATTTATTTATTTTTGTTTTCTTTTTGACAATTTAGTGAGTAGCGAAAATCTTCCAGTCCCGCCATTTTCTCTCTTCGAAATTCGAATGATTCTAGAAGACTTAATAAACATTGCTAGTGTAAATTTAGAAAATTTATTTATAATGTGAAAAAAATAACGTGTTAGTGAAATTTTTCAGCGATTCTTTTTCTATGAATTGGAAACAAACGCTCAAAATTTAGCAGATAAAGTGTTATTGAAATAATTGATAATTCCATATGTTATTGTTTGTATATAAATTTTGGCATAGTAGAACAAAAATAGGTGAAATTTTACGTGAGTTTTTTGGTGTGGCAACACTTTATAAAAATAGCTTTTACAATTTTGTGTGAATTCTGAAAGTTTATATGGTTTTGGTATTTGATATGCGAAAATGTTTTCAAATTGTAGTAACGTTACGTTTACTTTTTCAAACGAATTGTAAAGAAATAGACAAGGCTAGTTACCTAAATCTAATGATTTTTATGAAATTTGACGTTTAAATCGTTAAAGTAAAAAAATGTGTAATAAAATACGTTAATCAGATATTTAAACCAGAATGGAGCCTATTTTAGTTTTAAATGTTGGTAGCATTCGTAAAAATAAATTTTTTGGCTCCTAATTTGTATGAATAGTATTTAAAAGGTTTTGTAATAATTTTATCAAAATAAAACCTATTATTTGTCTTTAAAAATTGACATTTTGACATTAGAAATTAAAGATGGCGTTTCGCGCCATTTTTATATAATTTTGTTCCATTTCATGACGCTTCCTTAGTAATAGTTAATTAGTAAGATATTTATGTTGTTTGTTCTTTTTTAAATGATAATTTATTGATTTCAAATTTTATTTATTTCGACTTAACGCTAGAGATAATTCAATAATTACATATTTTAGGCGAAATCATAACTAATGTAACGTAAAATGGTTTTTTTGGTACGAAACAGTTCGAGTAAGGGATTGTGTTGAATAGCTTCTTTATAACTACACTTTTGTGGTTGTTATTGAAAGTGTTTTGGACTTCCTAATTTTTCAAGCATACATTTGTGTAGTCTTCCCTTCTTTTTTAATTCAATTTGTCACTTTATTGATGATATTATTATGAAATTTATAGCCAAATTATAATCTTACTGTAACCAATAATTTTCACATTTAAGCGTTTCATAAATGTATCTTGTCTCATATATAAATGTAAAGTTTACTAAACAGATTTTAGTGATACTATTATAAATAAAAAATAGTTTTTTATATAGTAGTGTCTGAGTGTTATTGCAATAGGTTGTGGGTTTGATTTCCACTCGGTGTCAGAATTTAATTATTTTCATATCCCCGCCCTGTCTACCACAGACTAATATACTACTTAACACCCATGGTCTTGAATTTAGAATAAAAGTGGTAAACGAAGTGTTTTGACATTTAGATTCTGATATGCGACAAAAAGTGTGAAGCTATTTCATAATAATATTATCACAGCTTCCATTATTTCATTAGGCGATTAAATTTTCTATCTCAATCTAAACTAGACGTGGATATGTATTATCTATAGTTGGTGGGTCACGTGACCATAGAGTTGTCAGTTAGTGGAAACTAGATGAGTATTTGGGGAAAAAAAATAATATATCGACAACTTGACTTGTTGTTTTTAACTTGAAATACCCACACAATATTGTAAGCTCTACTGTTAAGTAATGCCTAAGTTTCTTTGTGATTTCAACCAAACGCTATGGAGTTTAGGATGAATGTGTGAAAATCTATGCATTAACAATAAAAGCAAATGATTTTGTATGACAAATGCTTTGACTTTGACGTTGAGATTGACGTTTGACATAGTTTTTATTTTTAAGAGCGTAATAAAATGGCGTCTTAATAAAATGGCGTCCAGCAAAGTGACGTTTATGACATTTATTCTTTTTTTTAATCGTCCTCCATTCCATAGCATTGGTTTCTACTTGATAAGCCTAACGCATGCTTTCAATCTCGGACTGTCGCGGTGTCTGTTATTTTATATCCGCAACGCGTACACAAACTTAGCTGCCATTAATTTTAATCGATTTTCAAGGGTTTAATCGATATTGGAGCGATTGTATTCTTCACATTTTCGAGCTTCCGGTTTGGTTGTACTCTCTCTATATCTCTTTCTCTCTCTCTCTCATTAAAATTACTGCCAGTGTTACCAGTTTTTGTTGATTTTTCGCACTAAATTATTAATTAACTATTGAGACCGGAAGTTTTGAATCGAAATATGAAGAAATCAGTGTTATATAATTAATAAGTTATTGTTATCCCGAGATACATCGCATCGCGCTTGGTCGTAGTAACTGATAGTGTATAATAAATGATTCCTAAACGCGAGTTTGTGATTTCATTTCTTGCTTGTAAGTATATATGTATGTAAATTTTGAAAAAAAAATAATAACTAACTTTTAAAAAAAAATTACAACGTCTTTCAGTTTGTTCTAGTTATGCTTTTTTGTATTGCAAGAGCGAGCGGTTATTGTTATTTATGTATATAGAATTTAGTTTTACCTCAAGAATCTAATGAAACGGATTTGTGTTCGTTCGTGTGACTTGGAGTGTTTCGGCGGTTTCTAAACGAATGAACGCGTATTATATATTAAATGTGCAACTATACTTAATAAAATACAATATAAAAAGCTTATAAATGTAACTTAAGTTATAATCTGTGTAAATCAATTGTAAGCCAGTGTTGCCACTAAGCCGGAACAAGATGGCGCGCGTTCGTTCGGAAACCGTCAGAAAATATGCTTTAATGTAAAATTTATTTCGCTTAGACGCCAGCGGTTTATAATAATATAATAAATAATAAAGGGAATCCGTTAATGGAATGTTGACTTGTGGCGGGTGAGTATGCTCAATGTTTGATAGTCCGCGTCTCGATTTAGTTAGGCCTAAACAACGGCCTTTACAGATTAAATATTTTAAAATAAATTCTAAATCAATTTTCTAAACTAATTTTTGTTTTATCTATAGTTGTTAACTTGCAATAATGTTTTAAATGGCAACATTGAATGGTTATGTTAGAGTGAGACAGCGCTACCTAGCTAGAACGGGACGGGGATGGTCTGAAGGCAGCCAACGTGTCTCGGTGATAGGACGGTATTTACATGGGGGGTTAATTTATTATTCCATATATATGAAAATAAAAGAATGTAAAGTTTGACATGTTTTATTTTTTTACCCTTAAATTTATTTAAAATAATTATTATCTGTCACCCTTTGAGGTTTTGTCTAGATTTTCAAAACGCGGCGTTAAGTTCTGTGACTTAATATGCAATGTCTCGATTTTAGGCGGAAAGTGGAGAAATAATAAAAATTTGAACGCAAGTGTTCTGTGATTGCTACTACGTAAAGTGTTCAAGTACCAGCTGCATTGAAATTCTTGTACGCTTATTACAACTTATTTATGTAGTTAGAATCTCTGTAGAGAGATTTTTACAAATTTCTGCTACCCAAAGATTATTCTACGAACAATCGTTTGGCGAGAGAGAATGCTATTTATTAAACACCATTCACATTTTAAAGTGCACACTTTTGCTATAGCAGCACGCTGTTTGTTGTACACAACAGGGCAGCAGGGTACGCAGAGGGAACCTAGTGTTAAGACACTCCGTTCGCCACTTTTCGCCTAATTCCTAAGGCATTGCGTGTGAAGTAGAAGATAATGGAAATCGAGTAGGAATCGAACCCACAACCAGTCGCTTTACAGTCACAAATGCCTACAAGCCACGACTGACAATACTCAGGAAAATTGAAAAAGACATTTAGCAAACGTTTAAACATTTGAACGCAGCGAGATTCGAATAGCAATATAAAATGTTAAAAATAAATTATTTGAATAATATAATGAGGCCAGTCGTGGCCCAGTGGCACGAACGTGTGACTATAAACGACTGGTTGTGGGTTCGATTCCCACTCGAGCAGTGGAAATATTTAATATTTAAATCTTCTTCGGTTTGGTATCGAGGCAAAGCGCGACGCTAATTTCCGCCACTTAACATGCAATGCCACCGAATTCGGCGGAAAGTGGGGGAACGGAGTGTCTTAACACTAGGTTCCCTCTGCCTACCCTGCTGTGTGCGGGATACAGCGTGAAACTAAAAAAAAAGAAAAAAATATATAATAAGTGTAATATTAAAGTAGGAAACGGAGTGTATTAACACTAGGTTCCATCTGCCTACTGAAACCACCACTGTCTAACTAAAAAAAGAGGAAAAGAACACTATTTGAATTCCTTCCATCCATCTTCTGGCTATGTATGACCATACATAGTGTATCTTAATACTAGGTTCCCTCTGCCTACCCTGCTGTGTGCGGGATACAGCGTGAAGCTAAAAAAAAACCGTTTTAAATTACTGTTAACTGTGATTAACTGTGACGAGATTTACTCATTTCGACTAATATTTCTTTTGAAAAGTTGTTTGATCCCACGTTCTGAACCACCTACTTGAAGTCCAAAAATAATCTTGTGTGTAAAAACTAAGATTGAAAAATAAAATGGTTTTATCATTAAAACAGTTTTTATTAATGAATGGGAGCCAACGAGCCAAGATCATCATCACCAGAGTCTTCGGAGATTATATCATCATCTCGAACTTTAATTATTATTGCGTGTTCAATAAAATTGTCGAAGTGGACGTCGCGCATCATTAACCATCATCCGATGTAACATTGTACAAACGTATTACTTTCAGTGTTCCTATATTATTATTTTTTTAGCTTCTCGCTGTATCCCTTGCGGGGTAGTCAGAGAGAACGGAGCGCCAAACGCTACGGTCCCTGCATACTTCGGCTTAGCGACGTTGGGGACCGCCACCCGACACGCCATGTCCGAGACTGCGGGAAGTGGAAGACGGAGCTACAAATAGCTACGTGGAATGTTCCTATTTAAATTTAACTTTGAAGCTTTACTTAAAATTTTCGAATATGATTCAAAATCCAACAAATATTCGTTTTTGTCACACATAAACTGGTGTATATATTGTTTTTAGATACAATAATAATCAATACATTATCAAGGCCAAATTTTCATCTGCAATGTGGCCCCACTATCAAAATATTTGCCCACTCCTGGTTTAGAGGCTTTTAATCATTGACTGTACAAACACTTCCACCCTCAAAGCCGGCAACTTCTCTGATGTTGTGGAAGTCCAAGGAAGAAGGTAACTACTTACCTGAAAATGTTCTATCTGTTCGTATACCCCCTTATTTAAGTAAAAAAAGGACTAAAGGACAATCGACGATGATGAATCAGTCAATTAATTATAGTTTATCTTCTACCCTTTAAAATCATTACCTTCTTTTCAATGCAATCAGGTACAAAAACAACGACTCTCATATATAACATATTTATTTAAATAATTTAATACATGAACAGTGCAAGTGTGCAATATCAAAATACCAAAATTCAAAAGAAAAATGGCCCCAAATATAGTATCGTAACTGTATATTACAAATGTTAGAAAGTAAGGCGAGAAAAATATTTGTATGCAGATTTAAAACAATAGACGTATAAAAATTTGCGCAAGAGGTGCGAGTTTAAATCCTGCTGCTTTCAATTTTTTACGTTTTTTAAAATATCTTTTCCATTTTCCTAAGTTGACATGTTAAAGCGTTATTGTTTTTTTTTTAGCTTCACGCTGTATCCCGCCAACAGCAGAGTTAGGCAGAGGGAACGTAGTGTTAAGACACTCCATTTCCCACTTTCCGCCAAATTGGGAGGCTTTCCGTGTAAAGTGACGCAACTTAACGCCGCGCTTTGCCTCGAAACCAGAGCAAAGAAAGTGGAAATATTAAATATATCCACTCGTAGGAGTGTTCGATTCCCATTCTACAATGGGTCACCACAACCAGTCGCTTTACAGTCACACTTTGTGCCTCTGCGTTACTGACTGGCCCCAATTTTTTACGTTTTTTTTCAAAATATCGTTTTCATTTTCCTAAGTTGACATTTTAAAGTGTTATTTTAAAAATAATTAATTTAATTTAATATCTACATACAAATATTTTCCCAGCCTTACTTGTAATAGCAGTACAAACGATACATAATTAAGGACCGTCGAAATATAAAACAAGAATAATTACTTCCCGCATAACACGCTTTTTCCTGCACAGCAGGGACCCAGGGAGTCTTCGTGGCTTGTCTTCGAGGGATTGAACTATTTAATATTTCCATTTTCTTCGCTCTGTTGTCGTGGCAAAGCTCGGCGTTAAGTTCTGCCACTTAACACACAATTCCTCTAGAATTCGGCGCGTGAGAAGCGGAGTGTCTTAACACTAGGTTCCCTCTGCCTATCCTGCTGTGTGCGGGATACAGCGTGAAGCTACCGAGACATATTTATTTAATCTGTAATAACCCCTCCTGTAGGGACTTCTTCTTTTTTAGGTTGTTTAGTTTGATACTCTTGTTCTTCACATCTAAAAAATAGAAACAGCAATTATTCGCTCTACTTGAAGCACAAAGAATCAAGTGTCAAGACACTTTGTTCTCCTATACTGATAGTCAACAGGTAAACACAAGTTTGTGTTAGTAACTACAACGAACAAATGAAAATAATCAGATTATTAACTTTTCTACTTTCAAAGTAATAAATAGCCATATACTTAAATTGCCAATTTAAAATATCCAAAATCAATAATTTACGAATTAAAAATTGTGGTCAGTCGTGGCGCAGTGGCACAAGCGTGTGACTGTAAACGACTGGTTGTGGGTTCAATTCCCACTCGAGGAGTGGAAATTATATTTCCATTTTCTTCGCTCTGGTGTCGAGGTCAAGCCAGGCGTTAAGTTCCGCCACTTAACACATAAGCCTCCGAATTCGGCGGCGAGTGGGAACGGAGTGTCTTAACACTAGGTTCCCTCTGCCTACCCTGCTGTGTGCGGGATACAGCGTGAAGGTAAAAAAAAATTAGAACGTGTAAATGAATGCTTTTCCTAGTGATTTTCCTGCACAACATCCAGTTTCCGGTCGAAGTCGAGACAAACTCATCGCTGGGGTACGTCTTAGGTACAAGGTCGGAGAAAAGAAAATAATTTAAATGTAACCTTTACCGGAGTGGGAATAAAATCCACAACCATCACATTAACCATTACACACTGTACCACTGCGCTACAATTACCTTACCCTTGTATATACACGAGGTATGCGTTCATATTCTATAGTTAAATTTAAAGAGGTTCATTTATAAGTTTACTAGCGGCCCACTCGCTGCGTGAACTATATAACTGTTTCGTTGTATTACAACCCTCGGGGATGTTATTTTAAAAAATAAAGTAGCCTATATTTAGCATAAATTTAGATTATCTACTATATTTATGCCAAAATTCATTACAATCGGTCAAGCGATTTAGATTTTTCATATAAACTTTCATCCGTTTCGTTGATTTTTGAAAAATTTAAGTAGCCTATGTTAGTTAGACCCAGTAACTTTTACTATTTTCATTTTAAATTTCATCCAAATCGGACCGGTAGGTTAGCCCTGAAAGCATGACAGACAAACACACAGACTTTCGCATTTATAATATAAGTATGGATTCTCCGTTCAACAGAGGGAACCTAGACTCAAAACATATCCACCCAAATCCAAGATATTGCGTAACCCAACGCCGTACAATACCCAATACTTACTTCTCCAACGGCGGACACAGGAAGTGTCTCATGTTTCTCGGCATAAACATATCTGCTTGCACTCTGCACACGTCTAAGGCGTATTCGCGGAACTCTCGCATAATATCCTCTTCTACTGGAGGACCTATTCCTGGTACCGCGTACACTTGTATTATCTAGAAAACATTATCAAAATCAATTCAGCTTCACGCTTCCCGCATAATGGGTAAGTCAAAGAGCATCTAGTGTCAAGACACTCTGACCGAAATCGAGACGATCAGTAGGGAATTGAACCCACAGTCATCTTGTATATAGTCAGACAATGTTCCATTGTGTCATAATGGCTTCTAACAATATTAATATGATTTTTTTTTAGCTTCACGCTGTATCCCGCACACAGCAGGGTAGGCAGAGGGAACCTAATGTTAATACACTCCATTCCTCACTTTCCGTCGAATTCGGAGGCATTGCGTGTTAAGTAGCGAAAGTTAACGCCACGCTTTACCTCGACGACTAAAAAAATGGAAATGTTAAATATTTCCACTCTTCGAGTGGGAATCGAACTCACAACCAGCCACTTTACAGGCACACTTTGTGCCACTGCGCCACGACTGGCACCATTAATATCATGATTGACTAAATTGTAAGCATGCATATGCTATATAATTTAATGTTTACAATATGAATACTATTTTAAATATCAAGAATTGTGATTTCTATAGACAAAAATATAATTTGTATATACTCGTTGGTAAAAAACATTGAATCCTATTAAAATACTTAGTTTACTCACATCTGGTACAGGTTCTTCTTCTTCCTCGACTTCCTCTATTTCCGGTATAATAACGTCCATGTTTTCATCTAAAAAGTTGTCAAGTATCTCCCGAACCATCGCTACTTCTTCAGGTTTTGCCTAAAAATATGATTTTAAAATTTTTTTTATAGAAATTTCGACCAGAATTACCACTCCTTGGGTGGGAATCGAACCCAGAACCAGTCGCTTTACAGTCGCACTTTGTGCCTCTGTGCCACGTCTGGCGCTAAAATAGTCTTTTCGCTACATGAATTGTAAGAAAAGTATAAGAATTCCCACATAGCTGGATAAAACATGTAGCTTAGCGGTCGGAGCGCTTAAACAGTTTTCAAGAGGAGCGGGTTCGACTCTCGCTACGTACAAATTTATATGATTTCTAAAATATTTGTTCACCTTCTTCCTCTTCAGATCAGGATCAGGCAGGATAGCTATTTGCTCATTAATATAGTCCATTATTTCTTTCTCTATGTTGTCTACTATGAACTCTCCGCTCGTTGTTGACATTTGTCGACCAGCTACCATGCCTGGTAATAAAATGTATTATTAATTAAAAAAAATCATTTATTTATTATTAATTTTTAATAATATGAAATTAATTTATTTGTTATTAATTATATTATCATTTATTTATTTTAATTATTTATTTTAATTACTTAATATAAGTCATCATGGTGCAGAGTGATAGTGTTTGAATGTTGAAATGACACGATGGTTCTAGATTCAATTCCCACTTGGGGAAAATATTTATTTTTTTATTCATTTCAGGTTCTAGTTAGACAAAGCGTTGAATTTCACCACTTAACCTGCAGTATATTAGATTCATACGAATAGCCCAAGTACCCAAAAAGCATCACTCTCTAGTTTTTGGGCTAACAGAAATGTTAACACTTCATGTTATTACATATTGTGTAAAAACGGGAATTCTTCTTAGCAGGATTCTCTTAGTAAAAGCCGTAACCATCTTGTACAATGAAGTAATCTGAATAAATCCTTTAAAATCTTCAATAAAAACTAAAAATAGCAAAATAAAAAAGTAAATTCTAACCAAGATCATAGTTAGCCGATTTAAACCTATCCACAATTGCTGCTATGTCTTCAAAAGTTTGCTCCAAATCGATACGTCGCTCTTCTCTCGATTCGTAACACTATTATAATAAAACATCTTTTAAATTTGAATATATAGAAAACAGTTTTAAATATACTAAAGTAGTAAATTATACGACTTATTTAAAATAAATGAAAGTATTTCTGTCTCCTTACTCCCAGAAGAACAAAAAGACACTCCGTTCCCCATGCACCCCTGTATTCGGAGGCATTGGCGGAACTTAGCACCACGCTTTGTCTAGAACACCAGAGCGAAGAAAATGGAAATATTAAATATTTCCACTTCTTGAGTGGTAATCGAACCCACAACCAGTTGCTTTACAGTCACACGTTGTGCCTCTGCGCCACGACTGGCCCCATCCTGGATCTATATTTCAAATTTTAATTTCTTCGCTCTGCCACCGAAGACAAAGCAAAAGAAGAGGACGGAGTGTCTCAACACCTAGTGTTGAAACTCTCTGACTACTCTCTGACTACCCTGCTATATGAAAATAGGGTTAAATTAAAATTTAATACGATATAATATCAATACTTTTTGAACAAACGCTTTAATTTTTTCGGCTTCACTTAGTTTTTCTTCCAGTTCGTCTAAAATATGTTCTTCTTCCCCATCAACTTCTGTATTTTCTACGATCTCCACTACCATCTCACTTTTAGGTTGACCTAAGGTGATTTTTGTCAATAAAATTTTTCTCAGTTATTTATTTTTTTGTTTTCGCGATTACTACACATTTTGAATTGAAACTATTTTTAATTAACCGGATTAATAGCGTATATTTTTGACGTTTCAAACACTTCCTGTAACAGTCTACCTGTGCCCACGGACTACAGTACTACTGTAAAGTGTTCGAAAAGTCGGGTTTTCTAAGTATAATTTCAAATTATAACAATTATAAACAACTAGCGGCCGCTAACAACTAACTTCGCCGCGTTTATTATATAACTGCTTCGTTATATTGCAACATTCGGGGGTGGATTTTTGAGAAATAAAGTAGTCTATGTTTAAGCTTAGATTATCAACTATATTTATGCCAAAATTCATTACAATTGGTCAAGCGGTTTAGATTTTTCATATAAACTTTCATCCCCTATTTCAACCCTTTAGTGGTTGATTTTTTAAAAAATAAGTACCCTATGCTAGACCCAGTCACTTTTACTACTTTAATTCTAAATTTCATCCAAATCGGACCGGTAGATTAGCCGTGAAAGCGTGACAGACAAACACACAGACTTTCGCATTTATAATATAAGTATGGATATATATATTGTTAACTAGCCACCCCTTGCGGCTTTGCCGGCGTAACTACACGACAAATTTTCATGCCTTATTTCAACCCCTTAGGGGCTTGGTTTTTGAACAAAAAAATGTTTATATTTTATTTTTCATTCTGAATTTAATTGAAATAAAGCCGGCAGATAAGCCATGTACGCGCAATATACAAACGTATAGACGGACTTTCACATTAATACTATTAGTATGGATTGCAAAACAAAATGCGATTCGAATATATTATATCATACAATATATAATTATCATATTTCCACTTATTGACAAAAAAGCATTTCCACAGAGTTGTTAGACAAAGCGCGGCGTTAAGTTCCGCAACCCTTAACGAGTATAAAAGGTAGGAAGAAGGGTACTAACACTAAGTTTTCCTTGTTTATTCTAAAGCATATAATATAGGCATATTTAAAGAAAAATATAAAATTGATATAACCATATATCTTGTACGGAATCTCGTTATCATCTTCGTCAGTTACAATAATCACTAACTCCTTCTTTTGGTCTATTTTCACTTCTTTCGGTTTCTTTACACCTAGTTTAAAAAAAATACTTTGAAAAATACGGCTACGTTGAAATTCTTATACGCTTTATTACAACGTTATTTATGTTGTTAGCATCTCTGTAGAGAGATTTTTACAAATTTCTGCTATACAAGGATTATTCTACGAACAATCGTTTGGCGAGAGAGAATGCTATTTATTAAATATTTTAACTTTTAAAGCGTTATTCAAACTTAGGAAATTGAAAATCATCTTTTATAAAACTGCTTTTCAATTTACAAAATGTTTAATATAATTTAATAATAATAATATTCTTTATAATAATTTGAACTTGGCTGTTTTGAACATAAATAATGAAGCATAGTGATGTAGTGAAAGCGTCTAACTGTATAGAGGATGATTATGGGTTCAATTCCCAATGAGGTGTATATTTATATTAACATTATTGTCATTCTTCCACTCTAGTACCTAAGACAACGCGCGGCGTTCAGTTCCGCCACTCAACACGCAACGCCTCGATTTCAGGAAGAAAGTTGCTGCAGCTGCAAAAATATTGTGTGGTGAGTCCCACAGTACCATCCGTACGTAAGGTAGGTCTGCCTGCTTTGCGTACGCATGGTCTGCGTAAACGCATTTCCCAGCGACAAAAAAGAAAAAGAAAAGCTGCAAAAATATTGTAATTGACATCTATGGGTGTGAATTAGATTAAAAATAAAAAATTACTAACTTTCAGGTACTTCTTCCTTTGACGGTAGTTTGTCTCCACTCATTTCTTTCAGCTTTTTCTATAAACAATAATTCTAATTAAACTAAGCTGAAATATAAATATCGATACATTCGATGATTGTATCGATGATGATATTCGATCCCGCGCCTTTTGGAAGCTCTTATCACTGAACCATACGTTCTAAATTTAACTGAGTTCTAATTTTTTACTATTTACTTATGTTGTGTCTCATCTGACTGTAAACACAATTGGCTGTGGGTTTGATTCCCACTCGAGGGAATTATCCTCACTTTAAAATAAATGCTACAAATTTAAATACGGGCCAGTCGTAGCGAAGAGGCACAAAGTGTGACTGTAAAGTGACTGGTTGTGGGTTCGATTCCCGATTTCGGTTGTACCTAAATATTTAATAGTTCCTCTTTATTCACTCTGGTGTCGAGGCTAAGCGCGGCGTTAAGTTCCGCCACTTAACACGCAATGCCTCTGAATTCGGCGGAAAGTGGGAAACGGAGTGTCTCAACACTAGGTTCCCTCTCCCTATCCTGCTGTGTGCAGGATACAGCGTGAAGCTAGAAAAAATCATATATTAATCTATATAATATTGATAGGCTAATTGCAAGTCAACATAAATTAAAAAAACAGAACATAAAAAACTAACATTCACTTCTTCACTTGGAGCAGCTCTACCTGTAAATATATGATATTCTAAATGTTAAAAGATATTTCAAAATGTATATTATTAAATATTTAATATATGAACGTTCAAATTTATTTTTAATAGGTAATATATATTGTTTCCCGTCATACATGCAGTACATAGACACACACACGCACTTGCACGCATCCACGTCTTCACGCTGTTTCCCGCACACTGCAGGATAGGCAGAAGGAACCCAATGTAAGACACTCCGTGCCTCAATTTTTGCAGAATTGTCGAAGCATTACAAGTTGCAGATTTAAACGCAGTACTTTGCCTCGATACCAGAGCAAATAAAATGGAAATCTCAATTCAAATAGTGGGAATCGAACCCACAACCAGCGGTATTTACAATCACATTTTTGCCCACAAGGCACGACCAGTCAGTTTACGTTCAGATGACATAAGAAAATGTTATAAATTTTATACAACGCATAAAGAATATATCCTTACTTATATTATAAATGCGAATGTCTGTTTGTTTGTCTGTCACGCTTTCACGGCTAATCTGCCGGTCAGATTTAATATAAAAAAAATGTAAGTTTCTGACTACCCCACTACGCGGGAATAAGCGTGAAGCTGCTAAAAACAATATTGGCTGATCCACGAATTCTCCTTATAAAATTATGATTTACTAACTACTGTAATAATTTATTGCTATGTTTTTTCAAACAGGCGATCAGCTTAATATGACAAAAAATATCTGAGGTCACGTCACTCTGTTCACCGTTTTTCATCCTCTGGCCATTATTATTTGGATGGAATAACTAACTTATTGTCATAAATATTCTTATTTTCATTATATTAAATCATCTATCCAGGAAAACCCAATTTTTTTTTTACTTCACGCTGTATCCCGCACACAGCAAGGTAGTGTTAAGATACTCTACTCCCCACTTTCCGCCGAATTCGGAGTCATTGCGTGTTAATTGGTGGATCTTAACGGCGCGCTTTATCTCGATATCAGAGGAAAGAAAATAGAAATATTAAATATTTCCACTCCTCGAGCTTGAATTGAACCCGCAACCAGTCGTTTACAGTCACACGTTTGTGCTACTGCGCCACGACTGTCCCCAGTAATAGAATCATTTAATTCCTCATTGAAAAAATAATGCAAAAATTAGACAAAACTATCTTACGTATGTATTAATGTATGTATGAGAATAAGTGTTTTTAGCTTCACGCTGTATCCCGCACACAGCAGGGTAGGCAGAGGAAGCCTAGTGTTAAGACACTCCGTTCCCCACGCACCGTCAAATTTCAGAAGCATTACTTAATGAGTGACGGAACTTAACATCGTGTTTTGCCTTTACCTGATGTAAAGGCAAATGGAAATATTAAATATTCCAATTCTTCGAGTGAGAGTTGAACCCACAACCATCGCCTTTACAGTCAATCGTTGACTGCGACCTAGAAGGTCTTATATGTTAACGTACAAAATAGAAACATATAACACATAACCTGGAGGCCAGTCGAAGCTCGTGGGCACAAAGTGTGATTGTAAACACGACTGGTTGTTTGCTCGGTTTCCACTAGAGGAGTGGAAATATTTAATTTTTCCATTTTCTTTGCTTTGGTACCAAAGATTACGTTACGCAGCGTTAAGTTCCGCCACTTAACACGCAATGCCTCCAGAATTCTAACATCAAAACGGAGTGTTTAAACACTGGGTTCCCTCTGCCTTCTGTGTACGGGACACAGCGTGAAGCTAAAAAACACATATAACCTTTTCTTTCCCTCAAATAATTTTCTCTTTCAATCTCTCCGGCTCTCTCTATAGACGGGGAGCGTTCTATTCTGCCTATCACTGGCATGTTCAGTTTGTCACTGAGCCTGGCTGATTGAGACACCACGTCATTGGTCAGATTTAGTTTCTGCAGGTTATCGTCTTGCCAGAATTCGTCGATGGAGGACTAGAAAAGTTATTAGTTTTAATTTTTTATGAAGATATTGTATATATGGTGGTTATGGGTTCGATTCTCAATTAGGGGAAATTAATTTATATATGGGCTAAGTATGTGTAATAATAATTGTCAATTTTTTTTTTTAGCTTCACGCTGTATCCCGCACACAGCAGGGTAGGTAGAGGGAACCTAGTGTTATGACACTCCGTCCCCTACTTTCCGCTGAAATCGGAGGCTTGCGTGTTAAGTGGCGGAACTTAACGCCGCGCTTTACCTCGACACCAGAGCGCAGAAAATGGAAATATAATTTCCACCCCTCGAGTGAGAATCGAACCCACAACCAGTCGTTTACAGTCACACGCTTGTGCCACTGGGCCACGACTGACCACAATGTGGTAATTGACAAATAATTTTAGATTTACTTGATTCCATTAATTCTTGATAAAAACAAGATTAAAAATCATATCGTTAATTTAATTCTGAAATACTATACTGATGTTAATGTGTGGAATGAAAACGCTACCTCATTTTGGTAAACTTCTCATTTAATGTTTACTTTATTTCAATCATCTTATAAATAAAAAAGTTCTAATATTTGAAGTTATGTTTAACCAAATTGTTATAAAACACCTTTTTTATTTAATTGACTGAAATTTCAATTTACGCCTGGAAAGCGGCGAGCGGATTACGTTGTTAATAGGCATGGTGAAATCGATTTCGATTCTACCAGAATCGATTGTGTACTCAAAAAGTCGATTATTTAGACTCGATTTTTAGTAGACAGAACCGATCAAGAATCGATTCTTTATGATCTACTAGATTTACAACGTAATAAAATACACGTATAAAAAAAGGAAAAGCCGTAGAATTTCACTTTTGTTTCTTTTTTTTTGAGTTAATCGAATCTTAGAACCGAAATTTATGAGAGCCTATTTTTTTTATAGAAAGGACAAGATATAACTACAGAGTATAAAAAGGGAGATAATTACATTTGAAAAACTCGTCCCAATATTTTTTCATGTAATACGGTGTTACTAAAATATAGTGTAAGTCAGTAAACTTGTGTCTAAATTTAAAAAAATGACGTTAGGGGAAGTTCAAATATTACCTGAGGACTATAGGGGGGCGGGGGGTCTTTGCTTTGCTTATTTTTGATGACATGGGGGGTAGGGGATGATTACGGTCTAGATGATGATTACGTCATCTGAAACTCTTGTAGTATAATATAAAAAAACAAAACATTAATTGAAAAATGTTTACGTAAGCATGGGGGAGAGTGTGAGAGTTTTGCTTACATTTGCT
The DNA here is from genome assembly GCA_019049465.1 of Dryas iulia moderata. Taxonomy (NCBI): domain Eukaryota; kingdom Metazoa; phylum Arthropoda; class Insecta; order Lepidoptera; family Nymphalidae; genus Dryas; species Dryas iulia. The sequence goes on from CM032444.1 coordinate 3,434,822, forward strand.
GAAAAGGGGGTTGAACGGCCCCTTACAAGCAATTTAGGTTGGGGATGCTCATAGGTGGTGATGGGCCATGGTGCCCATACAATGGTGTATCCGCGCTTGAATTTAGGTCATGGTGATGGTGATGGTAGCCTCCCTCTGCCTCCCCTGCTGTGTGCGAGATACAGCGTAACGGTAAAAAAAATAAGATAACTCACTTCCGCTTCAACTTTTTCTTCAGTGACCGATGCCTCTTCTTCTTCTACGATGGATTCAGATTTGGCAGGTGTGTGTCCTAAGAAACAATATGTTTTTCTTAATAATTACTTCTTCTTAGTAATAATTTGGGGCCAGTCGTGGCGCAGAGTGTGCCTGACAAGCGACTGGTTATGGGTTCGATTCCCACTCGAGAAGTGGAAATATTTAATATTTCCATTTTCTTTGCTCTGGTGTCGAGGCAAAGCGCGGCGTTAAGTTCCGCCACTTAACATGCAATGACTCCGAGTTTGGCGGAGTGTGGGGAAGAAGAGAATTGAGATCGTTTGACTGCAAAAGCGATTGGTTGTGGATTCATTCCCGTTTGGGGTCTGATTACATTTTAATCATGTTAATTTCTACATTTTAATATACAAAACAAAGCGCTGCGTTTAGTTCCGCCACTAGACGAAATGTCATGACGTTACATACTTTTAAACATTTTTTTCACACAGCAGGGTAGGCAGAAGGAACTTAGTGTTAAGACACTCTGTTCCCCACTTTAAGCCTAATTCGAAGGCATTGCATGTTAAGTGGCGGAACTTAACAGTTTTGCCTCGACACCAGAGCGATGAAAATGTTGAAATATTATATATTTTCATTCATCTTACGACACAACCAGTCGTATACAGTCACACTCTTGTGCCAATGCACTACGACTGGCTCCAATTTTCATTATAATCATTACATTTTAATCACCTTAATTTCTACACCTAGTATACAAAATAAAGCGCGGCGTTTAGTTCCGCCACCAAGCGAAGTGTCATGACAATACGTTTCGTTCTCTCTGAATTGAACAGGTGAAAAAATATTTACATATAATTTAAAATACTCATTACCTTCCCTAAACCCGTTAATATATTTGACATCAGACGAGGCGTCCATTTCAGCTAACAGTTTATACATAGAGAGGAAATGGTCTACAGGTATGGCTGCTGAACCACCGTCAGGCTCCTTGGTTAAAGTTTCACATAGAAGTATCATAGTGTGGGTTAGAGTCTGGGAATAAAAAAATAACGAGAGTATTTAGACGACTAAACTATCTTTGCCTACTCTGCTATACAGAAAAAGAAGCTGAAAAAAAATTCCAACAACTATCGTATCGCATGGTTGTGGATTCGTTTCCCATTTTGACTAATGATTATTTAAATCAATTTCATTTCCCCTGCAGTGGTAAGACGAAATACAGCGTTGAGTTACGCAGCTCAATTAGAGTGAAAAGTGGAGAACACCATGTCTGAAAACTAGATTTTCTTTTTTTTATCTTGCTGTGATAAATAAATAAAAAAAGTGTTGAAATATAAAAATTTCAAACAATACAGTATTTGAACCTGTGATTTTCTTCACAAGATCTCATTGTCATTTTATAATATATGTTTTTTTATTATTGAGACGCCATCCTTACACCTCCTGAAACGTCTAGGTGTAAGTTCAACCCTCTACCAGGAGTTATTATATTATAAATTGCGTTATGTTATTCCATTCTCCCACTTTAATAGGACATAATGTAAATAAAAAAGGGGGAACGGAGAGTCTAAACACTTGTTTCTCTCTAAAAATATCACTCACCTTAGTTAGTAACCCAGCGGCGACAGCAATAAAGTGCAGAAAAGGCACTGCTTCCTCCCTCGTGTACACCTCGCACAGGCAAAAAATCCTGATCAGTTCGTGAGGGTCCAAACAAAATCCCTGCCATGCAGACTTAACTAGGGATAGAGGGACGTCCGTTGGACTGGATAACTGGAAGAAGAGATAAAGAGAAGAAACTTCTTAGCATTCCGTGTATTCACCGTGCGGAGTGTTCATCGTTTTGCAGAGAGAGGAGACAGGAGCTAGGACTTGTGAATAAAAAAAATATAATTGTATAATAAAAGTAGCCCAAGCTACTCTTTATTACAACAGCTATGTGTCAGTGAAATTCCTGTCAATATCGGCCCAGCCATTCCGGAGATTAGCTGGACAAAACATATGTTATAGACAGAAAGTGCAAAAATTGTAAGAAATATGATTTTGGTGATACGTGCCACTACACACGAGAACATAAGCATTTAGTAAAATGATGTTATTTTATATATTGCGAATGATTTTTTTTATAAGTATAGAGTTAAGTCAACCTGATAGTCAAGCTCGTTTATAAACGCGGTCCCCTTTTTAAAAAGTTCGTTTATAAAAGGGGTCTCGCAGTATATTAAAAAATACACAATAATAAATACCAACTCCATATTCAGGTAGAAAAGATTCGTTTATTAAAGGAATATTACTATAATTTTACATCGACATGACTTTTAATTTTTTTTATGTTTTCGTGGGACGCGACGTAAAAATATATGTATATACATACCTGATTAGCCAAAACTTTCAAACAACCTCTGGTCAAACCCCCCTCAGTTGTATATATCGGGTATTCCAGCCTTAGTTTGACTGGCGGAGGTCTATTCTCTGATAAAGCGGAGAAATACTCAAAAGACCATCGCAGAAGATCGTATGGCTGGGTTTTGATGGCAGCTACAAAAATATAATATACATTTGACACATTTGCTATTAATTTTACTTTCCTTAAAAAGTTTACATTATAAAAAGACATTTAAAGAATACGTATAAAAAATTTTATACGTTTTCTTTAAATGTCTTTTTCAATTTTCCTAAGTGTGGAATAACACTTTAAAAATGTTAAAAAGTTTACATTAGATTTATATTTACTAAAGCGAAGCGAAGTGATTGTACCGTAGTGGGACAGTGTCTAACTGTAAAAGTGATGGCTGTGGGTTCGATTCCCACTCGGGGGAATGCTTATATTTAAATTTTCATTTCTTCATTCTGGTACCTAAGACAAAACGTAACATTCACTTTTGCAACTCAACACGCAATATCTCAATTGCGGGCAGAAAGTGGGGAACGGAGTGTCTTAAAACTCTCTCTTTCACAATCCCTGCCATGTAGATAAACTGCGAAACTAAAGAAAACTACAAAAAAACTTACATTTACAATATTTCTTCAATATATATGGATATTTAGGTGGTACGACGATCTGTTGGGATGTGTACATCTGCTCTATTAGTTCCGGCATTTTGTATTTTTGTTGTTACTGTAAAAATACAAAATATTATTGAGAATAATTGTTAATGGTCTTAATTTTAAATTATTTTTAATAACTCATATCTATATCATGACGCAGTGGAAGAGCGTCTGATTGTAAACGCGACTGGCTGTGGGTTCGATTTCCACTCGAGGGCTCAATTTAGTATATTTAAAATATATTAATTGTTTTGTTCCTGTAAGATAAAACACAACGTTTAGTTACACTTTTCAATATAAAGTATACGACTATTTTTTTGCTATTAATAATAACATCAAATTTGGTGAAAAAAAAATTGACTTTAAAACATCTTTTGTTACAAAACCTTATCATAATTTATATTTTGTACATTATAGTTATTTTTTTAGCTTCACGCTATATCCAGCACACATCAGGGTAGACGGAGTGAACCTAGTGTTAAGACACTACGTTCCACATTTTCCGCGGAATTCGGAGGCATTGCGTGTTAAGTGGCGGAAATTAACGCCGCGACACCAGAGCGAACAAAATGTTATATTCCCAATTCCCATATTTATATATGTGTGTGTAATATTCCAAATATTAATAGAATATTCCCAATTCAAGAGTGGGAATCGAACCCACAACCAGTCGTTTTACAGTCACACTTTGTGCCACTGCGCCACGACTGGCGTCCGACTATAGTTATTTAAATATCTAAATAAAATTTATAACAGGTATAAAGATAGTTTATCTATTCGATACACTAAAATATAACTTCTTTTTCGGCTTCACATTATTTCTAAATAGCACAAAGAGAATCTATTGCCAAAACATTTAGTTCGCCTCTCTAACCCGAAGTCTTCGAGACATTCGGCGGAAAACTTTACTTATAAATGACAAAATAATAAACAATATATACAAACCCAAACTATTTAAAAACGAATAGTTTTCTAAATAACGTTATAATTTTCATTAAAAAAATAATAAACTTACCAATACAATCAAGAAACATTCACGAATTGAAGAACGGTTGTTTGAACTGTTCGTTGCCATGGAAACGGCTGACATTAACAGAAATAAAGATTATTGATAAAGGTCTCTTGTTTCCGTCTAGTGTATTTAGAATTACTTGAGAGGAACAGAGACAGACAGATATATTTAAAGCGGTTCATCATCGCGATCAAAGTAATACGTAAAGAATATTTAACTAAATGTTTATAAAAATACACCTCCATCCATCCATCCATCGGGGCCAGTCGTGGCGCAGTGGCACAAACGTGTGACTGTAAACGACTGGTTGTGAGTTCGATGCCCACTCAAAGAGTGGAAATATTTAATATTTCCATTTTTTCGCTCTGGTGTCGAGGTAAAGCGCGGCGTTAAGTTCCGCCACTTAACACGCAATGCCTCCGATTTCGGCGAAAAGTGGGGAACGGAGCGTCTCAACACCAGGTTCCTTCTGCCTACCCTGCTGCGTGCGGTATACAGCGTGAAGTTAAAAAATACATCTTACAAATACATTTTTAACTATTTATAGGATTCACGCTTTTTCTCACATAGCATTCTAATCAGAGAGAACATAGAGAATTAAGACACTCCGTTCTTTAATTTTCGATTGAATTTGAAAAATCGTTAATTGGTGAAACTCAACGCCGCGCTTTGTGATACAAGTACATAGAATACGTTTTTTCTTAATAAAATCATTCCATCGAGTAAAAATCGAACCCACTACCAATAATCGCTATTGGGATTCGCTCTTAAGACGCTGTTTAACTGCGCCACTATGTTGTCAAGTTAGAATTCCTGATATTACTTATTGAGTGAAGCAACTCAACTTTATATTTTGTCTTACCAGAGCTAATTATTCTATTTAAAATATATTTTTTTCAGGTTCACGCTATTTGCCGCACAGTCTGCCAGTCAGAGAGTGCCTGCTGCCAGTTAGAGAGAAGCTAGTGTCAAAATACTCCGTTCTTCACTTTCCACCAGAAATCGAGACATTGCGTGATTAGTGATGAAAGTTAACTTAACTTATCTTAGGTAACAGGCCGGAAAAATGAAAATAATATATACTCATTTCCCCGAGTGTGACTCGAACCCACGAACATTGAGTTTACAGTCATACGCTATCCCATTCCGCCACGATGGAAAATAATTCAAAAATAATAATTTCCCAAAGCAGAGATGGAACCTACAACCATCTCGTTTATAGGATGGCTTCAAATTGAATGAAAGGTATGCGCCTAAATAACAACACTCATAACAAAAGAAATTCTAGATAACATCACGTTATCAGTAGAACATTGTTAAATTAAAATTCCAATGGCATTCTCAACATAAAAAATATAACGGTTAATTTCATTCTAAAAAATGCGTATGACGATTTCGTATGCATTGAATGATTTAGTTTAAGATTTTGACAGGTTATTTATTTTCTTTCTAATTCCCGTTAGAAAGAGATAATTTAGTGTTTAGACCCTCCGTTCTTTACTTTTCGTTCCAAAAGGTATTGCGTGTTAAGAGATAAGTGCTTTGTCTTGTGACTAGCGAGGAGAAATGATAATAATTTAAATATTATTAATTCCTTAGTAATCGAACCTACAACTATGCAAATACAGTCAGACGCTTTCACATTGGGCCATAAGCGTCTCGCTTGTTTTTTTTAATATGATAAATTGACCAAAGTGATATAAATACACGTTTTAAATTCCAAAGATTTAATATAAGAAACAGTGCGACTTGAAGTAACGTTATAGTAACTCAAAATTTTAATAAAACTGCACCATAATAATATATCCTTCTGTTAATTATTTGTAAATTCACATATTTAGAAAGAAATATAATTATAATTTTTATTCATTACGAAAAAATAATTGAAAATCACAAAAATAAAATACAATACCTATATTTATTACGCGCTTTAATAATCATTTTTCAATAATCATCCCCAGTTTTATGCAAAATAAAATGTCTGAACCATATCTATAATTATTTTCAATATATATTGACTCCTTACAATAAAACAAAATAGATAAAAAATAAAACTGTCAACTAAAATTTCAATTTCCCGCGCTTTTTCTACCAAATGGCGCCATCTAGCGCCGCCATCTTGAACTGCCACGTCAAAATCGATCACGTGACAGCTTAAAAAACCATAACCAGTTTGTTGAGATGACGTTTCGCGTATGTTTGTAGAGCTTTTCTAACATTCAATCGTTTTTATTTAATTTATCCACGAAAATATATTAAATTTACGCAAAAATACTTATATTTCGTTAAGAAAAGTGTAACAAAAGTGTTGTTTGGACAGCTGTGTGTGTTTTTATCATAATTTTACTTATTAAATATAGTTATTTTGATGTGAACAGTGTTTTACTAACTATAATATGTCTTGTGTCGCATGCAGTGGCTAAGAAATGGGTGACAGGTTGAAACATCGAGTTAAAGTGAGAGATAAAACTTTTTGTGTTTACAAAGTATGGATTTGATATCAGATTTGTCGCCGCTAAGTAAGTTTTTTTGATTATATTCTTTCTTTTATAAGAAATTCAAGTGTTTATAAAAGCTTTTCGTGACAAAAGTATGGCAAAAACAAAATAATATACAATATTATATAGATATTTGAAAAATAATGTACCATATGTTCGAATATTACAAATGAATTTTAATATCAAGTTTAAACCAGTTCATGAATAATGAATTTAAGTACAATTATTATAATTTATTTTTTGCCCAAACATAAATTCCTTTTTAAAATTATATGTATGTATATTTTTTACTTGAAAACTTAATTATTATTACAATTATCTTATTAAATCCATTAAATCCATATAATATAATAAAAGTGTGTAATGGAAACCTCGAACAAAGCGCGGCGTTAAGTTCCGCCACTTAACACGCATTCTCGATTTCGGAAAGTGGAGAACGGAGTGTCTTGACACTATATTCACTCTTACTATCCCGCGTTTGCGGGAAAATGCGTGAAGCTGTGTAATAGTTCAAATATTCCAACTATTTGTATAGATAAGGTCAGTTCTCACGATCTTTTGTCTTGCTCATTTAAATTTTGTCATACAAAGCCTATTTGCTTTGAAAGTAGTATCGAGGTTAACACACTGTTAGATTCTTTTCTAAATCTGATCTTTGTCATTTCACGGAGTTGCCGGAGAGTTAAGTGACGTTTTTCTGTATTCTATTTAAAATAATATTATATTTTGTGTTGAATGATAATATAATAATACATTTTTAAGTCTTATAATTCAGTTATTTACGCATCAATTTACAATTTGGCAATTTTGAATTTTAAATTCATTTTTGCATTTTTAACCTACAAATTCATTTATAGAATAGATAAAGATTATGAATGCGAATTTGATTAATCATCAATGAATTGGATATTCAAAACCCAAACACACTATTAGATATTGCTTTATTTCTCTGCTTGACATAGTGTCTAATTACTTGGTTCTCTACTTTCTGACTTACACGAAACATTGTGGGGAACGGAGTGTCATAACACTACGTTCCCTCTGCCTACCCTGCTGTGTGAGGGATACAGTATGAAGCACGAAACATCGTTTGGCGGAATCAATTAATTATTCTATTAATATTATTAATTCGAAAGTTTATTTGGACGCTTGTTACTCTTTCACGTAAAAACTACTGAATAGATTTTAATGAAACTTTACAATAATATAGCTTATACATCAGAATAAAACATAGTCTACAATTTAGAAAGATATTTTGTGAATTGTCCAAAATATCGAGTAAGACGGCTTACATTATAACTGCTTTCGTAAATTCCGCGCGGACAAAGTCGGGGGCACAGCTAGTATGTAATAAATTGTAAAACTTAAGCCTATCAATAGGTTAATGTATTGTTAGTTTTTTTCTGCATTTTGCGATAAATAAGCGATGTTTCTTTTTTTTATTTCTAAAGTCACTTTATAGGCGAGTGGATTAGCGGAATTCAGTGTATAAGAAATGTGATATAGGACCCTTTTTTTTAAATATCACTTCTATTAAAGTTAGACTTGGGGACACTTTAGGCAAAATGCAAAAAGTGTGACTATAAAAGTGACACTTCGTGCTGGTGTCGAGGCAAAGCCTTTAAGTACCGCCACTTAACATGCAATGCCTCCGAGTTGGGCGGAAAGTAGGGAACGGAGTGTCTTAACACTAGGTTCCCTCTGCCTACCCTTCTATGTACGGGATACAGCGTGAAGTTAAAAAGAAAATTACCTAGCGTTCGTAATAAGACACTTTACAACTGCGCTATGACGGTGTTATTGTTTAATTTAATGCCTGCAATTACTGCAATAATGTTTTCTGTGTTTATTTCTATTTTTTTCTTTTAGCTTCACTGTTTAGCCTGATAGCGGGGTAGTCAGTGGGAACCTAGTGTCAAGACACTCCGTTCCCTACGCACAGTCGAAATGGAGAGATTGCGTGTTGAATGGCGGAACTCAATGCCACTTTATCATAGGTACTAAAGCAAAGAAATGAATATTTAAATATAATTATTCTCCCGAGTGGTAATCCAACCTACAACCATCGCGTCTACAGTCACCCATTGTCACACTATGCCACGACACCATTTACGATGTACCTGTAGAATATAAGAATATTGTGAATTTGTGTTATGTATATTAATAAATTAATTTATTTATCCATACTTACTTATATTATAAATGCGAAAGTCTGTATGTTTGTCTGTCACGCTTTCACGGCTAATCTACTGGTTCGATTTGAATGAACCCAACCCCGAGGGTTGCAATATAACGAAACAGTCACGGAGATAACGCGGCGAAGCTGCGAGCGGGCCGCTAGTAGGAAATATAGGAAATATGTTTAAATGCGTCATACATGAGAGAAAACGGAGTGTCTCAAAACTTTTCTAACAAAAATAATGTAAATATTATGGCCACGTGATTCTAATTGTAAAATAGACAGAATCTACTGTGGTAGTGTAGTTGATAATTCGTTATATATACGAAAGTAATATGATATCTGAATGCATGTGTATATGTGGGAAGATGTTATGTGGCATTTGTGGATTTTTACAGTTTCTGTATAAATAAATATTTTAAACGTTTAACGTTTACTTAAAAAAGCAGCACACTAAGTTCCCTCTGCCTACACTGCTGTGCGCGGGAAACAGCGTGAAGCTAAACAAAAAGCAGTTTCACGCTTCTTCCCGCATAACAGGATAGGCTGAAAGAATTTAGTGTCAAGATACTCTAGTTATTACTTGGATTCGAGACATTGCGAGTTGAGTGGTGGAACTCAACGCCGCGACTTGTCTTAAAAGAAGTGCAGGTTCTAATCCTGCTATATTCAAATATTGCTACGGAATTTCAATACTTATTAACCTACGTGGAAGAATAAAGCGTAAAATATTATAAAAAACTACTTTTATTATAAAATCATCTGGTTAGTTGCAACGCATTTTCCTCATTTTCAGTGTTAACTGTTACCTTGGACATATAATCGTGATTAAAAATTATTCTTCACATAATTATTAATGAAAATTGAATTGAATATTAAATTTAAATTATGAAACTTCAGTCTATGTCGGTGGAAAAATCTTAAAAAATATATTAGTGAGAAAATAGTTGCAATATAAATAAACACTTGGCGGGTCGCATGAAGTTATCAAGCGGGCCGCATATGGTCTACGGACTGTGGTTTGTTCGGTTTCTACGTGTTATATTGCTAAGTTGTCTTTGCTAAGTTTTATTACATAGGTGTAATGTAAAAAACCAGATAGCTATAACTACTGCCAGAACACCCCGTTTTCAACTTTTCGTCCGAAATTAAGAGTCAATGCCGAACTCAACGCCACGCTTTACCTTAAGTACTCGTACTAGAGAGAATAAATTATTATAATTTAAGCACAATATTTTCCACAAGCGGAAAGCAAACCCACAACCTTCACAGTGAAATAATTTCCTACTGCGACACAGTGGCCCCTGAAGAGTTATGTTGAATATTATATTCGATCTGATATATTTATCAATTTGTGGCCTGTCGTGGCTCAGTGGCACAAGCGTGTGACTGTAAACGACTGGTTGTGGGTTCGATTCCCACTCGAGGAGCGGAAATTATATTTCCATTTTCTTCGCTCTGGTGTCGAGATAAAGCGCGGCGTTAAGTTCCGCCACTTAACACGCAAGCCTCCGAATTTGGCGGAAAGTGGGGAAAGGAGTTTCTTAACACTAGGTTCCCTCTGCCTACCCTGCTGTGTGCGGGATACAGCGTGAAGCTAAAAAAAAATCTGAGTTTTAGCCAAAAATCGTGGCACAGTATCACAACATACGACTGTCTAAGTGAAGGTGGGTTCGATTTCCATTCGGGGAAATTATTATATTTAAATAATTTTGATTTTTCCGTTCTGGTGTATAAGATAATTCGGTTTAATTCTTAAAAAGTTAACTAATTATAAAAATTTAGACCATCGTGGCGCAATGACACCATGACTGGCAGTAAGCGGCTGTGGGTTCAATTTTCAATTAGGTTCATTATGTTTGAATGTTACTTGACTTGTATTTTATTACTCATTTTCATATAACATACATTAAACATAAAGCAAATTAGTTTATATTCCGAGCTCTACTAAGGGGTTAAAATGCGCTCAAACATGCGTTTTAAATCCGATCGCAAGCTAAGGACGGAGTGTCTTATCTCTAGATTTTCTCTGCATATACTGTGCGGGAAAAAGCGTGAAGTTTTCTTTTAAAATTCCAAACACATTTCCACAAGTAGTTAATAAATCCTTATATCCTAAATTTTGTAAACGAATATAAAGCGATATCATCAGATACGATGGCCGCTTGTATTTAAAAACACAACACTTGACCTTTGCTGTGCATCTGTTACTTGTTAATTAACATTAATCATTAACATTATAAAAATATTGACAATTGATCACGATTATTGCAAGTTCTAATCCTGTTTGAGGAAAATTCATATGTATTAAATGAAATGAACAAAAAAAATTAACACCATCATGGAGCAGTGGGATAGCATCTTTTTTTAGTTTTTATTGGATTGAGTGGGGATCGAAGGGTCTTAGTATTAGGTTCCCTCTGCCTATCCGAATGTGTGCAGGATACAGCGTGAAGCTAAAAAAAATGAATTGAAAGGAGGCAAAATAACAGAAGGACCAACTGATGGTAAGTGGTTACCTTCGCCCATAGACATCCATAACATAAGAATTATGGATGCGTTGCCAGCCTTAGGCTTACTACATCTGTATGTAACGTGCTGGTTGTGGATTTTGAAAAATGATTATATAATATTTTCATTTTTCCATTCTGGTATCTAAGTCAAAGCGTGGCGTTGAGTTCCCGCAACAATTGTTTTATTTTCGATTTTTCTGTTCATCTTATGTTGGACTTTCTAATATGCCTTAAATATCTCCTAATATGTGGGTTAAATAAAACGCTAGGCGGGGGAACGCGTGAAGCTTTAAAAATTATTGCCATTAATTTAAGATATTGTTTTGTTTTGCTCTTTGGGATCGTCAATGAATATAAAAATGTTAGTATATATATATTATCAGTCCTAGTACGAACTATCATCGACTCGGAAGGCAGTTCTGATGAGAAGAACCGACAATTTGAATAAGTAATTAATTATATTTATTAGATAAATCGAACCTACAGCCATCGAATTCACAGTCAGACGATGTCACACTGCGCTATGGTGGCCTGTGTTAATTTTTTTTATAATTAATAGAATATAGTGACAATGACATTTAGAAAACGTATAAAATATTTGAACGCAGCGGGATTTGAACTCTCGCCCGTGAATACTGTCTAGGCGCTCACCGCTGAGCCATGCGTTCTACTATCCGCTGCATCGAAATTCTTATACGCTTTATTACAACTTATTTTTGTTGTTAGAGTTCGAAATTTACGTTCAAATTTTTATACGTTTTCTTCTAAATAACTTTCAATTTTCCTAAGTGTGGAATAAACACTTTAAAAATGTTTAAAAGTATAGTGATTATTATCGTTTTCCGCTTTCCGTTTCCTTTCATAATTCTCCGTCTATCCACAAAACCGGTCATAAGTTTAATAATAAATTTAATATAACTGTTAAAAGCTTATCAAATTTCGCATAGTCCAGTTTCATATTATCTCAGTGTGTGGATAATATAGATATTAATAAATGTTTTAACCCAGTTATGTCTTTATTACACTTATTATATTAAATTATATGTGTATTATGTATTATGTATTTGCAGTCCGTACTAATATTATATATGCGAAAGTCTGTCTGTCTGTTACGTTTTAACGGCTAGTCTACTAGGCTGATTTGGGTGAAATTTAAAAAGACAGTATATAAAGAAAAATCATCAGTCGCTGATATTATAATATTTGAGGATTTGAATTTATGACGGGTCATCACTCTCCCTACGAAAATGAGGTTGGTCTACACTAGCTTTAAAATACAGTTAATCTTCTGAAAAATATTAAATTTCTTAAGTGATTAATTTTTTTCACACGTGACACAGCAGGGTAGGCAGAGGGAACCTAGTATTAAGACAATTTGCGTGTTAAGTGGCGGAACTTAACGCCGCATGTTGGTTCGACACCAAAGTGAAAAAAATGAAAATATTAAATATTTCCATTCCTCGAGTGATAATCGAACCCACAACCGGTCGCTTTCTTTGTGCCCACACGCCACAACTGGCCTCAAGTGAATTAGTAGAGTTACTAATAACGTATTGAGTATAGTCAACTATATTAGAATTAACTTAGTGGTACGTTTTGATTTCGCAACGCGGACGACATTTCTATCGGATGTCGAACCGGTTTTAGCGGCTCGTCTGGCTAAGTGCTCGCGGGCGGTTAGAATGTCTACATATATATAGTTGTATGTATGTTTGTATGTATGGCAGAATAATTTTAATTGCGATATAGATTTAGCATATAATATTTATTTTTTTATATGTAATATACATGTTTGACCGTAAACGCGTATCGAGATGATTGTGGGTTCGATTTCTGACTTTGACTCGCATAGTAATCAAAAACTACGCAATTTTACATATTCCTAACTATTATGTAAAGACAAGCACATAATAATGCAGGCACATCTTTCTTATTTTAAAGGCATAAAGCGCGGCGTTGAGTTCCGTCACTCAAAACGCATTTAATTTCAGGCTAAAGTGAAGAACTGAGTGACTTGTCACTAGGTTTTCTCTGACTACTGAATTGTAAATGTTTAATATAGTTCACTTTCATTCTGAGGATTCGGATGTATGATTCATACTTTAAAATGTTATAATGATGTAAGTTTTGTGATTCAAATGCATCTATCTATCTTTGCTTTTCTATCTTTAACAAAGATAGACATTTTAAACATCAAATTAATTAATTTTAAGTTTAAATAAATAAATATAAACTCAATAATTAATAATAAATTTAATAAAAAAAATAATAATATAATAGCTTATATCTATATATCCCGCACACAGCAGGGTAGGCAGATGGAACCTAGTGTTAAGACACTCCGTTCCCCACTTTCCGCCGAATTCGGAGGCTTGCGTGTTAAGTGGCGGAACTTAACGCCGCGCTTTACCTCGACACCAGAGCGAAGAAAATGGAAATATAATTCCATTTTCCACTCCTCGAGTGGGAATCGAACCCACAACCAGTCGTTTACAGTCACACTCTTGTGCCACTGGGCCACGACTAGCCTCAATGGCCTCAAATTTGATCGTACAAACTTGAATTTGAATTTTGAAGTATCAAATTTATATTTTATAAATATATAAACATATATGAGATCACTCGTGGCTTGTGGGCACAGCGTCACTGTAAACGCAACTGGTTGTGAGTTCGATTCCCACTCGAGGCGTGGAAATATTTAATATTTCCATTTTCTTCACTCTGGTGTCCAGGCATAGCACGGCATTAAGTTCCACCATTCAACACGTAATGCCTCTAAAATTCATAGTGCATGGGGAACACACATACATACATAGCAGGGAAGGCAGAGACTAGTGTCAAGACACTCCGGTCTCCCCTATTCGTCAGTATCTAAAACACACGTCTGGGTTTTACCTCATTAGAGAGTAGAAATGAAAACAAAAATAAAATGTATTAATTCTCCCGAGGGAGAATCGAACTCATGACCACCGCATAGACAGCACTATAATTAACTCTAGCCCCCATAATAGCTCTTTTAATATCTCCTTACAAAAATACTAAACCTATTTAAAATCTGTAAGGAAATAAATGTTTCGCTTATTGCCTTTAGACGTGCCAATTGTGTATTAATTAAATTACTAAGGCAGTAAAATGTGACAGTAGAATGACTGTGACAGGAAGGAAAATGGTTGGTGAAACTTGAGACAAAAACTTTTAAATGGCTTGATCTGGGTTGATTAAATATTTTCTTATATTTTTTTTCTGTGGCCCTAATCATATTAGTCTGATAAAAAATTAATGTAATTTCTTTAATTAAATTTCGGAAAATAAAACTTTAAAGACCTAAATAAGTAAGTAGTTGAGTTCCTCTTAACATGTAATGCCGGGACATTGGGGCGGAAATTGGAGAACGGAGTGTTTTGACTCTATATCCTCCTTGACTTTTCTACTATAGGGGGGAAAAAGAGTGAAGCTGTCATTTTATTATTAAACTCGTATATTATTATTAAACACATATTTTTCTTTTTTTTATAGACTAACTAGCGTTTGTGGCTTCGCCGCGTGAAATACACAACCATATCTGTTTCATTATATTGCCACCCTTTATAGGAGATTTTTAAAAAATAAAATAGTCTACATTTAACCCTTGACTATACTATATTTATGCCAAAATTTGTTACAATCTATCAAGCGGTTTAGATTTTTCATACAAACTTCTATTTCGACACTTTAGGTGTTGATGGGGTTCTCTGTGACGCGATATATCTATTGCATCAGCCATCTGTCAGTGAAAGTCCTTTCAAAATCAGTCCATCTATTCCAGAGATTAGCCGGAACAAACTGACAGACAGACAGACTAAAATTGTATAATTGTATTTTTTTGTAAGCGTAAAAACGCGGTTATTTTAATATTACAAACAGACACTCCAATTTTATTTATTTGTATACTAGATGTAATAGTTTTTATGTAGACTTTCCTCTATGAGCAATGTAAATTTATTATTTACTGTCCGTGCCAGTAACCCGTTTCACAGTATTGTTGGAAACGCAAACTGCGCTTTACATCGATACTTGTATGTTAGTTTTATGTTCTACTACTATGTATTTTGCTTTGTAAATTGTATTTAGTATTTTTTTTTATGATTTCGTAAGAGAGAAAACAAAGAAACTCTCTCTATTCTGTTTTTTCACCGAAATTGATAGCATGTTTTAAAGTTATCGAAATTCGATATCATTAGGTATAGCGAAAACATCATTATTTTGAATTCGCAGTAAATTATGAGCGCATTAAAAATGGAATAAAAATAAAACAATGAACTATTTAGGTTTTGTTCAGAAATTAAGTTAGATTAACGTTAACTTAGTCTTCAGTTTTACGATTATTTCCACACAGTAAAGTAATGAGAGAGAACCTAGAGTCTAGTCAAAGCCAGAGCAAAGGAAAACGCGTGAAGTTTATTATTATATAAATTGTACCTACCCGCTTTTTCCCGCATCCCGCATCCCGCGTGTCAAGACACTCCATCCGTACATTATTTAAATGTAGGTAAGAAATATATTTTTCTTTTTTTTATAAGTATTTAACAAAAAGCATTCTCTCTTGCTAAACGATTGTTCCTAGAATTATCTTTGGGTGGCAGGAAATTGTAAAAATCTCTCTACAGAGATGCTAACAACTAAAATAAGTTGTAATAAAGCGTATAAGGATTTCGACGCAGCTGCAGTAGAACCCATGGCTTAGCGGTGATACCGCTTGGATGGTATTCAGGAGGTGCGGGTTCCAATCCCGCTGCGTTCAAAATTTTTATAAATTTTCTAAAATATTCTTTGAGGTGTATCTATCATATCATTTCTTCGCTCTGGTACCTAAAACAAAGAGTAGAGCTAAGTTCGGTGATTTAAAGTCTCTATTTTAGGAGGAGAATGAAATCGGAATGGCTTGACAATAGGTTCTTCTCTGTCTACTCTGCTATGCGGTAAGAAACATGAAGCTGTTCTTTATGCTTTCTCTGTGATCTTAAAATTGCTTCTCAATATATATTTGCTAATGTCATGTATGTTAAGAAAAATATTAATGATTTAACAAAAATTGGTGACACACACAATATTAATACTAGAAATAAGCATATACTGATTAGTCCTGTAACTCGATTACATCGAGTCAATAATTCATCAAGGGTATACAATAATTAATTCAAGGTGTATACGCTTTTACAGTAAGATCCTAGAAAACGTCCGAGATTTTTCTATATCACAATTTTAAAAAGTTTAGAAAAGACGTTTGTGTGTTAAAGGTTATTTATTACCTAAATATGGATTTTATAAACGATAACGCCTTGGGAATGAAATGCTCGCTCCAGGCTATTTCAAAAGTATCATTCTCAGCAATAAATCTGTATATCACAATTGCTTTAAAAAAAGGGTCCCGCTGAGTTTCTTGCGCCGATTGTTCTCAGGTCTGAGGAATTAAGTTTAGTGAACCGGTGGTAAACTATTTGACGTTCAAAAAATGAAGCATGTAACTTCTTACTTTGAGTAAAATTATTTGACTTTGACTTTGTTAATTAAACTAAAATTATGTTAAAATTGTTTTAATTTATTTTCTCTGGGTAAGACATAGCGCCACATTCAGACCCGCTACTAGAGAAGGGAGTGTCTTAATACTAAAATCCCTATAATTAATAAGTTCTTTTATTTTCGCGATTATTACACATTTTGAAATGAAACTAATAGTATGTCTACCTGTGACCACGGACTACTGTAAAGTGGTCGAAACGTCGGGTTTTCTAAAAATATTCTTTATTTTTTTAGCTTCACGCATCCCGCACACAGCAGCCAGAGGGAACCTAGTGTTAAGACACTCCATTCCACACTTTCCGCCAAATTCGGAGGCATTGCGTGTTAAGTGGCGGAACTTAACGCCGCGCTTTGCCTCGACACCAGAGCGAAGAAAATGGAAATGTTAAATATTTCCATTCATCGAGTGGGCATCGAACCCATAACCAGTCGTTTACAGTCACATATTTGTGACTGGACCCAATGTATTTTCTAATACCAAAATAAACGTAATTAATCCGGTAAAAAGAAATTCATCTCTCGAGTAAAACTGCAGTAGAAATTATATGATATTTCATTTTAACAATCTTTACTTTGTGTATTATTATTGTACGTCATTGTACGTCACCTTTAACTAAGCCAAGGATGCCATGAAATAATTAATATGAAAAATTTAATTATGAACAACATGATTTTGAATTAGATGGAATATTTTAATGTAAAAAGTGATTTTCCTTCTATTTCTTTACAATTTTACTAAGTTTATATTTGTATGTTAATGATAAATATTTTTAGGCCATCGTGGCCCAGTGGACATGAGTCTAACTGTAAACGTAATAGGTTGTGGGTGCGATTCCAACTAAGTAGTTAACTATACTAGATGAAGAGTGAAACTGAAAATTAAGATTATAAAGCCACTCCCACAATCGTAAATTAGTAATTTGATCATTCATAAGCAATTTTAATAATTAATTTAAAATTTATTTTGAGGTTAATCAAGATTGGTGGGCAAAAAGTGTGACCATAAAAATGCAAATGGTTGTTTGTTTGACTCCCATTCAATGAATTGAAATATTAATTATTTCATGTTTTTAGCTTTAATATGAAGGCGCGGTGTTAAGATCTGAAACTTAACACGCAAGCCCAACAGAATTCGGCGGGACATGGGGAACGAAGTGTCTAAATATTAGGTTCCCTTGCCTACCCTAGTATGTGCGTGATACAGTAATTATTTTTTCACCACTGCAAATTAAATCAATTCCTCATGAATCTCATATTAGGAACAACCGAGAATCGAACCTGTACTCAATCTAAGCTAATAATCTCACCGCCTTGACTCTTGAATCTTGACTAATAAACATTCCTCCGATCAATTGCTTTCAACTGGTCTACAACGACGGGGGAAGTAAGAGGCATTATACAATAGTGTACAAGTAACGCTATCCGCTGTATTGTACGCTCATTCAGATTGTATTGATGTACGGACAGACGTTTGGATGTTGTGTTTTTGTATGTATATATGTATGTATGGGAGAGTTGTATGAGGTTTTTTGTATGGGTAATGCTTTGGAAGTATTTTTTTAAGTATATGAGTTATTTTTATTCTGTTGGGTATCTTATTTTTGTTAATATATGAATATTAGGTAAATAAGAATTTAAATGCTTAAGATAATACGAGTATCTTTAAAATATTTTTTTAGAAAATATATAAAAAAATGAACAAAACGAAATTTTGATAAAATCTTATACATAAGTTATAATACGCATATAAGACACTAGGTTTACGAACGTAGCCTATGTATGACCTGTCATCAACTATCTTCCTTATATATTATAATAAGGGTCGTAACTTGTAAGTAATCTATATTTTGCAATGAGTCTTCAACTATTATTATTACAAATTCACCTGGAGGAATGATTATATTTAAATTTTCATTATTTCACTCTAGTACCTAAGGCAAAGCGTGGAGTTGAGTTCTGCCACTTAACACGGTAATGTCTCCATTTCAGGCGGAAAGTAAAAGAATGATTGTGAGAGTCTTGACACTAAAGTCTCCCTGACTAGCCCGCTGCGGGAAGAACTGCGCGTGCCGAATTAATTAATGATTTTCATTTGCTCGCTTCACTCAATATGTAAACGGCACCCGAGATTTCGCGAGCGAAGCGAGTCGAAATTGAGGGTCTGGTTACGCCCAGTTTTAGTATTAGTATGGATTCATACCTACGCATATATTCTACACTTCAACAGGTTATTCTTCTATATTTATTATTAGATTAAGAGGTTGCCGGAAGTAGTCTTATCTATAAAGTATGTCAAGGACAATCAAGGCATTGTACTAGAGGTCGTTTAACACTTGTTCACACTTGTCCGGTCTAGAGTGCTATAATGGGGTCGTTTGATAGCTCATTTTATTTGAGATCTACGTATTATTTTTTTCTTGTAGACGTAGTGACTAGTCTCTTTGTTTTATTTAACAGTAGACAGAGAGAGAGTAGTGTCGTAAACTCGAGGTATTTTGTGTTTAATGGTAGAGTTTAACATTGTGCTGTTTTATTTATTTAACTTACAAGGGATTGCTTGGCAGATAGAAAAATAATGATTTAATTATTGTATCATCATCATGCTTTTTCCCGCATAGCGGAGTAGTCGGTTAAAAAAATAAATTTAATCATTCTCCCTGAGTGGAAATCGAACCTAAACTTTCCGCTTTTACAGTCAGACCTGCCCTACTGTGCCACGGCGGCCTCAAAAATAAATTAAAGTTAACCAAATAAATATACACAATACAATATGTTTGACATATATTTTTCTGTAATTTTTTATGCGCGTTGCTAAAGTAACTCGTATATCACTTCTCAACGCGTAATGCATGAAATGTTCAATGTCAATAACAAATATGTTATTATTATAGGCTCTTAATTGAACTTTATAGTATAAAGCGTAGAGTTTGGTCACTAAACACACAATTTTTGACGTTCTAACTAAGAGGATCGATTTTTGAAGCAATTATATTTTTATTTAAATTATATTATATTAATTTCTCTACTCTGTTACCTAAGGTAAAGTGTTGCTTTGATTTCCACCATTGAACACAAAAAGTTTCGATTTGGGGTGAAAAATAGAGAACGGAGTGTCTTGACACTAGGTTCTTTCTGACTACCTTGAATTTCTCAGAATAAGAAAACATGAAATACTTATATTTATATACCTATATCAATTATATTTTCAAGTTTAAATTTTAGTACGGCCATGCATGATGTACGAGACCGCTATATAACAGCGTTTTGAATAGAAGTTCAAGGTGACCGTGCGATTTGTAAGCAATTAAAAAATAAATGTTTATTTTGCTTTGAGTGGTTGAGCAAATATTAAATCCTACTAGATTCACGATTTTATAAGTTGTTTACGAATTTTTGTTATGACGTCCATGTTGCTCAGTGGAACAGTGATTGTAAACGAGCTTGGTTGTAGGTTCGATTCTCAATTGAAGGAATTTTGTATATATTTATACTAGCGCCTCGCCTGAGTAAATACTCCTTTTTTCATACAAACGCCCGTCACCTATTTTGAAAACCCTATAGACTATAGAGTCTAGACCTAAGCTAACCCGGTTTATGAAAAAATAGCCTAAATTTAATCCGGAATATTCAACTATTTTCATTCTGAATTTCATCCTAATCGAGCCGGTTGCTTAACCCTAATGACCGACAGATAGATTTAACTATTTATAGTATTAATATGAATATTCAGTGAGGCGTTAAGTTGCGCCACTCAATTGGTAAACTGGAAGGAGCGGAGTGTATTAACACTAAATTTAACTCCGATTACCCACAAGTACGAAATATGGCATATTTTTAAAAATTATTCATGTGAGGCCGTCTTGATGGATATTGGTTCAATACATACGAGCAGAGATATTTTTATATATTATTTTTTTATTTCTCCGCTCTGGTACTTCTAAGATTCTTCCTGCTAAAGGGCCGTTTAAGTATTATGTAAGCAAATTTATTACAATTATTTACCCCCCATCGCCTTTGTCAGCAAAAGTAAGCAAAGCTTATACCCCTCCCCCCCCTTGCTTACGTAAACATTTTCAATTAATGTATTGTTTTTTTTGTATTATAATTGTGATGCTTTAAGAGTTTCCTTGAATCCCCAAAAATGCTTTTGGTTTTCAAGCAAAGACATAAGAGGGTAAATAACTACTGATGACGTAAACATCATCTAGACTCGTCTGGCTCACGTAATACTTGAACAGCCCTAAAGCGGGAAAAAGCGAGAAGTTAACCTTTTACAAAGTAACGATGCTGTTCTTTTTCCGTGTGGAAATTCACAAACACGTTAACAAGCTAATGTTAGTTTCTCCACAATTTTAAATTGCTGCAACTCATTTAGGTCCTATTTATCGCAATTTTAGTACTTTAGTGCACACGATCTTGAACCTAGTCTTGATGGATTCTGTGTGTTGTATGAAATATATAGGTGGTCTGAAGTATACATATAGCATAGAAGGATAGTTAAAGAGAATCTAGTGTCAAGACACTCCGTTCTCCACTTTCCATCCGGATTCTTACAATCCGTAATAAGAGATGGACCTCAACGCCGCGCTTTGCCGTGTTCACGAGAGGAAAGAAATGAAAAATAATAAGTAATTAATTTAATTACCATCATTCTATCGAGTACGAATCTACTCTAAAACTAACAACCCATCATTTTCATAATCAGACGCTATGACTGCATAATAATGGCCTAAATATATAAACTCTGAATTAATGACGATTTATATTATATGTTATATTTATTGGAGTTTACGATTTAGGTCAAAGTGCTAGAAAAGAACGTCACTTGTTGGAAGTGACTTCAAATCCTGGTACATTCATAATTTTTAATTCAGAATTTCCAAACGTAAATATGTATCGATAGTTTATTTACTAATGTCGTTAGTTTACTTTTAAACATTTTTAAAGTGTTACTCCACACTTAGGAAAATTGAAAAAGACATTTAAAGAAAACGTATAAAAATTTGAACGCAGCGGGATTCGAACCCGCGCCTCCTGAACACCGTTCAGGCGCTCTCACCACTGAGCCATGCGTTCTACTAGGCGCTGCGTCGAAATTCTTATACGCTTTATTACAACTTATTTTTTTAGTTTATTTTTTTTTCTTCCAACTGCATGGGCAAAAACCCAACGTTAACACTTTTATAATCAGACTAAACTAGGGGAAATACTTGTCTTAATATCATGATTTCCCAGAGTATATTAAACAATGATGAAATCCTACATTTTTATTTCTTATTTTTTTTTTATATACATACCAGTGGCCCGCTCGCGGTTTCACCGCGCGATATACGTTGTACATTGCTGTTTCGGTATATTGCAACCCTCGGTGGTGAATTTTTGAAAAGTAAAGTAGCCTATGTTTAACCTTGGATTATAATCATATACATATGACAAAATTTATTACAATCGGTCAAGCAGTGTCGATTTTTCATATATACTTTCATCCCCTATTTCAACCATTTAGAGGTTGATTTTAGAAAAACTAGGTAGCCTATATTAAGACCAGTCATTTTTACTACTTTCTTTCTAAATTTCATCCAAATCGGACCGGTAGATTAGCCGTGAAAGCGTGACAGACAAACACACAGACAGTCGCATTTATAATATAAGGATATAACTCAACACGTAATGCCTTGATTTCGGATGAAAAGTGGAGAACGGAGTGTCTACACTAGGTTTTTTAAGACCGTCCTTAATATTTTTGAATAAAATGTTTAAACGATGAAATAAATGAATAATAAAAAAATATTATTTGTATAATACTTTTATGTAAAATTATAAGTATCGTGACGCAATCGCAGTGTGTCTGTAAATACACACAGTATAAATCTATTTTTTGCTTCTCAATCTATGTTATAGGTCGTATTTTATTTTCATCTTCATTGTACTTTATTTTACTATGCCATTATATAACAGGAATTTTAAAAAGCAAATAACTGACTAAGGAATCCTTAATTAGTCGATTTATTTCATAACATGTGCGAAAAATTATATACCGTTACGCTTGCATCCCGCACACAGCAGGGTAGGCAGAGGGAACATAGTGATAAGACACTCCGTTTCTCATTTTCCGCCAATTTCTGGAAACACTACGTGTTAAGTGGCGAAACTGAACGCCGCGTTTTGCCTCGACAACAGATAAAAATCGACCAATAAAAATAAATTAAGTATTTCTATTTTTTTGAATAAGAATCGAACCCACAATCTATCCCGTTTACAGTAACAATTTAAGCCCCTGCGTCACAAGTCGTCTCAATTAAAATAAAATATTATAATAACATTAAATTACATAATATAAACTATAAATTTCTATAAAGAAATTCTGCAAAAGGCTAAAGCTGAAAAACGGAGTGTCTTGACACTAGGTTCTCTATGACTACCGCTTAAAAAGCATGAAGCTACTTTATAAATTCCAATAACATTTGAAACATTCTTATTCAAACATTGAATATTTGCACAATACTGAAAAGACAGTTGGCTGAAAGAGACAAAAACTCTAACCGATACACAAGAGCGGGACAGATATATAGCATAGTTAATATCTTACCCAACAGCTAAAACAATTAAAAATCTTTTTCTCACGAACAAAAAACTAAACAATGGGTAAATGATGAAAAAAAAATGCTATGACAGTATACAGTGAGCAAACATTTTTATACAGTTAAGACACTCCGTTCTATGCTTTTTGCCTGTTTTAACTTTTTAAACTTCACGCATCCCGTATCCTTCTGTATTCCGTACACAGCAGGGTAGGCAAAGAAAACCTAGTGTTAAGACACTCCGTTCCCCACGCATCGCCGAATTTTGGAGTTACGTAGCGGAACTTAACGTCGCGCTTTGCCTCGACGCCAGAGCGAAGGAAATGGAAATATTAAATATTTCAACTCCTCGAGTGGGAATTGAACTCAAAGCCAGTGGCTTTATAGTCACACTTTGTGCCACTGCGCCACGGGTGGCCCCTAGGCTTTTGCCTGTAATTGACATATTGCATGTTGTGCGGCGGAACTTAACGCTGTGCTTTGTCTTGTTTATTTACATTCAGTCTTTCATATATATTTCATTCAATATTTCATTATTCAAACTTGAGTCATTTACAATTTTTGATGCATATCAGAAATTAGGGAAGAGTAGGCTTAGTGAAAGATTACTTCTTCATTAAGAAAATGCATATTCGATGACGTAAATAACGAGAGTGCTTAAATTAACTAGATTTTAACCTTATCTATTTTAAAATTTTAAAATGTTATTCACCCACTTACTGTATAAAAATATATTTATTGGAAAGCGTATGTTAATTTGTGCCACGTAACAGGGTAGTCAGAGAGAATATAGTGTTCAACACTCCGTTCTCCTCTTTCTGTCCGAATTTGATATATTGCGTATTGAGTGGCAGAAACAACATTGCACTTTATCGTACTAGAACGGAGAAATAAAAATAATTAATTATAATATTTCTTCCGAACGGGAATCGAACTCACGACCATCCGATTTACCGTCAGATGCTGTCCCACTGCATCATGACGGCCTTTTATTTTTTTTTATTTATATTAAAGAGATTCTTTTGAGTAGAAATTGGCGAACGGAGTGTCTTGACACTAGGTCCTCTCTTCACTCCGGTATGCGGAAAAGTACTTATTTTAATATTAAAGAGAATAACTAAACTTATGTTGCACGTTGTACTAATCACCTGTTGTATACGTAATTGGGAGTTAGTTGCTATTGTACTGACATTTTAACTGACACAAATATTTTTGTGTAATATTGTATTTTGTAATATACGTTTAAGGTTAAGCGGTGTTAGATGCGGTCAATGATTGTATGGGGTTGCATATCCATTGCTAATATTATAAATGCGAAAGTCTGTCTGTCTGTTTGTTTGTTACGCTTTCACGGCTAAACGGCCCGATTTGGATGGAATTTGGAAAGGATATAGTTGAGGACTCAGTCACTTTTTCAAAAATCAACCTCTAATGTTTTGAAATAGACGATGATTTATTTTATAAAAAAAAGTAAACCTCTAGTTCTTGTATAATATACTGTCTGTGATCCGCGACTTTATTGTTGCGTTTAAATAGTAACACAAAATACCACTCTAATTTTCACCACTTAACGGGTAATATATTTATTTCGTTCGGAAAATCAGGATACACTGCTATACCACCACTGCTAAACACTGCTATGCTATACCATATATTTAAATATTTCCATTTCTTTCGCTCTGGTATCAAGGCAAAGCGCGGCGTTAAGTTCCACCACTTAACACGCAATGCCTCCAAATTTCAGCGGTGCGTGGGGAACGGAGAGTCTTAACACTCTACTGTCTACCCTGCTGTGTGCGGGATAAAGCGTGAAGCTAAATAAAATAATTATACCTGACTTTTATTTGAACCCACAAACACAGTGTTCAAATCGCATGTCCTAAGAAATAATATTCACGACAACTTTAAAAGATTTAATATTTTATTCTTGTAATAATATTGTTTATGGTTAAACGACATTAGGTACGGTCAATTATTATATTGATTTCATTATTGTTTAAAAAACACTAAAAGTAAGCAGTTGTAAATATATATTTTTTATTTTCCTAGTCTTCCTGGTTAAGACTAGGAAGTGATTTTTATGCTGTTAAAATTGTGTGGCCAGTCGTGGCCCAGTGGCACAAGCGTGTGACTGTAAACGACTGGTTGTGGGTTCGATTCCCACTCGGGGCAATTATTATATTCAAATTATGTTCAGAGTTAAGACCAAGCGTAGTGTTAAATTTCGCCATTCAAAAATATCTCGACTCTCAAGTGGAAAATGGAGGACGAAGTGTCTTGGCATAAGATTTTCTTTAACTACCCTACTACGTGGATAAACCGAAAATATCGTAATTGACTAACAAATAAAAAAAAGCACCACTAAATATGATCATCCATCCATCCATCGTGGCGCAGTGGGACAGCGCCTGATTGAAAAGCGATAGTTGTGAGTTCGATTCCCACGCGGGGAATGAATATTTTAAATTTTCATTTCTTCGCTCTGGTACCTAAGGCAAAGTGCGGCGTTGAGTTACACCACACGACACCCAATGTCTCGATGTCAATGTGTCTTCGGGCGGAAAGTGGAGGACGGAGTGTCTTGACACTAGGTGATCTCTCAGGAAAGGCGTGAAGCTGTCAAAAAAATCACTAAGTATTAAAAAAGTATTTGCATTACATACCCCTAATTTGTATGTCAACGTTACACCGCCCTCTAAATATAGCAGGTGCTTACACGTAAACTATAGACTTGGCCAAGTTTCTTAACCGACTGTATAGAGCGAGGTTGCGATTGGTCGCACACAAAAAAAACTAAGGTTATTACAATTTGTATTAAGGAGAAAAAACTTTGCTTCAATTTTTTTAGGTAGCATAAAAATTCATTGATTCAATAAAAAATCGTCTATGTTGTTTTTTTAAATAACAAAAAATATATTTTTTTACTATTGTACGTTATTATTACATTTAGTTTTTTATAAATGTTAATGTTTTCATGGTTATAGTTTAATTAATTATTTTAATTGAATTTAAAGTGTTTTCTTCATATTATTTACATTTTTAAAGCGTTATTCACTAACTAAACATATGAAAAATCGAGCAAAAATGAAATATAATGATTTGTATTTTGTTAATATAAAAATAATAATATCATATTAAAATCATTGCACAATTAACATATTGTTCACTTTTATATAATAAAAACCTTGGAAAATATGATAATAACTTAAATATGTAACAAATATTATAACCAGTTATATATAGTTACATTTTACAAAGCTACGTAATGCTTGGAACGAGTAAAAAAAATTTTAATAAACCAAAAGAGCCAGTACTTAAAATGCTTATTTTTTTTTCTTTATGGTACCAACCGGTACCAAATTTTAAATATTTTTTGTCCGTCCATACCCCTTTTTTTGACTTACATTCAGTCAGGTTAAAAATAAATATTGTCCTCAACAAACGTATAAATAAATATTACTTTAAATTGTAATTACTCGCATCGCTAAGTCCACAGTCACCGTGGTCACGTAATTGAAGGTTCGTATCAAGGTTAATAGATAATGGTTGTGGGTTCGATCCTGTCATTTGACTGTCAGTAGATAGTTTATGAATCAGATATACTTGTAAATGTAGTGCGTGGTTAAGTTACGTATGTTGCTAAATTACTGACTTAACTGACATAACATGAAGGTTATTTACCCATATCATACATACAATTAAAAAATACCCTACTTTGATAATTTGTTATTTCGTTAAAAATTAAGGCAAAATGCGGCATTGCGGCGCTAAGTTGCGGTGCCTAATATGCCATATGTAATAATAGCGGCCAGCTCACGTCTCCGCTGCGTGAAGTACGTAACTGTTTCGTTATATTGCAACCCTCGGGGGTGGATTATGAAAAATATTTTTATATATTGATTGAATTTTTAATGAATTTTTAATATCAATCTTTCACTAGCTTAGCTATTAACAAAATTAAACTAGCTCTTTTCCGCACAGTGAGGCAGAAAAAGAGAAGTTATTTTGTTCGTTGATTAGCGTTACAAAACGCCGCGCTTTGTTTTGCTTTCAATATTAACGATATTTAAACATTTACTCTTCATTTATTTATTTAGCTTCACGCTGTATCCCCTACACAACAGGGTAGGCAGAGGGAACCTAGTGTTAAGGCACTCCGTTCAAACTTTCCGCCGAATTCGGAGACATTGCGTGTTAAGTGGCGGAACATAACGCCGCGCTTTACCTCGACACCAGAGCGAAGAAAATGGAAATATTAAATATTTCCACTCCTGAAGTGGGAACCGAACCCATAACCAGTCGTTTACAGC
Source organism: Dryas iulia moderata (assembly GCA_019049465.1). Lineage (NCBI taxonomy): Eukaryota > Metazoa > Arthropoda > Insecta > Lepidoptera > Nymphalidae > Dryas > Dryas iulia. The sequence continues at coordinate 3,462,720 of CM032444.1, forward strand.
CACACGTTTGTGCGACTGCGCCACGACTGGCCCCTATATTTAAACATTTACTGTTTTATTTATAATAATGACATGATATTAGATTCTCTCGTAACACAAGGAAGTCATTTCAATTGCTTTTATTACTTCATTAATTGGTTTATATTTCTTATATATTATATATTTTTTGTCTCAGTTAATATTTATATCTTTTTGGAATGTTTTAGTATCTTTTATGTATCAGAAAACCGAGTTTAGCTTTAAACTGGTTACCTGGTGTATTGGCGCCCACGATACAGGAACACCTAGTGTGGGGCCATCACATGTTTGAAATTTCTTAAAAATGTTATTGTTAATAAATATATTTTCTTTTCTACCCTTTTATGTAAAAAGCGTGAAGTTGTATTTTTTGTTATTGTACAAGCAGATAGGCTTAATACCAATTAAAGCAGCACTATATCCAGTGAAAATTCTGACTTCGGTGGATTTGGATACTTTACCTATATACGAGTATAATATTTTTATTCACGTAAATAGTTGTTTAGTTCTGATTTTTTATATGACTTTTTATATATCATTTTGACACTCTTTTATTTTTATTTCTTGTTAAAACTGTAAAGCTTTCAAATGTGGAGAAGGGAGTGTCTTGACTCAAGTTTCGCTCAAACTTCCCTTTAACGTGTTAAGTGTCTTTTCGTGTGTCCTTTAGATGCATAATTTATCTAGTTCGAAAAATAATCTTTAGGCAGCAGAAATTTGTAAAAATCTCTTTGTAGAGGTGCTAAATGTCTGATTTTTCATTGCATTTTTCAACGAGCAAGTAGCTGGTGTATTTGTACATTTGTCATGAATGAAAAGACAGTCATGAATATGGTCGTGAAACTAAACACGTTCCAGGCTGATCGTATTAAAGAAAACATCTGTAAAGCCTGAAAAGAACCTGACATATGTTTGATGTTTCGTTTTTTTTTTTGTTAGCTTCACGCTGTATCCCTTGCGGGGTAGTCAGAGAGAATGATTTGATGTTTCATATAAATACTTATTTGATACATTCGTTTGGTACTCAGATATTTTTTAACGAGAAAAACGTTTCCATTCCCACAAATATAAGTTGTAACAAGCGGCTAAGAATATCACGCAGCTGGTAGTAAACGCATGGTTTAGCGGTCAAAGCGCTTGGACGGTTTTCAAGAGGCGTGAATTCGAATCCCACTACGTTCAATTTTTATACATTTTCTAAAAATGTCTTTATGAAGAACTTTTACCGCCTCTGAATTATAAAATGAATATTAAATATAAAAAAAGCCAAAAATATAAATTCCGTGTGTAAAAATGATTCATTTAATGAATATTGAGTTTCTAAAAGTAAATACATAAACATATATCATACAGTTGACCAGAGTTCGATTCCCGAAAGATTGTTTGTGTAAAATATACTAACTGCGTACGATTTTGTGGTTAGGTCTGCACGCGACTGATTGTAATTTGTATATAGCGTGTTTCTGTTTAATTTATTATATTTTTATATTCTGTCTTATAACTTGACACTCTGTTCTTCCTTTGGCTTATTTTTATATTTATAAAATAACGTATAATATAAACATAGAATAGAAAATACTTTATTGCTCACATATACATAAAATACACAATAAAGATAAAATGTATACAAGCATAAAATGAATGTAAAGGCGGTCTTATTGCTTCAAAAAATATATCATGATATTATGCCGACATGGCATGAATATATCGTGGCATTGTGCCGACATCGGTTGAAAAGTGAAGGATAGAGTGTACTGACACTAGATTCTCTCTCAATACTCTGGTTTGCAGGAATAGCGTTAAACTGTTTTTCTTTTTATTTTATTATATAGCGTAAATGCTAATTAAATATGTAAGGAAATATGGAGACGCAATATTATATGTGGCTCTTTGTGAACATGAGATTGGATGATACAGTAAAACAATAGGGGATGCAATTATATTCCTTTTATTTGTTAACACAGTCTTCAATGTTCAACTAAAGAATCTCTAAGAACCAAAGAAATGTATTAATTTAGTATTTATATAAAATGTTAAACATGTGACAGGTTCTTTCTCAAATTGGGCTAGTAGATAACGCGCTAAAGCATCGACAGACAAACAGACAAACTTTCGTAAGATTAGTGTAGGATATGATATTGGGTTAACATGTTCTTGTTCATTATCAAAAAAAAAATTTTATCTTTATGGGAAGTAGATACCTATAAAGTAGCGATTTCACACTAAGGCCTTTTTATTTATATATTTATTTATACTTTATTGTGCACCACAAAATTATTTACAATGAGACTACAAGAGATAAAAATAATAACAAATGTTTGAGGCACAAAAGGCGGCCTTATTGCTTAACAGCGATCTCTTACAGAAAACCTTTAGGTTAGGATATTTGGAATGTTATATATAGTGGACTGACTGATACGTTTTTTCGTAGACCACTTTAAATAAGCGGAAATGTTAATTTAATTTTTTTTTATCTTAATTTTTTTAAATCTATTACAGTATTGGTTAAGATTACTTCAGAAGATACATTATTAGTGAATTAAGAAAGATTTTTTTTAAATAAATGTCAAGGACTTTTTTTGCTTTCATATGTAAAGCCTTATTGCAAAAGCTATTGACAAAAGTTGAAATGTTACTTTTATTTATTAAATTGTTTCGCTTTTTGATATTAATATATGTATATGTTCATTTTTTTTAATGTATATACATTTATTAATTCTCTGACTGCACACCGGTATGGTTAAAACGTGAAGCTAAAAAAACACGGTGGATATGAGTTCGATTCCCACTTGTGTGAATATTAATATATACTATTTTCATTTTTCTACTCTGGTGTCAGGTGTACATAAAGCACAACGTTAAGTTCCACGACTTAACATCCAATGCCTCGATTTCGACCGAAAAATCGAAGAAGCAGTGTCTTGACACTAGGCTCTTTCTAGCTGTCCTGCTATGCGGGAAGAAGCGTGAAGCTGCGTGAAGCAAAAAATGATCAAATATAAAAAAAATCAAACTATTTCCAACACGCTGTATAAAAATGTTTTGACTATACGTCACTTTTGACATTCAGTTCAGTTCACGTGCTCTCAATTTACAATACAACCCCATTGGTCGTTGCAACCCTCGTTGGAAGGGATGCTCCACCCCTTGTAATGTTTGATCAATATCTTTTATATTAAATATATATAGATATGTATGTATGTAGGTAAGCAGCCTTGAAAATGATTGTGCGGTTTCTTCAGTCTAGTTGGCTATATTTTTGTATGTTTTAGAATAAAAATATATGTATTTTTAAGAGTTAGTTAATTTTCGTATTTAGGAGGTAAAGTAGAGAATCTGGAGTTAATAGAACTCTCTGTCCAATTTCGAAACATTGCGTGTTAGTAGTAGTATCATAAATCCTCTTCCATAGCGGTCATGCCCTTTTCCCGCCAACAAGTTCCTTACACAAAAACCTAGACTTAATTTTTTTTATTGAATAAAGGGGGCAAATGAGCAGAAGGACCACCTGATGGTAAGTGGTTACCTTCGCCCATAGACATCCACAACCTTAATAGGGTTGTGGATGCGTTGCCGACCTTGGGAGTGTAGGAGGGAAGAAGGAAGATAGGATGGGAATGGTGGGACGAACGTGTCAGTAGACGTGAGTCGTGTAGTGGTCGCGAGCCAGTCGGAGAACAAATCTCCTACCACAAGCTACTGGGTTACCCGTCTTTTACGGGACACTATCCCAGCTGCGGAGGGGAATTGTATTCTTAACCCGTCCCCCCACGGGTAATAAGATATTAGATATTTTATGATATAACTAATTTTGTAAAACTAATACAAATACGTATGCAGCCGGAAAAAAAACACAAAAAAATAATATGTTTAAAGTTTTATATTGTCTTAATTTAGAGTTAATTTAAATGTAGAAATAAGTATAGTAAATGTAATAGGATAACTCGCTTAGGTAATTTAAAACGTCATTTTAGTTTTGAGTAGTATGTCAATGTAATTTAGTATTGTAATCAAAGAATTAAGGGAAAAAAGGATACGAGACCTGGTGTCTGTAGTGTTTGAGTATTAAAAAAAAAGGATCCATACTTATATTATAAATGCGAAAGTCTGTGTGTTTGTCTGTCACACTTTCATGGCTAATCTACCAGTCCTATTTGGATGAAATTTAGAATGAAAGTAGTAAATAGCCATGGGTCTAACATAGGATACTTGTTTTTTCAAAAATTGACCGCTAAATGGTTGAAAAAACTAAACGGCCGATTGTTATAAATTTTGGAATAATTATAGTTGATAATCGAAGGTCAAACATAGGCTATTTTTCTTTATTTTCTTTATTAGGCTTTATTTTTCAAAAATCCACCCCCGAGGGTTGCAACATAACGAAACAATTAGGCAGTCCACGCGGCGAATCCGCGAGCGTGCCGCTAGTCATAAATAAACTAGTTTCTTATATGGGAGCAGAGAATTGATATCACAGTGTATAGAATTTACAGACATTGTTTGTATATCCACTGAGCCATGATGGCTTTGAAAATGTTATTACTATTTAAGGTTTATGGTTTTGTATATTTAACACTAGTTACAATTGTAGGTTTTATTTTTTTTTAAATCCCATATAATAGTTGACGAAGAAATCTTAATGTTAAGTCACTCCGTTCTATACTTTCCGCCGTAATACGAGATATTTCGTGTTGAATGACGGATTTCGACGTTGCGCTTAGTTTTATTAAAAGAGCAGAGAAATAAAAATAATTTAAATAAAAATACCCCGAGTCAGATTCAAACCCACACCCATTTCATTTACAGTCAGACGTTACTACACTGAATCACGCTGGCCTAAACTTGCAAATTAAAAAAATATATATTAAAAAAGACATTTAAAGAAAACGTATAAAAATTTGAACGCAGCGGGATTCTAACCCGCGCCTCCTGAATACCGTTCAGGCGCTCTCACCACTGAGCCATGCGTTCTACTATCCGCTGCGTCGAAATTCTTATACGCTTTATTACAACTTATTTGTGTTGTTAGCATCTCTGTAGAGAGATTTTTTATTTTTTAATTTTCCTTAGTGTGGAATAACACTTTAAAAATGTTTAAAAATATATATTATTTTTGGTTGAAAAATTGATTAAAGCGAGATTCAAACCCACGATCACCTAGCACTTATACAAACCCTAAGGCTATCAATTGATAACATATTGAAAGATATTTAATTGTTATTTATATTCTGATTATTTTCCTTAGTAACGTTATGTTCGTGGGTAATTTTAATGCATTTACGTAGCTATATCGTACGTCAATAATTTAAAAAACAAGTTGTATTCATATTTTTTGTAATATGTTTCTTTGATTTGCTTTTAAATTAAAATCGTACCGCTACGTGGCGAAGTATAAAATTCTTATAGAGCTAAGCTGGCGTTAATAATATATTATTGAGCTAAGCGAAGCTCTTACTGGTCAAAAGTGTGTTTCGTTGTGGTTTAACTCTTCCTGGGCTATTTGTAGTAGACCTCTGAAGTTTGGCAGGGATATGGAGCACAGTATCTTGTGTGCTGTGAAGTTTATTGGTGACAATTATTATTGTCACCAATAAACTAGCACAAAGTGAAAAACTTGTCGAAAAGTGCGCATAGACGTTAATTGTTATGTTAGTGTTAAGTGTTAGCTTTTCAAAGGTTTTTTAACATGTAATAACATTAAATCTGTACTTCGCTTAGCTCTTCCCGTTATGCAGAGAAAAGAGGCGGTTCCTAGTATATGAAAAATCTAGGATCCCTGGAGGAATTGTTTACAAGAGGCAAGCCCGTGGTAATTGTGTTATATGGACTTTGCAGATGGTGGCTTAGATTTAAAAAAAAAAGCAAGTACACGCCTTATGGCGCATAGTGGGATAATCAGAGAGGTCCTAGTGACAAGACACTCCGTCCTTTACTTCTCCTTCTGAATTGTAGAGGTATATGTAAAAAAAATGAAAATGAATTTAATACATCGAACGAAATGTATGTAAAAATGTATTCTTTTAGTTTATTAAACCAACTATTTTTTTTAAATATATTAGGGGGAATGAATGAATGAATAAATTAAATCGATGCACAGCGTATAATAAAGGCGATAGTTGTGGGTTCGGTAAACAATCGTGGATATGATTATAATAATTCCTTCTAGTGTTTATAAGTTATTTTTATTTCTCCCTTTTGGTGAGAAGACAAAGCGAGGCGGGACTTTCAAAGAGGAAAGTGGAGAAAAAAGTGACGTTCTCTCTTCTACTTTATACGAAAAAAAGATAGTTAAATATATTTATTATTAGTATATTATACAACAATCTAATCTTCGTCCAGTTTACAATCGTTTAACCGTATATGAATTGGCCAAGGCTATTTTATGATGCTTATTTACATAAGTATTGATATCGAACAACAATTTAATAATGATTAGATGAAACGTGCCAAAGTCAATAACTGGCAGTACCCACTCAACGGTCGTGGGTTCATTTGGACGTTGAAAAATAATAATTTCGTAGACTTCTTATCCCCACTTTCCGCTGAATTCTGAAGACATTTCTTGTTAAATGGCGGAAGTCAACGCCGCACTTTGCTTCTACACCGAAGAAAAAGAAATATTGGCTGAATATTTGATTAGGGCCAGTCGTGGCACAGAGGCACAAAGGGCACCTGTAAAGTGACTGGTTATGGATTCGACTCCCACTCGTTCGAGTGGAAATATTTAATGATTTCCATTTTCTTCGGTCTGGTAAGTTCCGCCATTTAACACGCAATGTCTTCATTTAGGATAGAAAGTGGAGAACGGAGTGTCTTAACAGTAGATTTTTTTTTTACTTTGCTAATAAAAGCGGTAAATTATAGTATTATAATTGGTACCTAAGTAAAAAATGGACATTTTTTCATTAATTATTTTTTTTTGATTAACTGCAAGAAGTAGAGAGCGAAAGAGGAAAATAAATGTAGTTCCTTAGGGAGAGTAGGTAGACCAACGCCGAATATCAATAATCGATCCTAATCAAAAAAACTGCAACCTCAGATTGATCTAGCTCTCAATTTTTTGAGTGAAGTAAAGGTTGACTATGCAATCTTTCGATTGGTTATTGGCAATAACGCATCGATCATTTTCTTCGAGGCAAAACGTGGCGTTAAGTTGTGTGCGGGATAGAGCGTGAAGCTGAAAAAAAAAATTAATTTCGACTTCGACGATCGACTGGCATCAAAAAAAATATGAAACTCCGTGTAGAAATCGAATTCACAAATAATTATTTTTATTCATCTGTTATATACCATTCATTTATTATTATTATTATTTCCCGCAATAAAAGTTCATTAGGTCCCCTCGCATACAATGTCAAATGCTTCAACTGAGCATCGAACCAACAACTCCATGGCAACGATCTCGTGCCTCGTGACGTCTAGATATTGATTATGGCATTCGCATTTGCATTTTATACCCCCGAAACGTTGAAATTACTTCGCGATGTTGTCAGAATTCGAATTTAATTAGCCTCCGAGCTATTATAGTTAGTTTAAGCCGTACTTTAGTATGAGTGATGGCTTTAAGTTATCAGTTTCAACATGAAACTTTTGAATTTTGGTTTAAGTTTTAATATTTTAACTATTTTTAGCTATCTGTATAAGTACGTTGTGGCGCAGTGGGACGTCTGACTGTAAACGTAGGTGTGAGTTCGATACACACTCGGTGGAATGATTATATTTAAATTATTTTAATTTTCCTAACTAACATATTTCAACTTTCCATTCATTTAGTACGACAAAGAGAGGCGTTGAATTCTGAAATTCGTGCGAAATGCGGAGAAAGGAGTTACTTAACACTAGGTTCTCTCTGCCTACCGTACTTTACGGAATAAAGCGTTAAACTGTTTTATTTAATATTTTGTAAAGTTAATTATGACACAATGTCTATATGGGCATAATTATTCTAGTATTTTCTTTTTATTACCTAAACCTAGGGTCAAGACATACCATCCTCCTCTTTCCATCCGAAATCGAGACAGTTTCCGTGTCGAGTGACGGAACTCCAACATTCACGTGATATTCATACCATGAAAATATTAGTATTGCCAACAGATCCGGACACAAATGCATATTTTGGAATGAAGCAGTCATATAATAGTTCCAAAATCATTGTAATATTTTGGAACTATTTATTTATTACATTTATAGATATTCAGTAAGACAGCATGTGACTGTAAACAAATAAAGAATAATTAAAGTTATTTGCTCGCTCTGATACCTAATACAAATAGCGGCGTAGAGTTCCGCCACTTTTCGCTAACACGCAATGTAGTGATTGCTAACGGAAAATGGAAAACGGAGAGCCAAGACTCTAGGTTCTCTCTGACTACCCTGCTATGTGAAGCTAATCGAAGCGTGTACAAAATAAAATTTCTGTCTATTACAATGCATTTTATTACGGATGTTACGCTTTAAAAGGTCGTGTGATATATTCTATACTATTATGAACTAACAGGAAGACATTGTAATTAATAACTTGTTTTATTCATTGACGCCGTTGTGGCGCAGTGGTTTAGCGTGTGGCTGTAAACGCGATGGTTGTGGGTTCGGTTCGGGGTAGGAATGATTATGTAACATTTTTTTTATTTTTCTGTTCTGATTAGATAAAACGCGGTGTTAAGTTCCGCCATTCAACAAGCAATGTTTCAAATTTGAGGAGAAAGTGAAAAACGAATCGGGATTTCAAATCCTATATGTTTTTCTAAATATTTTCTTCATTCGAAGTGTGTGTAATATTTTTTTTCATCTTCATGCCTTTTCCTACATATCGAAGTAGTCAAGGAGAACGTATCGTCAAGACACTCCGTTCTCTACTTTTCGCTGAAATTAAGACATTGTGTTGAATGGCGGAACTCAACGCGGCGCTTCGTTTTACGTACCAGGGCTAAGAAATGAAAATTTAAGTATAATCTTCTCTGAGAGGAAACCGAATACATATCTATCGCGTTTCAGTCAAACGCTGAACCAATGCACCAAGATGATATTTTTTAAAGTGTAAATATTAAAATTTGAACCTAAAACCACTGATTTCAGTTAGTTCACATTATTTTTACCAAAAGTTATAAAAGCTTAATTTAAAAGGGGCTACTATATTCCACCTGTGAAGCGAATTAGTAGCGCCACCTTCCCACGACCGCTATCATTCAGCCACGGTAGGGATCAATGCGCAAACAAGCGTTTATTGTAATTATTGTAAAACGAATGCAGGGGTTAGGTATTATAGCTTCTAATTTAATGTATTAAAAATAATGTATAGAAAATAGAATTCAGCTTAACTTATTTCTAATGTTTTTTGAAGCTGCTCTGCGTTCTTTGCCGCATAGATGGTACTCAGAAATAACCTAGTGTTTATTTTCCACTTTTCGCCGGAAAGCTTGACTTTTGTAAAGTGGCGGAACTTAATGCTGCGCTTGTCTTTTCCTTAGAATTTTGAATAAAAACACTCCCCTGAGTGGGAATCGAACCTACAATCATGACGCTTATATTCTGAGGCTGTCCCACTGCGTCAAACGATCATTTCATATATAAAATCAGAAATAATTCCCTTTCTGTTTGCATTTCTCACTACTTCTTTAAATAAACCTTATTTATTCTGAAATCTTTAATCGTCCTTTTATATTATTTATGTATAGCTATGAACAATATGTATGTATACTAGCGACCAGCTCGCGGCTTCGCTCTTCGTCGTAATCGTTGTTCTACGTTCTCAGTTAAACCATTAATTTATAAATTATATTTTTTTTTGTGAACAGATTGAGATAAAATAAATATTTAATGTCAAGGGAAGTTTAACAAAATACAATAGTGAATATTGCATTCACAAACACCCAGACAAACAAAAGATATTTAAAAGTCAGTTTTGTGTTCTCTGATGTTAAAAATACTCCTAATAATATTGTTTGTCATATTTCTTCTTTAGGGGCCAGTCGTGGCACAGTCCCACAAAGTGTGACTGTAAAGCGACTGGTTGTGGGCTTTTATATATTATATGTTTTTATTATTTGTATTACTTATTTTCTGTGCAATAAAGTTTAAATAAAATGAATTCTATTCATATCTATTCATCTGTTGTAAAAATGAATCCTAAGATCCTTTCCTTCACTTGTATTACAAATGAACTCAAGTAAAAGTAAACTATTATTAATTTGTAATTAATTGAAAGGCTATTTATTTCACTACTCTTTTTTCTGTAGACTAAACATCTATTATAAGATTATTAGGGGCCAGTCGTGGCGCAGAGGCACAGAGTGTGACTGTAAAGTGACTACTTTTAAACATTTTTAAAGTGTTATTCCACACTTAGGAAAATTGAAAAAGACATTTAAAGAAAACGTATAAAAATTTTTTCCCGCTGCGTTCAAATATTTATACGTTTTCTTTAAATGTCTTTTGTAAAGTGACTAATTGTGGGTTCGATTCCCACTCTAGGAGTGGAAATTCGGCGCTTTGCCTCGACACCAGAGCGCAGAAAATGGAAATATTAAATATTTCTACTCCTCGAGTGCGAATCGAACCCACAACCAGTCGTTTACAGTCACACGCTTGTGCCACTGCGCCACGACTGGCCCCAATATATTTATTTGTATAGATTTATAGATTCGATTTTGTCTGCCTGCACCGGTACATCTAAATCATGACTAAACCATTAAATTAAATGATTTACATAAAAACTGTTATATCAAAAGTGTTTTTTGACCATAACAAATCGAGCACCTTGTCCAAAACATGTGCTGTACCGTTTTCGATGCAATGGCGCGTGAAATATAATCGTTCGTCAGGTGGCGATAGACGCGATCATGTATGACTGTGGGGTCACGACAGCTGGGTCACAAGTTCGATGACGAGTTATAGTTAATCCTATCAGCTATTTGGTATACTAAAAAAGTTACTATAATGACGTCAATTAATATTTACATCTTTACGTCTTTTTGGCTGTTGTCTGGCTGTAAACATTATTGTTTTGGGTTCGATTCCCACTCAGAGTAATGTATACTATTTTCTTTTCAATATAGGGAGAGAACAGTGAAGCGCCACTCTGCACGTTATCTTAATTTGCTAATATTATTTGACAATTAAATTAATTTTACAGGTACCATTTATGTTTTGTATTATGTCATTGAGAAATTTAGGCATCTTAAAAATGCCTATATTTCGAGAGGAAAGCTAAGAACGGAGAGTCTTGACATTAGATACTCTCTGAGTACAGGGAAAAATATAAACGAAGCAATTGAAAATAATAGATAGATAGATAAAACTAAATATATAATAGTAAATATTAGATACATTTTGTAAAAGTTAAGACTAAATATATAATTAAAAAGTCGGCTTTATCACTAATCGATTTTTTTTTATCTTCACGCTGTATCCCGCACACAGCAGGGTAGGCAGAGGGAACCTAGTGTTAAGACACTCCGTTCCCCACTAATAGTGGTCAAATGAAATGAGTAGTACTCGAACCCACAACCATCACTTTTAATAACTACTACCGATGTACTCCGCTATAGTGTTCCTATACTAGATTTATTAATATATTTTTTTCTATTTAACTATAAGCATGTAACTTGTCTCTGTCTGTATATGAAAGCTGACTGAGATTATATATTCTAACTGTAATACATATAAGAATAGAAATAACGCTTTTAGTTGAACTATGTAAATTTAGAACCACGATCAATAGAGAGAGATAAATTTGACTGTAAACCCGATTGGTATTGAGTTCGATTCCCACTCGGGGGAATGATGTTTTTTATTTTCTCTCTGGTAGTTAAGACAAAACGTGTTAATGAGCTATGCCACTCCATTAATGCATCGCTTTCTTACGGAAAGTGGAAAACGGAGTGTCTTGACACTAGATTTTCTCTGTAAGCTTAAAGCTGAAAAATCGATAAACAAAGCGAATACGAAACGAGTGAGAATCGAACCCAGAACCATCGCACTCGAAGGTTATTTCCCTACTACTTCACTACAGTGTCCCTATACTAGATTCATTTATTTTTTTCTATTAAACTAAGCACATGCATGTAATTTGTCTCTGTCTGAGACTATATTTTCTATGCTATAGAATATATAAGGGTAGAAACTACCCTTTTAGTTAAACTGTGTATTTTTAGAACCAGGATCATTAGAGAGAGATAAATTTGACTGTAAACCCGATTGGTTGTGAGTTCGATCGATTATTCTCTCGATTTCTTAAGGAAAGTGGAGAACGGAATGTCTTAACACTACATTCTCTCTGAAAGCTTAAAGCTGAAAAATCGATAAACAAAGCAAGTGCCAAATGAGTGACAATCGAACCCAGAACCATCGCACTCGAAGGCTATTTCCCTACTACTTCACTACAGTGGCCCTATACTAGATTTATTATTTTTTTCTATTAAACTAAGTACATGCATGTAATTTGTCTCTGTCTGTATCTGAAGGCTGACTGAGCCATATATTCTATACTACACTATACTACACATAGTTATATATTCTATAATACAATATATACAAGGGTTAAAACAACCCCATTGGTCAATACTTACCCCCAAACCACCAATATTTTTCGTGAAAACCAAGAAAAGACAAATATATCTGTCTCCCTCTAACGTGTACGCCGTCACGCTATCTGCCTCCCTCGCGCAAGGGTAGAACGAGGATACGCCGTCAGTGCCTTTTCAGTGTATTATATACGCGGACGTTTTTTGTCTTTTTTTTATAAAGATATTATTAAAATAATTATAAAAAATAACAGTTAAAATAATTATTTTTTATTAATAGTAAAGGAAATATAAAAAAAATAACTGTAATTCAGTTTTGAATGGATTTTAAGTGATGTTCTTAGTGAGTTAGTAAAAGTCTTTGGGACAATTGAATAAGGAACTGTAAGAAATTTATTTAATAATTATGTGTTCGGATTCCGCGTTGGATGTTACGTAAAAGGCGTGAGAAAATGCTTTTTTGACTGAACAAAAAAAGATGGAATTTTCGTGGCAAATGGAGGACGCTGGGAGTCAAGACACTAACGGACGGACGAACAGAAACCAAGGGAGAGGTCAAGGTAATCTCTCTACTCTCTCTCCTCACTTTTACTTCTATTGTAAAAAGTTAGCTTCAGACATTTATATAAATTCTTAATTAAATAATTTTAACGAAATTAATGAATTTTATATTCCGAAATACAGTATTTTCAATTCAGTTCCTTTGTTATGGTGCTTCAAACGTTCAAGTTCAGCCCTTATTACTTTGTCAATGTAGCGCGCCACGACGATCTCTTTTGTGTGTTGACTATCAAAAATGGATTTGCAAATTAATACTCAATCAAGCAAATCCACTGTTGTGGCAAAAGAAACAATTTAAAGTGTTTGGGTGGTAGATGAAGCAGACCAAGAAACGAATGCCATTCCTATCATCCCGGCCCTCTTTTAAAATTTCTATTATCTATATATTTTTCCGGTTCAATAAGTTTGCCTACCAATGATCTAGGCACAAGTTTACTGACTTACACCGGATTTCAGTATCACTGTGTCACCATATAATAAATTATCTCCATGTTCCCGGCTTGCACTTGACCGATTGTAAGGTGGTTGTGCGGTACACTTTAGTAGTCCTTCACTGGTATTCGAAACGTCAGGTCTTCTAAAATGTATTTTCGAATACCAAAACTATGCAACTAATCCGATTTAAATAGTTTCATTTCAAAATGTGTAAGAATGGCGAAAACTAAAAGCCTTATAAAAACCGAGGTTGCTTGTTGTATTTCTTTTAAGCTTAGACAGGACTTAAGATAATTAATTTCATAGAGAACACACCATAATATGGAAATTACTTCTTAAGAAAAAAATATTCAATGTAAGAAATATTTTGGCAGTAAAAATCATAAATACCACGCAAGCATAGTTGTGGGTACCTACTTAAATATTATATACATATATATATAAGTAGGTACCTATTAGATATCAAACAAACTGGTCAAACGCGTCGCCACAAATGGAGCGGCAAAATACGGTTTAAAGGCCTTATTAAGTTCATGTGTTTATTAAAACTTGTTACTCGATGTATACAAGATATAATTATTTATTATAAAAAGTTCAGTCATATTTATCTATAATTATACATATAGTAAAAATGTATCTGACCGCTGTCTGTATGTGGAAAAAAATAATATTGGGTATATTTATCAAAGTGATAGACCCAAAACAATGATTTTTATTCGGTTTGTTTTCGCGTTAGTACACGCTAATTTCTGAAATGGCTATACCAATTTGAATGCAGTTTTGTTTATTATGTTTTGTTAAACTTGCCTTAAATATTTAGGAGTTATTTTATTTTAATTAGATTCCAAAATTAAAGATTTACATACAAATTAATGTTGTTCGACAAAATTGTTATATAATAACTGTTTAATTAAAATGCCTAAAGCTTCAATTTACGCAGGCAAAGCCTCGAGCAGGTCGCTAGTAGTATATATTTTTACAATATATGAGTTCGCGCTCATAACTTCGTTAACACGAATATAAAGTTCATGTTTGCACCTTAAGATCTTAGTTTGAAACTATTTAAACCTGCTGCTTAGCTTCACGCTGTATCCCTTGCGGGGTAGTCAGAGAGAAACCTGATAAATCGTGTATATTTTGGAATTTGAAAATAAATTTTAGAAAAACCGACGTTCTTATTCTATCTAATGTCCTATGTCTGTCTTTTTGTCGAAAGAAAAAAATGAGGTATAAAACAAAATCTATCCATATAAAAAAAGCAAACAACGTATGTACGTACGTTAAAATGAAAATAATCTTTATTGGTATGTCATTACATGTACTTTAAAATCATTCAGTCAGTTAAAAAAACGTAATATTGTTAGTCCTAGATATATGTAACTGAAACTTAATAATAAGTATTTCGAAGACGGCATTAGTAGGATCTTTTCTAATGTAGTTAGATAGAGGGAGTAGCTCGTACAGTGGATGTACCTAAGTGTTAATGTGCATTTTAAAGGGGACCCTTAAGACTATACTTGGGTTGCAAATCTCAGGCTCTGCCCCAAAATCTCTCTCTCTCTCTCTCTGCTCGATTAATCAATCTATGCAATGCTAAAGAGGGCCTTGTGTTATTCTTCCTCCTTCTTCTCGTGTTTAGATTTTTTTTTAGCTTCACGCTGTATCCCGCACACAGCAGGGTAGGCATAGGAAACCTAGTGTTAAGACACTCCATTCCCCACGCACCGCCGAATTCGGAGACATTGCGTGTTAAGTGGCGGATTTTAATGTATTAACATTTCCTTTTCATGGAAATGGAAATGTTAAATATCTCCGCTCCTCGAGTGGGACTCGAACCTACAACCAGTCGTTTACAGTCACATGTTCGTGCCACTGCGCCACGACTGGCCCCAAGTAAGAAATAGCATCTTAATTTTATAATCATTTCAAAATTAATCAAAACAGACGTATCAAATTATTTATGATTTACAATTTCTTGCGGTATGACCGAATTTTATGTAAACCGCAAGTGTAAAGTGCGTTAGGTTTACTTTAGACTGACGCCCTTTGAAATTAAAGAGAATGTATAATATATTAGAATAACTGAGCGTAGCGAAGCTGTTACTGGTCAAAAGTGTCTTTCGTTGTGGTTTCACTCTTCCTGGGCTCTTTGTAGTAGACCTTTGAAATTTGGCAGCGATATCGAGCACAGTGTCTTGTATGCTGTGAAGTTTTTTGGTGACAAATGTAATTGGAGTTTTTGAATAAAGGGTAATTAAATGGTCAAAAAATGCCTATAAACTTAGGCTGTGGAATGTTGTGAATAAATTTGAAAAATTCGAACATTCAATTTACTTTTCTCCCCGCTACTTTCAGTCAATTAGCACTAAATATGTAGGTACTTCACGCAGCTCTTCCCGTCATACAGAGCAAAGAGGCGGTTGCTAGTCTTAGAGAATTAGTTATATTATAAAGAAACTGTTCAAATATACTGTCATAACTGTTCAACTAACTGTTTTTTATTACCCGCGACGGAACGGCGACTGTATATGTGTTTGGGGTGAGAGGTTGTTTGTTTGTTTGTTTGTTTGTTTGTTTGTTTGTTTGTTTGTGTGTTTGTGCAAATTACTATGTCAATTATTTCCAAAACTATAAGTCCGATTTTGATACGGTTTTCTATGATAGGTTAAGGTTCAATTGGCGTATGTTCTTAGATATGTCTTATTGCCTTAACTCACCAGGGGGCGCTGCAGTAAGCATTTTACGTGAAAACGAATGTTTTTAATTATCTCAAAAAATAATAGTCTGATTTCGATACGATTTTCAGTGATAGATTCAGGTTTAATTGGTGAATGTTCTTAGATATGTTTTATCGTGTCAAACCACCAGGGGGCGCTGCAGTAAGCGTTTGTTTGTACTTTTTTTGTATTTATTTGTCTAAAACCGAAACTACTGATCCGATTGAATAGAATTTTCAGAAAAAGATTCAGCTTTGCTTGATGCATATTTTAAGATTTTTCTTTTTTTGTTACGGGGAAAACTCATCAGGGGGCGCTGCACTAAACATTTGTATATGCAGAGCAAAAACTACTAGTTCAATTTAGATGAAACTTTCAAAGATAGGTTCAGGCTTAATTGGTGCATCTTTTCATATATGCGTTATGGTGACCACTCATCAGGGGGCGCTGTAGTAAGCATTGGTTTGAGTTTTTTTGTGTAAAACCAAAATTTTTCTTGTATTTATTTGTCTAAAACCGAAATTACTCATCCGATTGGCTAGAGTTTTCAGAATTAGATTCAGCTTTGCTTGCTGCATATTTAAGATTTTTGTTTTTTTGTTACGATGAAAATTCACCAGGGGGCGCTGCAGTAAACATTTGTTTATGCAGAGCAAAAACTACTAGTCCGATTTAGATAAAATTTTCAACGATAAATTCAGGTTTAATTGGTGCTTCTTTTCATATATGCGTTACGGTGACCACTCACCAGGGGGCGCTGTAGTAAGTACATTTGTTTGTGTAAAACTAAAACTACGAGTCCTATTTGAATTCAGTTTTCAATGATAGATTCAGGTTTACTTAGTGCATATTTTTATATATGTGTCATGTATGTTTACTTAGTGCATATTTTCATGTATGTGTCAACTCTCTAGGGGGCGCTGCAGTAAGTAGCTGCTTCTATGTTTTTGTGTAAAACCAAAACGACTAGTACGATTATCAAGAGTTTTCAGTATTAGATTCCGCTTTACTTAAAGCATGTTTTTAAATTTATATTACGGTGACAAGTCACCAGGGGGCGCTGCAGTAAAATATTGTTTGTGCAAAGATAAAATGACGAATTTGATTTGGATGCAGTTTCAATAATAAGCTCAAGTTTAATTAGTGCATGTTCTTGGATATGTTTTATCGTGTTAACTCACCAGGGGGCGCTGCAGTAAACGTTTGTTTGTAATATTTAATGCAAAACCACAACTACTAGTCCAATTAGGCAGAGTTTTTAGTATTAGAGTTACCTTTACTTGGTGTAAGTTTTTAGGTTTTTTTTACGTCAAGAACTCACCAGTTTAATTATGCATTAAACATTTAATTATGCAAAGCTAAAACTACAAGTCCGATTTGGATGCAGTTATCAAAGATAGGATCAGGTTTAATTAGCGCGTGTTCTCGTATATGTGTCATGGTGACACCTCACCAGGGGGCGCAGCAGTAAGCATTTGCTTTTATTTTTTGTGTGAAACCTATTTAGATGCGGTTTTCTGTGATAGGTTCTGGTTTAATTTCTGCGTGTTTGTAATAATATATAATGTATATCTATTCACTTTAAAAAGTTTAAAATAAAAAGCAAAATTAAAAATTTTGAAAAAACCCACGACGGTTTAATTGTAATTGTAAAAGGATAAAATAACTATAAATCCCCCGCCTAAAAGAATATATGTAACGAGATGATGGGGACGACTTCGTCGGGGGCTGCCAGTTGCAACCTCTATTTTAAATATAGTACCTATCAGTATAGATTTCGTTTTAAAGTCTTTAAAATACCAGTTATCAAAACTGTAAATTCATTTTAATATTTAATTTTTTTGCCAAACCTGTTTTAACAGCAAGAAAACCTATGAGAAGGTTTGTGCAAACTCAAAGTAATGACAGCCCCCGATGAAGTCGTCCCCATCATCTCGTTACATATATTCTTTTAGGCGGGGGATTTATAGTTATTTTATCCTTTTACAATTACAATTAAACCGTCGTGGGTTTTTTCAAAATTTTTAATTTTGCTTTTTATAAAAGAAACTGTTCATATACGAATTATAAAGCAGAAGTTTCCCGTTCCAAATCGAGACATTCCTAATGAGTGATTTTTTTAATTTATTTGTTTGTTATAATTTTGTTTTGTTTTCGTTATTATTAATATTTATTTTATTATCTTATAATTTATTTTTATACTATATTTATAATTTAAAATCACTATTTATCAAAAATAAATACTAAGCAGAGCTCAGTCACCTGATATTATGTATGCAACTTAGCATTGACCAGTGGTTCCCACCGACTTGTTTAAAATAAAGGATGAAAATTTAGTATAGCCACGGGCAGGTCACTAGTTATCTATCTTAATACGTAATAAAGTCAAAAGATATTCCATCTTTTGACTCCTTTTTACGACAATTCTGAGGAAGAAGAAGTACAAATTTAGCGTAGTTATAATTACATACAGAAGTACAAGTGTAGAAATTTATTATCTTTTCATAATGTCACGTTAAAAATGAAATTGAAATATTTAATATTTCCATTTTCTTCGCACTTAACACGCAATGCCTCCGAATTCGGCGGTGCGCGGGAAACGGAGTGTCTTAACACTAGGTTCCCTCTGCCTACCCGGCTGTGTGCGGGATACAGCGTGAAGCTAAAAAAATATTTCATAAATTACCATGTGAAAAGTAGCGTAATTACTTTTTCAGTTTCAGAGTATAGCTAACAACACCGCTTATGTCAATATCAGCAACTTTACACAATGCAAAAAACATTGTCCATTTCGTAAAACGAATAGGCTTTATTTAGTTATTACTTGATAAGATCTTATCTAGGGCACAAAAAATGACTTATCAACTAATAATCCTCATAAAGCTTATTTAATTTTTGAAATAGATAGTTGGGGCCAGTCGTGGCGCAGTGGCACAAACGTGTGACTATAAACGACTGGTTGTGGGTTCGAATCCCACTCGAGGAGTGGAATTATTTCATATTTCCATTTTTTTCGCTCTTCGACCGAACCCACAACCATTTGTTTACAGTCCCACGCTTGTGCCACTGCGCCTCAAAGGCGTAAATTTAACATATGTATTTCTTTTTTTTCATAACAAAAGCTAAAACCATACATACGCGAGGCGACGCGACGGTGCGCCGCAAACATTTCAATTTGCGTCACAGATAGGATAGTATCTGTGACAATAGCAATTAGCTTATCTGACGGTTCAAATTTCCGATTTTGAATGTAACTATTATGTTATATATTTTTTTTATAATTTGAATTAAAATGGCATAAGTTGTTTTATTTATTACTAGCCGTGATTGCGACTACGTTCGCGCGGAATTTTTTTAAGAACTGTATTCACTTGATATTATGATCTTTATTAGTAGCCAATAGTTTATTCTAATGTATAAACTATATTATTGTAAAGTTTTATTAAAATCCATTTAGTAGTAGTACAAAACTTCACGTTTATAATATTAATAGGATATTTTTAGCTTCACGCTTTATCCCTAACGCGGTAGTCAGAGTGAGCGGAGTGCCAAACGCTAGGGTCCGTGCATATTTCTCGCGCCTCATCCACTGTCATCAACCACATTGCTTCATATATGTCTTTCTTACCATGCTATTAACATTTTTTTACTTTGCCTCACACTTTCTTTAGTATATCAGGGTTGCACTAATTTACCTATCAGCAACTTTGCTTACCCTTATAATGCAGCTTTGCTTGAAAAGGGGTGAAACAAAAAATCTAAGATGTATTCAGAATTTAGCTGATAGAGTTAGTTTTAGAAAACTAACATTCTTTTATACTTTATTAATATTACCTTGTGTATTTTTTTATATTAAATGAATTTTAATTACTTATTTACTTTATCCATAAATAATAAAATAAAATGACCTCTTGTACATTTCTTTTTATTATTGTTTTTTTTTCAATAAACATGTTTTTATTTGTGAGTGTACACTCATACAATACAGAATATTATCTACGTACGCG
The DNA here is from genome assembly GCA_019049465.1 of Dryas iulia moderata. Lineage (NCBI taxonomy): Eukaryota > Metazoa > Arthropoda > Insecta > Lepidoptera > Nymphalidae > Dryas > Dryas iulia. The sequence goes on from CM032444.1 coordinate 3,482,979, forward strand.
TATATAAAAATCGTTGTGTTACTTATGCCTTTTCAATACTTACTGTCAAAAATAAATGCGTCTAACTAAATGCTTAGTAGGTACACGATTAATATAATGATAATGATTACCATAGACGCCATGGTATAGTGAAAATGATGATGTTAACGTTGTAACGTCGTAGGGTTCAATTTTTTCAATACTAAAGGGCCGTTTTGTATTGAATGTAGCGTTTTAAACACAATCCTACTTACTCGACTTGCCTATCTATCAATCTTTTTTACAGTTTCAAGCTTTTTCTGCGTAACATGGTAGTCAATGAGAATATAATGTTAAGGTATCCTGTCCTCTACCGCGTTTCGTCTATTTTCCAGGACAGTAGAAGGAAAATAATTTATATATAACTAGCGGCCCGCTCGTGGCTTCGCCGCGTTAACTATTTCGTTATATTGCAACCCTCGGGGGTGCATTTAAAAAAAAGTAATGTAGCCTATGTTTAAGGTTAGATTATCAACTATATTTATGCAAAAATTCATTACAATTGGTCAAGCGGTTTAAATTTTTCATATAAACTTTTATCCCCTATTTCAACCCTTTAGAGGTTGATTTTTGAAAAAATAAGTAGCCTATGTTAGAGACAGTCACTACTTTCATTCTAAATTTCATCCAAATCAGACCGGTAGATTAGCCGTGAAAGCGTGACAGACAAACACACAGACTTTCGCATTTATAATATAAGTATGGATGTCTTCGTTAAATCCCTCTAATGGGTATCGAATCGACAACCAATCGCGTTTACAGTCAGACGCTGTCCACTGCGCCAAAATGCACTCTATAATAAATTAACGTAATAAAATCTTGGAAAAATTTAGTTTAGCAACTTCTTAATTGTTTCATCGAATTTGTTTAAAAATTTGCACGTGTGTCCGGATCTAATATTCAACTTCACGCTGTATCCCGCACACAGCAGGGTAGGCAGAGGGAACCTAGTGTTAAGACACTCCCTTCCCCACTTTATATTATTTATACATAAACCTGTTCATGAACTACTCGTAATCTGTATTAAAAGAAAACTCTTTAAGCGTGTTACTTTTAATTTTGTTTTTAAATTAAAAATTAATTAAATTAAATAGCTTCACGCTATATCCCGCACACAGCAGGGTAGGCAGAGGGAACCTAGTGTTAAGACACTCCGTTCCCCACTTTCCGCCGAATTCGGAGGCATTGCGTGTTAAGTGGCGGAACTTAACGCCGCGCTTTACCTCGACACCAGAGCGAAGAAAATGGAAATATTAAATATTTCCACTCCTCGAGTGGGAATCGAACCCACAACTAGTCGTTTACAGCCACACGCTTGTGCCACTGCGCCACGACTGGCCAGAGGTATATATTGATATTGAAAAATATTTTTATGCATATTGTATTATTAATGTATGACGTATTCGACTGTAGGCAGAGAATCAGTACTTTGTAATGAAATTTAATGACGATCGTTGCAATATTTCCCAACCTTATCTTTTTGGGGTTTTTAATATTATAATGTTTTGCAATCAGATGTTGTTCCATTGCATCACGATGGCATCACATGGACAACCCAATTCTCTTCCCTTTCCCGCATTGCAGGGTAGTCAGAGAAAACCAGGTGCTGAGATACTCCTTTCTCCACTTTCCGCCTGGAATTGAGACATAGACGTGTATCCAGTACCAGAAAGGAAATATGAAAATAATGTAACTATAACTATTCCCCTGGATGAGAATTGAACCCACAATCAATTGCTTTTACAGTTAGACGGTTTCCCACTGTACCATGGTAGCCTCAACTACATTTACTAAAAAACTCAATAATAATACTAATTTAAGCTAATCCCACTAATCTCTCTAAACAGTCCGATATTAAGCTTATTATTAGCGCAGTGACACAAACGTGTGACTGTAAACGACTGGTTGTGGGTTCGATGCCCACTCGAGGAGTGGAAATGTTTAATATTTCCATTTTCTTCGCTCTGGTATCGAGACAAAGCATGGCGTTAAGTTCGGCCACTTAACACGCAATGCCTCTGCATTCGGCGATGCGTGGGGAACGAAGTGTCTTAACACTAGGTTCCCTCTGCCTGTTGTGTTTTGGGATACAGTACGAAGCTAAAAAAAAATAAAAATAATTCGTTTGTTACATAATCTTCACATTTTTTTCCCGATATAGAGAGAAATTAGTGACAAAACACTCCGTTCTTCACCTGAAATCGAAACATAACACGCCTTATTTCCTTATTTCCACTGTCTAAATAATACTTTTAAACATAATACAATATTTAAGTAAATATATAAGTATTTGTTTTATAAAAATTTCCATACAATTGTTTGTTTTTAATTTATATCCATATGCTTATACGCACGTAAAGAATTGTAATTATCATTATTGTGGGCAATTATGCATCGCGTGTTTGTGATTTATTATAGTCTTTATAAGATGATGTACCGCGAGATGGTCATATATTTTTATATATATATAGTACTAGCGACACGCTCGCGGCTTTGCCCCGTGAACTACATTAATGTTTCGTTATATTGCAACCCTCGGGGGTGGGTTTTTGAAAAATAAAGTAGCCTATGTTTAACCTTGGATTATCAACTATATTTATGCCAAAATTCGTTACAATCGGTCAAGCGGTGTAGATTTTTCATATAAACTTTCATCCCCTATTTCAACTTTTTAGAGGTTGATTTTCACAAAATAAGTAGCCAATGTTAGACCCAGTAGGTTTTACTATTTTTATTGTAAATTTTGCTTAATCGGTCCGTTAGATTAGCCGTGAAAGCGCGACGGACAAACAGACAGACATTCGCATTTATAATAAAAGTATGGATATATACAAAGTTAGGCGAATTAAATTGTTCTACACTAGCGACTCGCTCGCAGCTTCGCCTGCGTTGACTTCACTCCTATAACAAAGAGCCAGTGGTGGCGCAGAGGCCCAAAGTCTGACAGTGTGATGTGATTGGTTGTTAGTTCGATTCCCACTCGAGGAGTGGAGATATTTAACATTAGCAGCCCGCTCGCGGCTTCGCCGCCCTACTGTTTTGTTATATTGCAACCCTCGGGGAAGCATTTTTAAGTAGCCTATGTTTAATTGATTATCAACTATATTGATGCCAAAATTCATTACAATTGGTCAAGCGGTTTAGATGTTTCATACAAAGTTTCATCCCCTATTTCAACCCTTTAGAGGTTGATTTTTGAAAAAATAAGTAGCCTATGTTAGAGACAGTCACTTTTACTACTTTCATTCTAAATTTCATCCAAATCAGACCGGTAGATTAGCCGTGAAAGCATGACAGACAAACACACAGACTTTCGCATTTATAGTATAAGTATGGATTTCAATGTTCTTCGTTCTGGTGTCTAGGCAAAGCGCGGCGTTAAGTTCCGCAATTTAACACGTATTGCCTCCAGAAATTAGCGTAAACTCTTAACACTAGATTCCCTCTGCCTATCCTGCTGTGTGCTTGCCTGCTGGGATACAGCATTAAACTAAGAAAAAAAACATTTTGTAAACAATTTTGTAACAAACGCACACAGATAAACAGACAAATTTTGTATTTTGTTTATATATTGACAAATGTTATTACAAGTTTATTATATATATAGAATAGCAATTATTATTATAAACATCAATAAAATAGCAAGAGAATGACATCCTATTGGTTTTATTTTATTGACTACTTATATATTTGTAATCTTGCAATTATTACTATAATTGCTTTTCAGCTTTCTTTACTTAAATATTCCCAATTAATTCTTTTACACTTGTTTTTAGCTTCACGCTTTATCACGCACGCAGTAGGGTAGGCTGAGGAACCTAGTGTTAAGACGCTCTATTCCTCACTTTTCGCCGAATTCGGCGGCATTGCGTGTTAAGTGGCGAAACTTAACGCCGCGCTTTAGCCTCGACCTCGAGTGGGAATCGCACCCACAACCAGTCGCTTCACAGTCACATTTCGTGCCTCTGCGCCACGTCTGGCCACAACCCTCTTAAATCTGCTTATAATGCCTAAGCATTAGGTAAACACGTAAACACGTTACCTACAGGTTACCCACAGTTTACCCTGTCAACAAATCACGCGGTTGACTGCGCAAACGTATTACACACCCCTATTTAATAGCCCCATATCGCTAATTTGTGATCGCGCCCGTGTGAAACTACCCTTAGCTATTGAAGCGTGTAAATGCATCTGCCCCCGAAACGGTATTTAAGAATTATGTTTATTTATATATGAATTTTAATATTTTAGTAAGGTTTGTTTGTTACCGTTGTCGATACGCTGTATCCCGTTCACGTTCGGGTAGGCAGAGGGAACCTAGTGTTAAGACACTCCGTTCCCCACTTAGTTCGTATTTTAGTAAGGTAGACAGAGAAAACATAGTGTGAAGACATTCCTTTCTCCACTTTCCACCCGAAGTCGAGACATTATGTGTTATTTGCTGTGTTTTGTCTTGTTACCAAAATGAAAAGTTATTTTTTTGCATTGATTTCACATCCTATATACATTTTACCTATATTACTTACATGATTTTTTTATTCAAGCGGTCATTCGAGAACGTAGTTGTTTAATACTTGAATGTTTAGTTTTCATAGATCGGAAAATACGTATTACGTTGAATAGCTCAGACCATAATCACTTATTTCTTATTAGCGGTCGCTCGCAGTGTTACCCTAGTAACTGCATAACTTTTCAAACAAAATTTTATCCGCTGTTGAAATAGGAGGTGAAAGAGTTGAAACTCTTCAGGGTTTGATTTTTTAAGAAAAGTAGCCTATGACCCTGGATTTCCAATCATTTTCATTTTTAATTCCATCCAAATCGTGAAAGCGTAATAGACAAACAGACCACCTTTCGAATTTATAGTATTAGTGTTAGAAACACACAAAATGTTAAAGGTTATTATCTGATTAACACGCCTTGGGAATGAAATGCTCGCACCAGACTATTTCAAAAGTATCACTGTCAGCAATAAATCTGTATATCACGATTGCTTTAAAAAAAAGAAGTCTCGAGCTTCTTGCGCCGGTTCTTCTCAGGTCTGAGGCATTAACTTTAGTGAGCCGTTGGTAAACTATTTGACGTTCAAGAAACGAAGCATGTAACTTCTTATTTTGAATAAAATTATTTGACTTTGACTTTATTATTTGACTAGGCACTCTATATTTGCCGGGATATGAAGGCCTTAAGCTGAAAAATAAGACACGTAGATAGACACTAGGTGGAAAAAGAAGTGCCTTAACACTTACTTCTCTCTGTCTACCCTAGGCAAGGGTAAGGGTAAAAAAATTAAATAGAACAAGCTTCTTTACATGTTTTTGCATCCTATAGAGGTTTTTTTCTATCACATGATGAAAAAAGCTGTCTTAAATGCAGATGGATTTTTTTAAACTATCCAAAAGGAACAGTTAATATCTTTGCACATATCTTGATATCAATAAAATAAAATTTACACGTAAATTATTTTTGTAAAAATCTTATAGGGGTACTGATTTATTACTTAAATAACTGCATAACTTTTCAAACAAAATTTTATCCGCTGTTGAAATAGGAGGTGAAAGAGTTGAAACTCTTCAGGGTTTGATTTTTTAAGAAAAGTAGCCTATGACCCTGGATTTCCAATCATTTTCATTTTTAATTCCATCCAATTAAAATACTTGATTACTGATCTTATGATACTTATAACTTGAATAAATTATTTATTTATTTGAGAATTTGGAAGACTTGTTGAAATAAAACTTGAAGCTTGTTGAAATAAAAGAGATAGCGCCAACGCCATTAATAAAGTTTTAAGTAATAAAAAAGAGAATAAAATGTAAACTAAAGCCAAAAGTAATATACCTAAAACAGTATAAAAACAAACATAAGAAACATACAAGTGCATAAATTATTTTTTTTTAGGTTCACGCTGTATTCTGCATACAGGAGGATAGAAACCTAGTGTTATGGCACTCCGTTCCCCACTTTCTGCCAAATTCTGGAGGCATTAGCGGAGACAATGGAAATATTAAACATTTCCCAATCCTCAAGTTGAGATCGAACACACAACCAGTCGCTTTACAGTCACACTTTGTACCTCTGCGCCATAGCCGGCCTGAATTATAGGATTTTGTTAAACATGAACAAATTTATTGAACTCATTATGGGAATAATCTATATTATAATATACTCCATTCAAAAACTTACAACTTCTTATTATATAAGAATTTCCACTCAAATGGCAATCGAACCTATAAACCTCGTATATACAAGCAATTCTTGACTTGATCATTATGGTCTTACGTAAAAAACTATAAAATTATCTAATTAAACGTAATTTCAGTATAACTTGATCTCGTAGTGTAGCATCTTCAGGCGTTCACCCGCCTTTCTCTTGCATACTTCAGTTAATGCTATTGTTCAACGCGGAATTTATATGATTCGTTGATTGCCAGTTTTGTTGTATTTTTTGGGTGTTTTGATAAAGTTTTATTACAAGTAAATAAGTTTAGGCTAAATTAGATTTTTCTAATTTATATTTTCATATTAATTATCGGAGGTCGTCGTGTTGCAGTGAGTAGTGTCTGATTGTTCGTAAATGAGATGGTTATAGGCTCGTTATAGTTACTCTTAGCACTCGATGCAATGAATTAATCAATAATCATTTCCCTGCTCTAATTAGGCAAACCACGGCGTTACTTTTCACAACTCAACTTGAAATGTTTCGACTTTGGGAGGAAATGATAGAATAGCGTTTTGGAAGCAGAGAGAGACATTAGGTGAAGCTGTAAAAAAATTAGCTGAACTTGAAAAAAAATATTTGATACTTGAATTTAACTATCTATATTTCACACATGTTATGTTAAACGACATTATTTCTTGATCAAAATATTGATCACTGACGGATGACTTGTATTTTATAATTCAGTAGCAAAATAGTAAGAAAAAGAATAGAAAAAAAAAAGAATATTAAGATATTCCCTTCTTAACATTCTGTATATATTAGTGATTTTTTAAAAATAACTTCTAAAATACAAATAAGATTTTTTTTTAAATAATACCAGATTAATCGCATATATAGGATTTTGGTATTCGAAAATACATTTTATTGAAAACGCGCCGTTTCGAACACTTTACAATAATCCGTTCTCACGTTAAATTTATTTTAAACGTAGGTCCAAATAATTTTATTTCAAAATGTATAAATATCACAAAAACAAAATATATTAAAAAAAAACGTGTTGTTTCTCAGTAAATTACAACGACATCTTTCTACTAATCCTTCAAAATATAAGATAACTAAAAAATATCCTTAATTCTATTACACTAATTTTCGCACATTATCCGCAACATTTTCCTTCTGCACGCTCGTGACGCAATTACACGTAACATTCGTAACTGAGCAGTTTCTAGCGCTCACTATCGACACAGCGCGCGTGAACGCATCATTAAATACCCATTATATTTTTATAATACTATTATAAAACGTTATTATCAATTATATAATATAAGTTTATTGTTTTAATTTTATAATTATTTTGTGTGTTTGAAATTGTTTAGTTTTTGTGTGTTTGAAATTGTTTAGTTTAGGTGTTAGAGAGTTTGAACGTTTTTATAGTTTAACGGTAACATTTTTTTCGAATTGTAAAAGCACTGGAGGGTTAAGATTGTGTAAGTATTGTTTTGTTTTTGATTCAAATTTTAAATTAATAAAGTAAGTGAATTTTCGATATTTCTAATATCTTTTTAATCAATTTTTAATCAATAATTGTATTTTCATGTATAGTAGCTGTGCTCGCAACTTTGTTCGCTTAGAAATAAAGAAAAAAAAAAATTAAAATAAAACTAGCAAAGTTACTCCTCATTACATCAGCTTTCTGTCAGTGAATGCCCCGTCAAAATCGGTCTAGCCGTTTCAGAGATTAGCCGGGACAAACAGACCAACAATAAAAAAGTCTAAAAAATGTTATTTTGTATATGTATATATGCATTTAGTTAAAAGCGGTTATTTGAATTTTACAAACACACACTCCAATTTTATTTATATTTATTAATACAAAAAAAACTTGTAAAAATTGATTCCTTTATTTAATAATCGTAATGCGCTACAATTTAATTTAAAAAATAATCACCGCGATCTCTTCTGCCACATGTCAGAAACATTGCATACATTTACGTTATATAACGGAACTCAACACTGCACTTAAAGCATACAAAGCTGGATTTTTTATGTAAATTATTTTTTCCCCGTACAGAAATCGAATCCATTACCACCGTCCACTACTGTGCCACTGCAGTGTATAAATAGATACAATTTAACTTTAAAAACATGTTTAATTGCAATTAGAAAACGTTGTAGACACGAAAACTATTATTTATTACTTTTTAATTACCACGTTGCGTGTTTTTTTACCCGAATTCCTTTCTTGTCGTTTTACTTTCTTTGTATTAGTTATATTGCGGAAAATAGAAGTAAAACTATACTAATTGGCCTACTTTACTGATGAGTCACTCCGTTCTCCACCTTCCGTCTATTTAAAAGACACTATGTGTTAGGTGGTGTACACACTCAGTCACACTCAGCATTAGGCCAGGGTTGTGCAACCGCGGCCCACCCTATTATTTTTTTAAGTGTTTATTTATATTACAGATTTTCTTCTGCTATTTTTTAAATATTATTAAAAGTGTCATTTTGGCTCAACAAAAAAAGTTTAAGGCTCTGCTTTTTATTTATTTTTTGGTTTTCTGTATTTTTTTTATACATTTTTATTAATCTTTCAATATTTTTGTTTTAGGTCCGGGACTTATAGACGAGTTGGAGGCATGCATGGCCTCTGTCGGCGAAGGATGCTACCCGCCGCAACCCATAGATGCACGCTGTATTGGGTAAGTTACACGCAGCTTCACGCTTATTCCCGAATGACAGGTTGGTTAGAAAGAACTTAGCGTCACACTCCGTTATACGAAATATAGCGTGTTGAGTGGCGGAACTCAAATCTGCACTTTGTCTTTGGAACCAGAGCAGAGAAAAGATTTTTTATTTATGTTTATTTTAGCTTCACGCTGTATCTCGCACACACAAGAGTAGGCAGAGGGAACCTAGTGCTAATACACTCCGTTCCCGATTTTCCGCCGAAATCGGAGGTATTGCGTGCGTACAATAGCGAAGGAAATGGAAATATTTAATATTTCCACTCCTCGAGTGGGAATCGAATCCACAACTAGTCGTTTACAGTCGTCATACGTTTGTGCCATTGCGCCACAACTGGCCCCTATTATTTAATAAGCGATTATTATACTGTGTGGGAATAGACCTCACAATCATCATGTTTACCGTCAGATATTGTCTCACTGCGCCACGACGGCCTCAAGTTGTCTTACTCTAATATAAATAATATATAAAATGGGTACGTTATCATATTCTAATATTAAGTTGAACAAGAAGTGACCCAAATTTACAAAAGATTGAAATATTTTCATATTTTAGTTAATATTATATAATATAATAGTGTAGTTTAGAATTAATTTATGAAGATTCAATCTCATTGCCATTCTGGTACAATGTAGCAGCCTCTGAATTCATACGCAATGATGGTGGGTTCAATTCCTACTAAGGAGAATATGTAAATTTTTATTGCTTCGATCTTGTAGACAAAGAGCAGTGTTGAGGTCCGCCACTCATCTGAGCAAAAATATCATGGAATGTCTTTCAAAATTCTTTTCAGATACATGATATACTCTTACCATTTTACCATTCTACCTTATAGATAGGATAAGGTATATAACATCTAAATACCTATAACTTTAGGTAAATGACAAAGACAACAACTAAACCAACTTTATAATAATTATTATTATATATCTAACCAACCAGTTTATTAAAAACTTCTTTTAATTCTTTTATCCAGGGGCCACCAATTACCAGAAAGTCCACCAGATTCGGGCTCAGAGAACCCATACAGTCCAGACACTCAAGTGTCCCACACAATTGCTGTATCACAAACAGTGTTAGGCACTGACTACATGCTCGTTCCGGACCATATCACATCACACGAACTACTACAACAAAATGGGGACTATATCTACGAAGAACTAAAAACAGATAACATTAACCATGAAGTCTTGAGAAGTAACCTCAACGATGTAGTAGTATTACCACAAGATCCTAGTATTGTTGAACTGGGACTACGATCAGTTCGCCATGATTTGGGCCTATCTGATCCTATTTCTTATCAAAATCGGTATAATCAAATGAGGGTAGATCTACCGGATTTAGAGCAGGGGATGATTAATCCTCAGCTGGTGGCTTTAGGACATGATTCTTTGACACCAGTTTACACAAATCTCCAAGAGCCCAGTAGCAAGAAGAGAAAACACTCGCAAGATATAAATTCACAAGTGAAATGTGAACCAGGTATATAATATTTTATGTGTTATTTATGTATAGGATCAGAAATATATTTTAGAAAAGCGTTAAAAATATTGAATGTAGCAAGATTCGAACCTGCACCTCTTGGAAACCGTGATTTAGCTAATTAAGCTCCATTTCTTCTTATCTTTCTTATTTTTCAAATTCTTTATTAAGTTTGTCTTTTTAGAGATACTAACAACAAAAATAACTAGTAATAAACTTATATAGATTTCGCAGTCTGTAGTAAAACGCATGGCTTAGCAATCATAGCGCTTGGCCGGTTTCCATGCGGAAATTCGGATGCGCAGGTTCAAATATCGCTGGATTAAAGTTATCATACTTTTATGAAAAAGTTTTTTTCTTTCTTAATTTCTTAAGTGTTTAAAAGATAATTTAAATTATTAAAAATATTTTTTTTTTTTTACTTTGATATTCGAAAGGCTTTTAACAAGTTATTTTTGTTATTAACATCTACATATGTGGGGAGAGCTAGTATCAAAAAAGTTAGTACTTTGTACTCCAAATTCCGTATTTATATGGTTTAGATTTTATATTATTTAATTGTGCTACTCATATTTATTACAAAAATATCTATTATAAGTGAAGTTAAAACTTTTAAGTTACCAATTAACAAATACCCAATTCATTAATTGTACAAAATTAAGACAATTAATATAAATTATGTCTTATTATATAAAGCAAAGTTTCTCGCGTCTGTCTGTATGTACTTAGATCTTCAAAACTACGTAACAGATTTTGATGCGGTTTTTTTGATAGACAGCATGATTCATGCATAATATAGTAGAGAAACACTGATAATTTTAGAGGTTTCTAATATGATGTCTCTGTGCCTATAGTGAAATAGGCAGGCGAAACCGCGAGCGGGCACTACCATTATAATTAAAATTAATTATATATAACATCTAATATTTTTTCCATAAGTTTAGTCTTACATATTCGAAATAATTAATTTATTATTTAATACTCAGCGGCCCTGTCACCAGAAAGTGTGGTAGTTCGTCCACCACCCTCAGTGGACGGGTCGGAGGCGGGAGACGATACGCCGTTACAATGTATCAGATTTGCGCCCTTCCAGCAAAATGTGTGGCATTCCTTGTATGATTGCAATTTGAAGCCTTTGTAAGTATTATTGTGTAAATAAACTACGTATTAGAGTTTTGCATTTATAATACCATCAAAATTCGGCGGCGCGTGGGGAACGTAGTGTCTTAACACTAAGTTCCCTGTGCCTACCCGAATGTGTGCGGAATATAGCGCGAAGTTATTTATAATATTCATTGGAAATGTCAATGGGAATTATCAAAGTCTGTCTGTCTGTCGGTTTGTGTATTGTGCTTTCATGGCTAATCTACCCGCCCGATTTGAATGAAATGCTCAATGTAAATAGGGTAAGTACCCAGGTTCAAATATAGGCTACGGCTACTTAATTAATAATCAGCCCCTAATGAGTCGAAATAGAGGATAAAAGTTTGTATCAAGAATCTAATCAAAATAAAATAAATAGCTTCACACTATATCCCGCATACAGCAGGGTAGGCAGAGGGAACCTAGTGTTAAGACACTCCGTTCCCCACTTTCCGCCGAATTCGGAGGCATTGCGTGTTAAGTGGCGGACCTTAACGCCGCGCTTTACCTCGACACCAGAGCGAAGAAAATGGAAATATTAAATATTTCTACTCCTCGAGTGGGAATCGAACCCACAACCAGTCGTTTACAGTCACACGCTTGTGCCACTGGGCCACGACTGGCCACAAAGAATCTAAATCGCTTGACCGATTAAAATTTTCCATATTTCAGACCAACAGCTTCCTACATAGTGGGCGCAGACAAAGGCTTCAACTTCTCCCAAATAGACGAGGCGTTTGTTTGCCAAAAGAAGAACCACTTTCAAGTGACATGTCAAATACAAATACAAGGGGATGCGCATTACGTGAAGACCAATGAAGGGTTCAAGAAGATTAGTAATTTTTGTCTTCATTTTTATGGAGTTAAGGTAGATTTTGAGTTTTAAATTACTTTTTTTTTAGCTTCACGCTGTATCCCGCACAGTGCAGAGGGGGCCTAGTGTTAAGACACTCCGTTCTGGAACTAAACGCCGCGCTTTACCTCTGATACCAGAGCGAAGAAATGGAAATACTAAATATTTCCACTCCTCGAGTGGAAATCGAACACACAACCAGTCATTTACAGTCACACGTCCGTTCCACTGCGCCACGACTGGCCAAAACGTATTTAATGTATTAAATATGGATGTATTAAGTAAATATGGATGTATTAAATAAATTGAAAGAGAAATAATAAATGAATATAAAGTTTTACTAAACGAATTTACGAGACAAAAAGACATGAAGGCCTCTGAAAAAGACTTTTTATGTATAAAAACTGGATTTAAAAGAGACAACAATTTTAATTTCGAAATGAGATAGAGATATACTCTAACATGCGATCGACGAAATAAAATATTTTTGGTTTAAATTAAGCCTATACAAATAAAAAACAATTTGATATATATTACACAACTCTTATTTTAAATTTTAAAATTGCTATTATTGTTATACTATCATTATATAAACTACCAATCCATACTACTACTGTGAGGCTTTCACGACTAATCTCCCGGCTCGATTTGTATGTTGTTAAAAACAGGGTCAAAAATAGATTTTCAAATTTTTTTTTTCAAAAATTTACCTAGAAAAGACGGTGTTAAAAAAGGGGATGAAAAATCTATAGCTACGTAGGCGAAGCCGCGAGCAGTCACTAGTACTTAAACAATATATATTTGAAAAAGACATTTAGAAAACGTATAAAAATTTGAACGCAGCGGGATTCGAACCCGCGCCTCCTGAATACCGTTCAGGCGCTCTCACCGCTGAGCCATGCGTTCTACTACCAGCGGCGTCGAAATCCTTGTAGGCATGGCTCAGCTCAGCGTTCCAATTTTTATACATTTTCTAAATGCCTCTTTCAATTTTCCTATGTGTGGAATAACACTTTAAAAATGTTTAAAAGTATTCAATATACATGTGATTAAACACAGACTATTTATAATTTCAGGCAGAAGATCCAAGTCAAGAAGTCAGAATTGAGCAAAGTCAGTCAGATAGAACAAAGAAACCTTTCCATCCTGTGCCGTAAGTTATTTGAACTAATTTTTATTAGCTTCACCTAAATCTATGTATTTATTAGTCACGAATTGTTTAAATTGACCAGTCGTGGCCCAGTGGCACAAGCGTGTGACTGTAAACGACTGGTTGTGGATTCGATTCCCACTCGAGGAGTGGAAATTGTATTTCCATTTTCTTCGCTCTGGTGTTGAGGTAAAGCGCGGCGTTAAGTTCCGCTACTTAACACGCAAGCCTCCGAATTCGGCGGTGCGTGGGGAACAGAATGTCTTAACACTAGGTTCCCTCTGCCTACCCTGCTGTGTGCGGGATACAGCGTGAAGCTAAAAAAAAAAGAATTGATTAAATAACACGATTTTGTCGTCTTATCTTCTGTGAATTATTCGTCCAGGGAATAGATTTCTATTTCTTCTTCTGGAAATAACAATGAATAACTTACCTCTATTAAAATTTCACACTTTGTCACTGAAAGGATATTAATTTAAATGCGAATCAAAGACACATATCACAAAAAATATGAATATTATTTGTTATTTAAATTTCTGTGGTATGATATAGCTGCAGGTCAGTCATCGTTGGGCAAAATTTTATTGCAGGTAACTATTCCAGGGGTCAGTCGTGGCACAGTGGCACAAAGTGTGACTAAAAGCTACTGGTTGCTGTAAAGCTTCTGGTTGTGGGTTCGATTCCCACTCGAGGAGTGAAAATATTTAATATTTCCTTTTTATTTTATCCAAGATTCTCTTCTTCTTTGATCTTTTTATCCAAGATTTTTCTATATCACAATTTAAAAAAGTTGTGAAAAGACGTTTATGTGTTAAAGGTTATTACCAAATTCAAGATTTTATAAATGATAACACGCCTTGGGAATGAAATGCTCGCTCTAGGCTATTTCAAAAGTATCACTGTCTGCAATAAATCTGTATATAATAATCACTTTAAAAAAAAAAAGAAAAAAAGAAGTCCCGCTGAGTTTCTTGCGCCGGTTCTTCTCAGGTCTGAGGCATTAAATTTAGTGAACCGGTGGTAAACTATTTGACGTTCAAAAAATGAAGCTTGTAACTTCTTATTTTGAATAAAATTATTTGACTTTGACTTTGACTTTATTCGCTCTGGTGTAGAGGCAAAGCATGGTGTTAAGTTGCGTTAATCGTTTATTTTCAAATCCACAAAATACCACAAAATGTTGAAAATTAATTCGTTTTTCATGTTTACACTACATTTAACAGTGAATTAATTGTTAATTTATTTTAGTTCAAATAAACTGATAAAATACGTGTTAAAACATCGTTCGATGTACATAATTTTTTAAAATTTTAAGATAAGCCAATACACCCCCAGAATAAAGTGGCCTTACTCAAAAAAATCCGTATTTCTCTGTATTACACTAAAAACCTAGAAAAAATACTAAAAGTTTTGAATTATGTCACTTTAGTTCTAAATATATATCATAAACAACATATTTTTTTTAGCTTCACGCTGTATCCCGCTCACAGCAGGGTAGGCAGAGGGAACCTAGTGTTAAGACACTCCGTATCCTATTTAACCCATACAATTTACCAACAGCATAGAAGTGCGTCGCGAAGGCGCTAAAGTGACAGTCGGTAGATTACACTTCGCGGAAACAACTAACAACAACATGCGCAAAAAGGGTCGCCCCAATCCCTACCGGAGACACTTCCAGCTGGTGGTCGTTTTGAGAGCGCATACGAGCCACGCTGACCACATGATAGCAGCTCATGCGAGCGATAGGATCATTGTTAGGGTGAGTATAATAACTGTAGGAAACGACTTACAACAATGTCGTGGAAACAACAAACAATGGAAATAAAAAACAACAACTTCACTAAAACAACAACTTCACTAAAACAACAACTTCACAAAAAAAAACGTCAACTTCACGAAGACAGCAAATAACAGCTTCGCGAAAATAACAAACAATAAACAACAACTTTGTGGAAACAACAAACAAAAACATGCACAAGAATGGTCGTCCTAATCCCGACCAGAGACACTTCCAGCTGGTGGCCGCACACACATTCGCTAGTTTATAATAAAATAAAACCAAACCAGGACTTAAATCTAACACTTGTTGTTTTTATTTATTTATTTGCTCACATACACACATAAAAACATCTTAAATACTACAATTGCAATTTATAACTTACAAGCTAACAAAATAATTTAAAAAGCAATTGAAATGGAGACAAATGGAGACGCCTGAACTAGTATTCCCTGTTTCAGGTCACCAGGTCCTTTTCCCTTGAGCTATAATAATGTAAACACTTCTTTACAACTAAAATTTCATAAACAATTGTAATATATTTATATATTATATATATGTGTGCGTGTGGGTGCGTGCATGCGTGCGTGCGTGCGTGCATGCGTGCGTGCGTGAATGCGTGCGTGCGTGCGCGCGCGCGTGTGTGTGTGTGTGTGTGTGTGATGAAATAAGTCATAGGGATAGGTAATTTTATAACGTACTTTAGATATCTGTATGGAGCAGCTTATCAATTTGATCATAATTATAATTTCATTTAATATTTTTGTATACCAGGCATCGAACCCAGGACAGTTCGAGTCAGATTGCACAGAGAACTGGTGGCAGCGTGGAGTGTCAGAGAACAGTGTCCATTTTAATGGCAGAGTGGGCATCAATACTGACAGACCAGATGAATCTTGTGTTATAAATGGTAAGATATTAAGATTTGATACATACATATATACTAGAGGCCAGTCATGGCTTATGCCCAATCGAGAAGTGGAAATATCTAATATTTCCATTTTCTCAGAGCGAAGGAAAACGCCTCGAGTGGGAATCAAACCCACAACCAGTCATGTTACTGTCACACGTTGTTCCTCTGCATCACGACTGGCTCCTAATAATATTCGAAAAAAAAAATACAGGGGAAATAAACGATATGTTTTGTTTATTTCACAGGTAATCTCAAAGTTATGGGCCACATAGTACATCCGTCTGACGCGAGGGCGAAGCACAATATAGAAGAATTAGACACGGCGCAACAGTTGAAGAATGTTCAAAGCATTCGTGTTGTTAAGTGAGTATGTTTTAATGGTTTTAAACATTTTTAAAGTGTTTTTGCTCGTAGGGGGATTGGTTACGAATACAATTCCCCTCCGTCGCTGGGCAGTGTCCTGTAAGAGGCAGGTAACCCAGTAGCTTGGTGGTAGGAGATTCGTTCTCCGACTGGCTCGCGACCACTGTCATGTCAAAGACGAACCGCCAAATATCTCATGATGTGTTCCATTGTAAGTCAGCTCTTCCTTATCTCACTATCCCCATCCTTCCACTTCCAAAAGTGTTATACCACACCTAAAAAAATTAAAAAAGACATTTAGAAAACGTATAAATGTTTGAACGCAGCGGAATTCGAACCCACGCCTCCTGAATCTCTCCAAGCGCTCTCACTGCCGAACCGTGCGTTCTACTACCAGCTGCGTCGAAATTCTTATACGCTTAATTACAACTTATTTTTGTTGTTACTTAACGTTATACAATACGTTTTCTAAATGTATTTTTCAAGTCAGAGAACCTAGTGTTAAGACATTTCGTTCTCCATTTTCTACCTGTGTTTCGAGTGGTGGAAATCAATCTCGCGCTTTGTATTAGGAATTAAAGTGAATAAATTAAAAAAAACATAAGTATTCCTTTGTGTGAGAATCGAACCCACAACTATCATGGTTAAAATCTTCCATTTACCACGCAATGTCTGATTTAGGGCAGAGAACGGAGTGTTTTGACACTAGGTTATCTATGACCCTGATATGCATGAAACTACTTTTTAGTATATTTACTTTTTAAGAAGTCTTAAATGACTGTCATCGTGTAGTATGCATGTCAGTTTCAGTGTATCTTGCAATTTAATTTTAAAGTATTATGCAAATTAAGCAGAATCCAATATGGTGGACGAGGTATTTTTATATATTTTTACAATTTGGATATCGAATGAAAGAGTTTAGTCAGAAAGCATGGAGCGTTAAACGCTACGGTCAACCTCTTCATACACGCTCTCCGGGGGGTCCTCATGCTTTTTACGTGACCTTCCTCCAGTATCGTCGATACTGTGTTTTTGAAGGTCAACCGAGGTCTCCCCCTGCCTCTCTTACCACTCACCTTTGTTTCATATATCTTTCTTACTATTCTTCCATCACTCTTTCTCTCGATCTGTCCAAACACCCTGAGCACGCCTTTCTTCATTCTTACAATGATGATCTCTAATACCTGTCATTCTGTGTATCTCTTCATTGCGGATTCGATCAATTATGCTGACTCTGCACATCTTTCGAAGAGATCTCATCTCCACAGCATTCATCTTCTTTTCATTCTTCTTCTGCAATACCCACGTTTCGCTGCCGGTACCAGCACTGCATTGTGCTCACGTTCCGCCGTCGCATCAGCGCAGCGAGGGCACCGTTAACCCTGTTACCGGCAGCAATACGCCTTTCCACATCCATATCATATGTTCCATCTCTGCTAAGCATGTAATGTATGACAACCCTCCCCCCAGGTTCACGTACGACCCGTCGTTCGCGGCGCACTCGGGGCTGGTGGCGGGCGGCGCGGGCGCGTGCGGCGACACGGGCGTGCTGGCGCAGGAGGTGCGGCGCGTGCTGCCCGACGCCGTCAAGGAGGCGGGGGATGTCATCTTACCCAATGGCGATGGAATACCCAAGTTCTTGGTTGTTAATAAGGTAACATGGTCGTTAATAAAATAAAGGGACGGGTTAGAATACAATTTCTTCCCGCCGCTGGATAACCCAGTAGCTTGGTGATAGGATATTCGTTCTCCGACTGGCTCGCGACCACTATCATGTCAAAGACGAACCGCCAAACATCTGATTCTCAGCTCTCCCTATTCCCACCATACCCATCCTTCTACCTCCTTTTCTCCAAATTATCCTCCGTTTGAATATGCGAATGTGCAATGTGATGTGAATGTGAATGAATCATAACAGGTTGACTACGCTGTGCTTTGTGGTCAAATCCAAAACTAATTCATTGATTATAACATTACTATATATTAAACCAGTCGCGGCGCAATAGGTTGTGGGTTCAATTCCCACTCGAGGAGTAAAAAAACTAATACTTCCATTTCCTTCGCTCTGGTATCGAGTTAAAGCGCAGTGTTAAATTTCGCCACTTAACACCCTCTGCCTACCCTGCTGTGTGCGGGATACAGCGTGAAGCTACAAAAAAAAAACAAAATTAGTATTAACAAAATAATTTTCTCCCCAGGATCGTATTTTCATGGAAAATCTCGGAGCTGTAAAGGAATTGTGCAAAGTGACTGGAAACTTAGAATCCCGGATCGATCAATTGGAAAGGATTAATAAGAAATTGTGTAAAATCAACGTTTTACAACGACGGGACAGCTCACGATCCAGTATTAGTAATGGTGGGTGATAACTCTCTAACTTTTTTAATTTTGGTCATATATTATATTACTATTTTTCCTGTTTTAAACTTTTTACTTGACTTGTAAGTAATAAATATACAGATTTACATTTTCCACATAATAGGGGTGTCTGTGCGAACCTAGTGACAAGACACTCCGTTCTCCGCTTTCCACCCGAAATCGTGACATTTCTTATTGAGAAATAGAAATCAATGCTGCGCTTAAAAGAGCTCAAAAAATAATGTAATTTAACTATAATTATTCCCGCGTTCAAATTAAATAACTTCAAAAAACTACTTATATATCTTTTTGTTTGACCAAAGTTTGACCAATGTTAAATAGCTAGTCACAATCTATTTACTATACGCCTGCACATATACAAATTTGAACGCAGCAAGATTCGAACCCACGCCTCTAGGAAACCGTTCAATCTATGACCGCTATCCTCAACTCAATGTTCAATGCTTGGACCAAGACGCACTGGTTCACATCCTGCTACGTTCAAAATTTTATATATTTTCTAAAAATCGTTTTACTTCCCCACTTTCCGACGATTTTTAGAGGCATTGCGCGTTAAGTGGCGGAAATTAACGCCGTGCTTTACTTCTGATACCACAGCGAAGGAAATGGAAATATGAAATATTTCCATTCCTCGAGTGGGAATCGAACCCCCAACCAGTCGTTTACTGGCTGCTTACTTATTTCACATTTTAAATTCCAGATTCCCACTTCTCAAGCGTTTCGACATCATCAAAATCATTCTACAGCGATGGCAACATTTCAATAGACCAAATTAGAGATATCGCGCGAAGTATCAGAAAACACGAGTGTTGCCACAAACTAAGTCACAATTCCCCAAAATTTACCCGAAAACAGTGCAAAAATTGTCACGGAAGTTACTCAAAATATGGGAAATATTATAATTATAATAAAACCTCTGTACGATATAATAAACAGGAGAGAGAGAAAAATAAAGAGAACGGAGAGAAATATCCCACATACATTAGTGCTGTGGATAGCATACAAAAGTTGCCAGATGACAGTTTTAGTGATGTGCCCAAGAAAAATGAGACATGTTTGTGGTTGAAGGATGATTTTAGGGACAACACTAGTATCGGTTTTTGTTGCAAAAGGAAATTTAAATATGGCGACGCGAACGGTGAACTGATATCGAACAAATTCTTGCAAATTGTTATTACTATATTGATTTTTATTATGGCTGTTTGGTGAGTTATTTTTTTAAATATTTTTTTGGCAGCTTCACGCTTTTTCCCGCTTGACAGGGTAGTCAGGTTCGAATCCTGCTGTGGTCATTTTTTATATTTAAAAAAATATATATTTTTCCATATAAACGACCACAATTTAATTATTCTTGAATTTGAATACTACACCATTGTAATATAATAATTATTGAAAAAAAAGGCTCTCGTAGCACAGTATGACGGGGTGTTACTGTAAACGTCGTGATAGTGAGTTCGATGCTCATTCGGGTTAATAATTATATTTAAATTCATTCCTTCGCTTTACTATTACTAGCGTAATTTTTCCGTCTTTCGGGTGGAAAGTGTATAACGGAGTGTCTTGACACTAGGTCCTCTCTGATATGCGAATAAAAGCGTGTAGTTCCAAAGAATGTTGCAGCCCTTGATTTTTTAAGAACTTATGAAAAATTATTAATTATAAGAATAGATTATTTATTTTAATCATCTTTCATGTGCATGACAGACATGACATGACAAACAGTTTGCATGTGCAATGCATTTTTTACTTTAACCATTTGCATTTTTTTTGCATTTGCATTGCATTTTTTAATTTTTTTTTAGGACCTTATAACTTCAGCTAATAAATTATAAAATAAATTATATGAACATAGAGACCTTAGTGGCGCAGTGAGAGAGGGCCTGACTGCAAATGTAATTGGTAAGGTTGTGGGTTCGATTCCCACTCGGAGGATTTTTGTTAAAAGTATTTTTTTAATTGCAATTGATAAGCAATTCACATAAATAATAACCCAATGTATTACTTATGTACAAACATACCTAAAAAAATTATGAACCTGTTACAACCTACCCAATAAACAAAACTTTATCAATTCCAGCTTAGTTGTAATGTCAGCGCTATACTTCAGGGAACATCAAGAATTATTATCGATGAAGGAAAATCGCATGCAATTAAAAAGTTATCCGCAATATGGAAAAATATATGGAAATAGTCCACAAAGGGCTGTGCTGGATCATAATCAGATACAGGTAGGGGATTCGATTATCGTGTAGTGTAAAAATTGTTTTTTTTTTCAACTTCACGCTGTATCCCGCTCACATTCGGGTAGGAATATAGTGTTAAGACACTCCGTTCCCCATTTTCTGTTGAATTCTGGAGGTGTAACGTGTTAAGTGGCGGAACCTAACGTCGCGCTTTACCTCCAAATCAGAACAAAGAAATTGAAAATATTAAATATTTCCGCTCCTCGAGTGGGAATCGAACCCACAACCAGTCATTTACAGTCACACGTTCGTGCCGCTGCGCCGCGACTGGCCGCACGACTTGTCATTGTATTTAAAAAAAAACTTTTCGTCATTTCCTGCATAGCAGAGTAGTCAGAGGGAATTTAGTGTCAAGACACTCCGTTTTCTACTCTCCACCTGTAATTGAGACATTGAATTTTAAAAAGTGGCCAGTCGTGGCGCAGTGGCACAAATTGTGACTGTAAAGCGACTGGTTGTGGGTTCGATTCCCACTCGAGGAGCGTAAAAAATTTAATATTTCCAATTTCTTTGTTCTGATGTGGAGGTAAAGCGCGGCGTTAGGTTCCGCCACTTAACACGCAATGCTTCCAAATTCGGCGGTGCGTGGGGAACGGAGTGTTTTAACACTAGGTTCCCTCTGCATATCCGAATGTGTTCAGGATACAGCGTGAAGCTATAAAAAAATAAAAAAAAACAATTTTAAATGGCGGAACCTAACGTAACCTCCATGTCTGTGGAGAAATGGAAACCAGATTGAAGAAATGAAAATTTAAATACAATCATTCCCCATGTGGGATTCGAACCAGTGATTATTAATTCGATTCGATTTATTGATTCGTGTTTGAAGTTAACCAATTCAGTCTCTATCTCTTTTTTGAAAATGAAATTATTAAATTTTCACAATTTTTAAACATATTTTAAAATATAATTTTAATAGAAACGAATTAATTTTATTTTATTTTTCAGAACTTAAAAGCATCTCAACACGCCACCGCAAAGAAAACAGCTAAAGGTAAAAATTAAAAATACTATTATAATATATATATTTTACTCCACGCTTTTTCCCGTATTGATTGATATACGGGAAGTTAGAGAAAATCGACATTCTAGAATCTAGATCTAGATATAGATTCTATATAGATCTAGATTCTAGTCTAGTGTAGAGAAAATAGTGTCTAGACCCTAGTGTCAAAACACCCCGTTCTCCACTTTCCGAACGATATCGAGATATTGTATGTTAAATGTCGCAACTTAACGCCGCGCCTTGTCTTGTTCACAATAATGAAGAAATGAAAATAATTTATATGTATTATTTATAGAAGAACACATGGCTCAGTGGTGAGAGCGCCTGAACGGTATTCAGGAGGCGCGGGTTCGAATCCCGCTGCGTCCAAATTTTTATACGTTTTCTAAACGTCTTTTTCAATTTTCCTTAGTATGGAATAACACTTTAATAATGTTTAAAAGTATTATATAATAATTTTTACTTTATCTCAGTTTGTTTTTTAAAACTGTATGTTTTTTTATATTCACATATCTCTCGCATATAAATCCAAGCAAGCAGAGAGAACATAGTGTTAAAACACTCCATTTTTTTATTTCCAGAGAAAGGTCCATACAAAACGAGTCCAGAATATACTACTACCATACCCGAGTCGCATTCCTCGTCAACCACTTTGCACGTTTCCAGGAATTACGTGAAAAATGTATTGAGTAAGTATTTATTTCTTTATTATTTGAAGAAAAAAGGCCAGTCGTGGCTTGTGGGCACAAAGTGTGACTGTAAACGACTGGTTGTGGGTTCGATTCCTGCTCGAAAAGTGGAAATATTTAATATTTCCATTTCCCCTGCTCTGGTGTCGAGGCAAAGCGTGGCGTTAAGTTTCGCCACTTAACAAGTATTGCCTCTAGAATTCGCAGTGCGTCGGGAACGGAGTGTCACACACACTAACACTAGGTTAACACTAGGTTCCCTCTGCCTACCCGAATGTGTGCGGAATACAGCGTTAACCTAAGAAAAAAAAAATGTTTGTAACTTTTTATTTATGAACAGATTGTAGTTAATCCGTTTTAGAGATTTGAAGTCATTTATAACCCGCGGTCAAAAAAATACTACCTTTTTTTGAAAACCATCCCCAAAACGGTTGAAATAAGTATAAAAGCTTCTAACACAAGCCAAGAGCTTTAAAATATTGATTAAATAAATCACTATAGACCAGGGCTTCTTAAACTTTTGTCATTCACGACCCCATTTATGATTGCGAATTTATTGACGACCCCATACAAATATAAAAGAAAAATATGTACATTAATACTTTTCAATGGTTAGAATCCACTTTGAAACGTACAAAATCTAAAATTAAAAATTCCACAAAAAAATATACAAATAAATTAAAAAATTAAAATAAAATTAAATAGCTTCACGCTATATCCCGCACACAGCAGGGTAGGCAGAGGGAACCTAGTGTTAAGACACTCCGTTCCCCACTTTCCGCCAAATTCGGAGGCTTGCGTGTTAAGTGGCGGAACTTAACACCGCACTTTACCTCGACACCAGAGCGAAGAAAATGGAAATATAATTTCCACTCCTCGAGTGGGAATCGAACCCACAACCGGTCGTTTACAGTCACACTCTTGTGCCACTGGGCCACGACTGGCCACTAAAAAAAATGATACATATAAATATTTGACATTAAAATCTCTCGACCCCAGAACTTTGTTACGTGACCCCGTTTGGGGTCGCGACCCATAGTTTAAGAAGCCCTGCTATAGACTATACTTATAATATATGTACACTTTATATATTTAGACATGGAGCAGTTCACGGCGTCTCGCGTAGCGGAGCTCCTCGGCGGTGGGTGTGCGTTCTCAAGCAATACTGATAATAAACTGGATATATTTGGGGAATGTCAGGTAATGTATATTATTAATTGAATTTATTTTTTCGTTCGTTCGTCTTTAGAAAAGCTATACAGTTATTGCGTAGTTAAGTTACGTAATTTTGAATAAAAAATGAAGCGATTTTACGGTTTTCAATCATAGCATCAGACAGAGAGAACTTAGTGTCAAAACACTCTGTTCTACATTTTAAGTGCCGAAACTAAACGCCTCGCTTTGTTTAAATGCCAGAGCGGACAAATAAAAATAATTTAAATATAATTATTCCCCCGAGTGGGAATCGAACCCACAATCATCGCGTTTACAATCAGACGCTGGTTACTAATATACGATATGTGTATATTTTCTATAAATAATGTTATAACTTGACTTTTTTTTTAATACTTTTCACGCTGCTTAAAGGATTTTGAAAAAAGCATATCTAAATTAGTGCTATACATCCTGGTGAGATATATTTGTGTAATATAATTTATCTTTTAAGCAATATTTTTCCATCTTTGACAAATTTGAACACACTAAGCTACAGACAGACTAAACTAAATCGTTATATTAATATGGACTTGCAATAAAATCTTCTTTTTTTTGAAAAATAATGCAAAATGTCTACTTTTTTTTTTGAAAAATAATGTATTAATATATATTTAAACGAGCAATTCTTATATATATATATATAATCTCGGAAACGCCTCCAATGATTATCATCAAATTTAGCACAGCAAAAAATTTGATCCAGCGTTTTATTTCTATAAAATGTTTTTTTTCTCTGGATTTTCGGCCATTAAAAAAGTGCTAAAATATCATTAGTATATGAATGTCAATTTCACGTCTGTTGACAACGTTCTTATAGCTCAGTTGGAAGAGCTATTGCTTTTTATGGTTACTTTTTACAGTTAGTCCACGGTTCGATCCTAACATCCATAGTATTTCTTTTAATTTTTTTGTTTCAATATTTTATTTATTTTTTTTGTTTTAATTTATTAAATTTTTTATTGTTATAATCATCATTTCAAAATAACGATTTCTCGAAAGAAATACTGAACGGAGCTCGGTCACATGTATTAATTAAACATCAAAGTACTACATAAAAATTACTTACACTAACAAAGCGTTTCAAATACTTTATGGTACGTTGCTAAGGCAACGCGTATTTTACGTGTCAACAGGTCTGCTAGTATATTTATGTAGATCACTAGAAGCATATCTTCACACAAATATGACATAAATTCTGTGCAAAAATATAAGCACTTGGAACTTCTATTGCAATATTTTAAAAATGATAACAATTTATTAGTAAAGTATATAAGATTAAAACAAAACTAAACATTATTAAATTAGGGACTGCTCACGACTTTGCCGACGTAACTACACAACTTTTCATACAAACTTTCATTTGCTATTTCAGCCCTTTAAGGGTTGATTATTGAAAAAAGTAGTGTTTTCTGGTCCTTCACTATTTTCTTTTCAAATTTTATATAATTCGTGATGGTAGATTAGCCGTGGAAGAGTAACAGACAGACTTTCGCATTTATAATATTAGTATGGACGGATGGATTTGTTATGCACGTATTTTCCATGTATGAAAATTCAAAAGAGTTTAATCGATTTCCATGATTTTCTTTAGGAAGATAGCAAAAACCAACCTCAATGGAGTTGAAATAGGGGATGAAAATTTGTATGATGACAACATAAATCCCCGAATAAAAATAAGAACGGGAGTCAAAAATACGCCTTTTAATTAGTATTATTATTTATAAAAATTATATTAATTAAATACTAATTATTTACACAAATTACAGTCATCATGCGGTCTAGACCCACCCCAGACCTACGAGAACCAAGAACCTCTAGAACGTTCTAAAACTGACAAAGAGAACGAAACGTTCCGCCAAGAGGCTAAAGACAAAGTGCCTTTAACGCCGGTCATACCGGAGAAGAACACAACTAAGCAAAAAGAGAAGAACGAATTAAAGAACATAATCCACGAAGAAATGGCCGAGTCTAATTATTTAGATGGTAACAAAGTGAATGGGACTGATGGAGGCAGGATGAAGAGGAACGTGCCGGAGATAAGGGAGACCAATGAGGCGTTGTTGCGGAGTTCCGAGGAAATGCTTATTGAACAGTCTGGTGAGATTAGTACTGGTAAGTGTTTCTTTTCTTTTTTTTTTTTGGCTTCACGCTGTATCCCGCACATATTCGGGTAGTCAAAGGGAATTTAGTGTTAAGACACTCCGTTTCCCACTCACCGACCAATTCGGAGGCGTTGTGTGTTAAGTGGCAGAACTTGGGTTCTGCCGTCACGCTATTACCTCTGATTCCAGAGCGAAGGAAAATGGAAATATTAAATATTTCTAATCCTCGAATGGGAATCGAACCCACAACTTGTCGCTTTACAGTCACACTCTGCGCCACGACTGGCCCCTCTATAACTTAACACGCAATGTCTCTATTGTAATTTAAAATGGAAAGCGGTGTTTATGTGGGTAAAGCTGGACTTACATTTTTTTTTTCAAACTGCTATTCATATTTTTAGAAGAATCATGGTTTTTTATTTTAGCGGGACAGTCAAAGAGGCCCTACTGTCAAAACTCTATCCTCCACTTTTCGTATGAAATATATTCATATATTGTAATATTTTTTTTAGTCTCACGCTGTATCCCGCACACATTCAGGATGACAGAGGGAACCTAGTGTTAAGACACTCCGTTACCTACTTTCCAGCTTATTCAAAAGCATTGCATGTTAAGTGGTGGAATTTAACACCGCGCTTTACTTCGACACCAGAACGAACAAAACGGAAATATTAACCATTTCCACTCCTCGAGTGGGAATCGAACCCACAACCAGTCGTTTACAGTTACACGCTTATACCACTGCGCCTCAACTGGCCCCAATATTAACTTTATTTATTTAATAAATTAATTTAATGTATATTTTCACAGAATGCGACACAATATCAATAGGAGTGTCGAGCAAGTCGATAACCAACACGTCGGTGTTCACGGAGCGGGTTTGCGCGAGGGCGATACATAATTACAGCTACGATGTGCCTCTGTCCCATTGTATTGGTTATAAGCATATGGATTTTGTTTTCAGGTTAGTTTTTTGGGAGACGGAGAGAGTTTATTGTTATAAGTGTCCGTTTTCTATTTTTTCTTTTTTGTTTATTAGAGTAGTTTTTTTTAGCTTCACGCTGTATCCCGCACACAGCGGGGTAGACAGAGGGAACCTAGTGTTAAGACACTCCGTTCCCCACTTTCCGCCGAATTCGGAGGCATTGCGTGTTAAATGGCGGAACCTAACGCCGCGCTTTGTCTCGACACCAGAGGGAAGAAATTGGAAATATTAAATATTTCCACTCCTCGAGTGTGAATCGAACCCACAACCAGTCGGTTACAGTCGGTTACAGTCACACGCTTGTGCCACTAGGCCACGCCTGGCCACTATTTGAGTCGTGAAAGGAGGAAATCAATTGTGTGTTTAAAAATACTTCATATACAATCATTCTATAACAAAAATAAATTTTAATGAGTGTATTAAATTTCGATGCAGCTGGTAGTAGAACGAATAGCTTAGTGGTCAAACCGCCTGGACAGTGTTCTAGAGACGCGGGTTCGAATCCCACTGCGTAGAGTTTTTATAGATTTTCAAAAAATCGAAATCCAAATAAATTTTCGAATTCAAAATATGTTAATAATATTTTAAAATGTTAAAATATAATCATACCCCTGAATCCATCAACCTTTAACAGTCAGACACTGTCCCTTCAACTCTGTAATTCGATTCAAATCTAAATAAATAATACCTATATATACAAAAACAAAACTTATACAGTTTCCAAGAGGCGCAGGTTCGAATCCCGATGCTTTCTTTTTTTTATAAATTTCCTAAAAATATTTCTTTAATATAACTAATTACTGGAGGCACGGGTTCAAGTCCCGCTGCGTACATTCGTTCATACATTTTTTAAAAATGTTTTTTTAACGTAACTAATTACTAGAGGCGCAGGTTCGAATCCCGCTGCGTGCAATTTTTTTTTATTTTTTTTTAGCTTCACGCTGTATCCCGCACACGTCAGAGTAGGCAGAGGGAACCTAGTGTTAAGACACTCCGTTCCCCACGTGCAAATTTTTATTATACAATTTTTTTAAATAAATATATCTAAAATATATTTTTAATATAACTTAAATAATTTTTCTCCCATCATTAAACAGATCGACAAAACTAAAAGAAATCCGCCTATGCGACCTGCATTGCAAACACGACACCGTTAAGAATTGCCAACATTATAGAGAAACGGCCAAACCCACACCCACCGGGGAACATTGGACGTCCAAGATCATGTTAGAGTGCAATATGGACAGAACTATGAAGATACGCGCTGCGTTTATGCCTTTGAAGGTAATTTAAAGTTATTAAAAGTATTGTGGGGCCAGTCGTGGCGCAGTGGCACAAATGTGTGACTGTAAACGACTGGTTGTCGGTTCGATTCTCATTCGAGGAGTGGAAGTATTTAATATTTCCATTTTCTTCGCTCTGATGTCGAGGTGAAGCGCGGCGTTAAGTTCTGCTACTTAACATACAATTCCTCTAGAATTCGGCGGAAAGTGGAGAACGCAGTGTCCTAACACTAGGTTCCCTCTGCCTACCCTGCTGTGTGCGGGATACAGCGTGAAGCTAAAAAAAAAGTATAGTTTCAAGCTTTTTCCCGCATAACAGTGTAGTCAGAGAACTAAGAGTCAAGACACTCCGCCTTTATCTCTACGCCTGAAATAGAGCGGAATTCAACGCCGCGCTTTGTCTTAGGTACTAAAGCTAAAGTATTAAAATATTTTAAATATAATCATTACCCCAATTGGGTATCGAACCCACCACTATCACCTTTTTTAGTCAGACAACGACACATGACCTCTGATGTCTGTGTCTTATAAAATTAAACGTATGTTTTAAAGTTTTTATGAATTTCATTCATTTCATTTGATATACATATTGTTGGATTGTATCCATACTTATATTAAAAATGCGAAAGTCTGTCTGTTTGTCTGTCAGGCTTTCATGGCTGATCTATCGATCTTTCGAATATATAATGAAAGTAGTAAATAATCCAGGGTCAAACATATTTACTTATTTTTTCAAAAATCAACCTAAACTCTAAAGGGTTGAAATAGGGGATGAAAGCTTATATGAAAAATCTAAACTGTTTGACCGATTGTAATGAATTTTGGCATATAGTTGATAATCCAAGATTAAACGTAGGCTACTTTATTTTTCAAAATCCACCACCGAGTGTTGCAATATAACGGAACAGTTTATTAAAAAATAATTGGTAGTGAGACAGCCATACATATACATATATAACATATTTAAAACTAGCGGCACGCTCGCAACTTCGCCGCGTGATCTATGTACGTGCCTGTTTCGCTAAATTACAACCCTCGGTGGTAGATTTTTGAAAAATAAAGTAGCCTATGTTTATCCTTGGATTATCAACTATATTTATGCCAAAATTCACTACAATCGGTCAAGCGGTATAGATTTTTTATATAAACTTTTATCCCCTATTTCAACCCTTTAGAGGTTGATTTTTGAAAAACTAAATAACCTATGTTAGGTCCTGTCATTTTTACTACTTTCATTCTAAATTTCATCCAAATCGGAATCGGAATCGTAGATTAATCATGAAAGCGTGACAGATAAACACACAGACATTCGCATTTATAATATAGGTATGGATATATTTTTTGACGACTAAAAGTCAATTAGGACTTTAAACGAATATATGTTTTTAAATAATTCTTTTGTTTATTAAAGCTGTCATATCGCAATGGGGCAGCGTCTGATCGTAAACGCGATGGTTGTGGGTTCGATACCCGCTCGGGGGGAATTGTTTATATTCAAATTATTTTCATTTCTACCTAAGGGAAAACGCTGTATTGTGTTTCACCACTCAATACGCAATGTCTCGATGGAGCAGCCATTGCAATATAATACTTTAATAAACAAAAGACATTTCATACATTCATTTAATAGATCGAATTGACTTTTTTCTTTTTTTTTAGCTTCACGCTGTATCCCGCACACATTCGTGTAGGCACAGGGAACCTAGTGTTCAGACACTCCGTTCCCCACTTGACCAATAATCGACTTTTAATTGTCAAACTTATTATTATATTTATTATTACTGTTAACGCTTGGTTGTGGGTTCGATTCCCACTCGAGGAGTGGAAATATTTAATATTTCCAATTCCTTCGCGTGGTGTCTGAAGTAAAGGGCGGCGTTAAGTCCCGCCACTTAACACGCAATGCCCCCGAATTCGGCGGTGCGTGGGGAACGGAGTGTCTCTACTTGTCTTTTTCTCTTATATACCTATTTAGGCAGAGAGTCAAAACACTTTGCTATGTATATTCTGCTCAATTATAATTGATTAATATATTAACTCAATCAAGAATCGAACTGGTACACTTAAAATTATTTCTTTTACAGGATTTGTGCTACTTGAGTTCAGACAACAAACATCCCTTCATAGAATTCAACATACACATATATAGAGATTGTCGTAATTGAAAAAAAAACACAGCCGCCATATTGGATTTATAAAAAAAAGAAATTAAAAAAACAGTCGCCATATTGGATTTGTTATGTTTTATAATCTGTGACACTTTTGGTTCAAGGACTAAAAATATATAAATAAAATCGATTGGAATATAATTAATTTAATTATATTAATTTAATTATAATAATTTTACTGCTGGCATGAATTATACATATGTATATGTTATATTTTTTATTATATTGAAATCAGTTTAAGAATATAATAAATACATATTTTAAAAAAGTAATAATATGTCAATGACATGACACATGACATGATGACTGTAAACACATTTTATATGTATTTACAGTCGCACTTTGTGCCCAAAATGATTAATTATATTCAAAAATACATTATACATAACTAGGAACCGCCTCTTTGCTCTGAATGGCGGGAAGAACTGAGCGAAGTACATATTTAGTGTAAATATTTAATGTAATGTTAAATGTTACATGTTAAAAAACGTTTGAAAAGCAAACACTTAACACTAACATAACACTTAATGTTCCACAGCTTAAGTCTATGGGCACTTTTTGACCATTTAATTACCATTTATTCAAAAACTACAATTACAATTGTCACCAAAAAACTTCACAGCACACAAGACACTGTGCTCGATATCCCTCACTGTGCCACATTTCAGAGGTCTACTACAAATAGCCCAGGAAGAGTTAAACCACAACGAAACACACTTTTGACCAGTAAGAGCTTCGCTTCGCTCAGCTCAATTATTTCCTCTAATGGGAATCAAACCTACAACCATCACGTTTACAGTCTCAATATATATTGCTGTCGCTTTCTAATATTTTTAATATGAATTAAGTAATGGAGAGTTATAAAAACTATGAACTAATACATTCCTAAAAGTGCAATTAAAATATATCCGTCCTTTTATCAGAATTATAAAAAAATAATATATTTTTTAAAATAAACTATAGTCGCAGGTTCGATTTTAAAAATGCTAGACAAAATTTATTTACCGGTTAAAAAAAAATCATAAATTTGTAATATTTTCTTTTTTTTTATATATATAATTATTTCAAACATAGCTTTAATAAAATGGCTAAATTTATTTTTTTATATTATTTTTGAATAATAAATATTAAATATCGATTTCCGAAGAAAAACGTTGTCTATATAATATATAAGATAATATATGATCTTTGTATTTTTTCAAAATGGTTTATTTTCGTGTCGATTTTATTTTTAATATATTACTATTGATTAAACAAAAGCTTCATTTTTTATTAGTTTCATATATAATTAATGTTATAATATAATATATTAAATATGTTTAAAAAAATATCTCTCCGTCTCTCTCTCTCTCTCTTGGTTCTCTCTCTTTTTTAAACAAGGTAGCTATTTTTTATTACGAGTAAATAGGAATTAAGTAAAGAATATATTTTATTTTATTTTTTTAAACATAAGATAAATACTCAACATCACATGTCTTATTTAAAAAAAAAAAAAACAACTTTTTTTTTAAATATTTGAATTTTAAAATAGGCAAAGATCTGAATGAATGTATATTTTGTGTCATTATTTTCATTATATATTTTTTTTTATTATTAATAATTGTAATTTTAAGCGAATTTGTAAAGACATTCCAAAACAGTACTTAATTATTTATAATTTTAAGAAAAACAAAACGTATATTATAAATACGTAAAATACATTCCCCATGTTATGTAAAAATAAATAATTATTTTGATGGTATTAAAGTAAGCTTTATTTCTTTTTTTTTTATAATGCTACATAATTTTCTTGTCTAAGAATCTCAATTATACAGCCTAAGAAATATATATTAGAAATATATTAGAATTTAAATAAGTATATAACCATAATTTAGTTAATTCCACAGTAGAATTAAAAAAATATATCACATTATTATATAAAATAATTAGTAAATAAGTATTTAAGTTATAATAAAAAAATGATATCTTGCCATATATTTGGTTTCAATTTAATACATTTGTTAGTTATCTGTGTTAAGTTTTTTTTTTTTTATTTTATATATTCAATTATGACTAAGGATATGAATATTGGGAAGAATAATTTGAAATTACTTTTAATTTTTGCAAGTAAATTTAAAAAAAACGGCTTTTTTATTTAATTGCCATATTTGGAATAGTGTTTCCCTTTTTTTCGACTTTCTCATAGATTTAAAATAATTTTAGACATTGTATGTAATTTTAAGATAAAATACAAATATTATGTAAGAAATAAAAAATAATTGTAGAAGTATGTTTTGGTTTTCTTTTATCCTATTATATATTTTAATTATTCAGATTAGACGTGGCGCAGTGGCACAAAGTGTGACTGTAAAGCAACTGGTGGGTGGGTTCGATTCCCACTCGGAGTGTGGAAAAATTCCATTTTCTTCACTCTGATGTCGAGGCAAAGCGCGGCGTTAAGTTCCGCCACTTAACACGCAATGCCTCCAAAATTGGCCGGTGCGTGGGGAACGGAGTGTCTTAACACTAGGTTCCCTCTGCCTACCCTGCTGTATGCGGGATACAGCGTGAAGCTAAAAAAAATTGTCATAACGTACACGGGAGCCGAACCCACAACATGGTTATTAAAGGAAATGCTTATTTTAAAATATTTTCGTTTAGCAGATCTGGTTAAGTACTTTACTCAACCAAACTGTCAATGAATGCAGTAGAGAACGTTAGTCATAAATAAAGATTAGAAATTAATATAATATATGCATTTATGATTTTTAATGCAATCAAATGCAATAATACATCGAATCCAATAAACAACAAGAAGAATAAAATCAATCAAAATTTATGAACAATAAAATTTTATTTATAACGAGAAGGGTACTTTCACATTACTTTCGAAATAGACGGTTTCTAATATAAGATTAAAACAATCTTTTGAATATCAAGCATTTAAAATGATATGTATGTAGTAATGTTAACGAGAACTTAAGAGACCTCTGAGAACAGATAGAATGCTTGGAGAGAGGGTTAGGAATACAAAGCGTTTTTTTTTACTTTTAAACATTTTTAAAGTGTTATTCCAGACATAGGAAAATGGAAAAAGACATTTATAGAAAACGTATAAAAATTTGAACGCAATGGGATTCGAACCCGCGCCTCTGGTGTCGAGGTAAAGCGCGGCGTTAAGTTCCGCCACTTAACACGCAATGCCTCCGAATTCGGCGGAAAGTGGGGAACGGTGTGTCTTAACACTAGGTCCTGCCTACCCTGCTGTGTGCGGGATATAGCGTGAAGCTATTTTTTTTTTTTAAAAATCACGAATTGTGCGAAACATTACGTGTTATATGGCGGAAGTCAACGCTGCCCTTTGTCTTTGGTACCAGAGCGGAGAAATGAAATTAATATATAATCGTTTCCCCAAGCGGGAATCGAACCCACGACGACCTCGATTATTACTACCTAACTATTATTTAATATATTATTGTTATAATTCATTATTTAATAATATTTACCCGAACACGAAGTGAATACGCAACCATTGTATTGCGCAACATTAGTTCTAATTATTAGGCCAATGTCACTTAAGGATACAATTTATTACGTTTAAAATTAATTGTCGGGTATTTTTTTTAATTATTGAAATAAGGAAAAGTAAAGTAAAAACTATTTTATATTTATCCTATGTTATTTTATAAACTAAGTTAATATTATTCATACCAGAG
Source organism: Dryas iulia moderata (assembly GCA_019049465.1). Taxonomy (NCBI): domain Eukaryota; kingdom Metazoa; phylum Arthropoda; class Insecta; order Lepidoptera; family Nymphalidae; genus Dryas; species Dryas iulia. Next base: position 3,517,354 of record CM032444.1, read on the forward strand.
CGGAGGAACGAACATAGTTTAAATACCATACCATTCTGTATAAATACATAAATGAGATGATTTGTTTAATTATACATAAATGAGACACGTAAAACAAAACGTTTTTTAAATTGTTATTTATAAGATTCATTGTTTGTTTATAAGATTAATTGTTATTTATAAGGTCAATTAAGAATATTTCCTTTTTCTTCGATCTGGTAAAGCGCGGCGTTAAGTTCCGCCACTTAACACGCAATACCTCCGAATTTTGTGGAAAGTGGAGAACGGAGTGTCTTAACACTAGGTTCTTTCTGCCTACCCGAATATGTGCGGGATACAGCGTGAAGCTATGAAAAAAAATTAAAAAAATAAGAATATTTACGGTAGCACAGCGTCTAAATATAATTATTGCAATTACCCATAATTACATGTAGGTTCGATTCTGACTTGAAACTGCGACTATAACTCAGTTTATTCTGAACTTTCATCATTTTAAAGTTGTTACTAAAGAAGAAAAGATAACGAAAATTTTCTCTTACCTTTGTATACACTAAACCATTGCTATTATTCTTATGTATTTCTATGTATTTCTCAGTTTCACACTTATTACCCTTACAGCAGATAAGTAAATGTAGGTAGATCGAGCATAATGCATAGAACAGTGATTCTCAACCACTTTTGTGTGCCGCCAAATTTTGCAAATATATAATAATGTTAATATTATTAAATTAAAACATTAAAAATCTTATTCTTTGTGTGCCGCCAAATTTTGAAATCGTTAAATATGTGCCCCAACAATAAGAAGGTTGAGAATCACTGGTATAGCCCTGCGTTGTTCAATTTCAACCGGAAGTCAAGGTAGCGCTTTGTCTTATTCCCCAAAGTGGAGTAAATGAAAATCATCCAATAGTGGGATCGAATCCACAAGCAATCATGATTGCAGTCGAACCCTGTTTCAGTGCACCACGATGCATGCATATAATTATTATATTTTTACCTTCACGCTGTATCCCGCACAAAGCAGGGTAGGCAGAGGGAACCTAGTGTTACTACGCACTCTTCCTCACTAAACCTTTTCACTGAATTATGGAGGGATTTCGTGATAAGAAGCGCGCCAACACAGTGTTATGCTTGAACTTCAGAGCAAATTTCCATTCCTCGAGTGGGTGTGGAGACCACAACCAGTCGCTTTTACAGTCACACTTTGTGTTCACAAGCCACGACTGAACTATATTTATTAATTCTCATAATTATTGCTACTCCATCCATTTTACAATCAAAATGGAAAACCAATATATTCTACTCTATTTTAAATAAATATTAGACCTGTACAAGCCTCTTTAAAACAAGAATATTGTCATTTAAAATTCAAATGTAAGTATTGTCAGTCGTACAAGAGTCTACCGGCTCGGAAGGCCGTCAAGATACCCAACATTTGTTCTCTTAAATTATAATCTTTACATTGTTTTTTAATATTTTAATACCATAATTAAATACTGACCAGTCATGGCGCAGTGGCATAAGCGTGTGACTGTAAACGACTGGTTGTGGGTTCGATTCCCACTCGAGGGGTGGAAATATTTAATATTTCCATTTCTTCGCTCTTGTATCAGAGGTAAAGCGCGGCGTTAAATTCCGCCACTTAACACTCTGCCTACCCTGCTGTGTGCTGGGAATAGCGTGAAGCTAAAAAAATAATTAATTTCAAATTAATTAAGCAAAATTATATATCTTGTTCAATAAAACTCATCTAACTTTAACTTTTATTAGAAAAACTAAGATAAATTGCGTAATTAACAATACTATGTATTTTATGACATAAATAACCTATTAAAAATGAAAACTAAAAAGAAATTTAACATAAAACAATAATATTAATTACATATATAACAGTAAAGATAAAATTTTAAACCGTACAGTTAAACTTTCAATAATAAACGAAACTTTAAACTCACCGAACAAAATAGCCGGCCATTTTCCATAATCCATTTTAAAAGTCAGTATCGGCCGCGTCGTCGCCATTTGTAAACGTGTTTATTGTTAAAATAACTTTTGTGCTGTGTTCAAATTTAAAATAAAGTTGAATTCACTTTCTACAATAAAATAACTGTAAGTAAAATTTATTTAACTAATACTACTGTCATGTTTTAGCGGGAAATTTATTTATCTATGTGACATAAGTTTTTGCGTATTCAGCCTACACGTGAGTTATGAATGATATTTTAATTAGTATTTAAAATTTATTTTAAATGTTTTTCCTTTAAATTTATTCACATAATGATGTTATTAATAATTATATTTTTAATATTTTTACTTAAGCATTTACATACAATGCCTTCGCCGTATCTTGTATTTACTGTGTAAATAAAAAAAAGCTGTCATTGCATGTATAAATAATCAAGTGTAAATACTAAATATACTAAAGGTGTAAAATCAACTTTACGAACTAAACTTAATAATTAATAAAGCACATATTCCATTATATAACCATATATTTTATTAATATTTTAATCGTTTTCAAACTTTGGTCACCTTAACTTAATATATAATGGTCATAATGATGTTTTACTATAATAGGTACAAAAGCAAAGTTTTATTTCAAGTTTTTTGGTTTAATTCATTTTTATGATTGTTCATCGTGTTTAAATACCTTAACCGGCACCTCACGGTCGTCTTCTCTCTTCTCATTAGAACTGCCTTTTTAGTAAGGTCAATCGCTTCAACTTCGGTATTATTGTAATTATAAGGCTATAACAATACGTATAATCGATATATTTTATTAATTGATCGGATATCACGAGAAATTTAACATTTTTTTACTAATTCTTTTCTTATTACTTACGGTTTGAAAAAATAAAAATTAAAATGCAATATTATTCAAAACCTGTAACTGAACGACTGAGTAGCCTTTGCAATTACGAAACTCAAAGACGATGCTCTCTTTGACGTATGCTCTTTATTTTAGTATAAAAAAATATAATCTTCATAAAGTTCTGTTTTTATAATCTGAAACTATCTAAAATTATAAGAATATTTTAATAAAGCAAAGTACTTACGATGTTTCGAGAATATCGATATATTTCTACGATATATCGTAAAATATCGATTTAATTAATTGAATTACGATATATTATCTCGAAAAAATATCGATACTTTTGAAACATTTAAGTATTATACACACACTTAGGAAATCGTAAAAAACTTTTTTAGAAAACGTATAAAAAATTGAACGCAGCTGGATTAAAACCCGCGCCTCTCAAAAACCGTTCGAGCGCTCTGAATTTTTATACTCTTTTATTACTATTTTTTTATTATTTATTATAATATTTTAAAATTTTTATGTTTGTCTTATTCAAAGTATCGGTATATTTGTTAAATGAACATCCCTATTTTGAGTCGGTGTTAACTAACTGTACGACTGTTAATACTCACATTTTTACGTTGACTGACAATTCGAAAGAGTTTGTATCAACATATTTCAGTAAAAACTACTTTAATTTTCCTTATAACTTTACTAAACAAACAAAAGGGAATAAAAAATGAAAATTTTGAACATAACCAGATTTGAACCCGTCAATACGTCTAAGGCAAAAAGCTGTCAAATATTAAAATTCTATTGACTGCTTTTTATGCTAACTAAAATTGGTACTAGTTCTTTTTTTTCAACTTAAATCACGACTTTTTCTATTAAAAACAGCTCTTAAGCATAGAAAAAGTTGTTTATTAATTTAAAATTTAAATTTTATAAAGGAATCATTTGATTTGTGGGCAGTCGTGGCCCAGTGGCACAAGCGTGTGACTGTAAACCACTGGTTGTGGGTTCGATTCCCACTCGAGGAGTGGAAATTATATTTCCATTTTCTTCGCTCTGGTGTCGAGGTAAAGCGCGGCGTTAAGTTCCGCCACTTAACACGCAAGCCTCCGAATTCGGCGGAAAGTGGGGAACGGAGTGTCTTAACACTAGGTTCCCTCTGCCTACCCTGCTGTGTGCGGGATATAGCGTGAAGCTATATTAATTTATTTTGATTACACTTGTTTTTCTAAATGATATTTACTTTTTTTTTCGCTTCACGCTGTATTCCGCACACAGCAGGGTGAAGGCAGAGAGAACCAAGTGTTAAGACACTCCGTTCCCCACTTTCCGCCGAATTGGGAGGCATTGCGTGTTAATGTAATTGCTTTCCCTCTGATACCAGAGCGAAGGAAATGGAAATTTTAAATATTTCCACTCCTCGAGTGGGACTCGAACCCACACCCAGTCGTTTACAGTCACACGTTCGTGCCACTGCGCCACGACTGGCCGCATATTTACTTATGTCACATATTTAAGCTGTATATTATTAAGTTAATACTCTAAATTAAGGGTGAGCAGTGTATTTAGCAACAGCTATATATAATTTTATATATTTTATGGCGCAAAGTTACACTTCTTAAGCATATTTAATATTGTATTCATATTATATACACAATGCCTCCGAATTTGGCGGAAAGTGGGGAACGGAGTGTCTTAACACTAAGTTCCCTCTGCCTACCCTGCTGCGTGCGGGATACGGCGTGAAGCTAAAAAAAAAGAAAAATATTATATACATTATAGTACCTACAACAACACGAAATGTGGAAAAAGAGACCCAGACGGTACTTAGAGTGAACTTAATGTCAAAACACTCCGTTCTCCACTTTCCGTCCGAAATCGAGACATTGCGTGTTGACCGACGGAACTGAACGCTGCGCTTTATCTTAGATACCAGAACGGAGAAATTAAAGCTTAAATATTACCAATCTATAAGTGGGAATCGATCCTACAACCGTCGCGTTTACAGTCATACTGTCCCACTGCGCTACCCCGCTTTATTTAATAATTAAATATTATGTAACATAGCTATTTACTTAATAGCTAAGGAAATCCACAATTTAATACAAACATTCCTTCTCCATTTGGCATTTCAACCGCAACTGCAACAAGTATTACGCGATAATCTGTTTAAATCACCTTTAGACAGATAGTTTTTTTTGTATCCCGCACACAGCAGGGTAGGCAGAGGGAACCTAGTGTTAAGACACTCCGTTCCCCACTTTCCGTCGAATTCGGAGGCTTGCGTGTTAAGTGGCGAAACTTAACGCCGCGCTGTACCTCGACACCAGAGTGAAGAAAATGGAAATATAATTTCCATTCCTCGAGTGGGAATCGAACCCACAACCAGTCGCTTACTACAGTCACACGCTTGTGCCACTGGGCCACGACTGGCCAATAAAAATATTCATCATTAAAAACAAATCTCTTCACTAACACACCAAATAAATAAAAAAACACGTCCAGCATGACGTAAACGTATAAACCGTATCAATATTTGCTTAGCACTTACATATTAGGTTTACGGTAGTTTCTGTACGACCAATCTATTGAACTTTTAAGTTATAGCTATTACCTATCACCAGTTGGGGCCAGTCGTGGCGCAGTGGCACAAACATGTGACTATAAACGACTGGCTGTGGGTTCGATTCCCACTCGAGGAGCGGAAATATTTAATATTTCTATTTTCTTCGCTCTGGTGTCGAGGACAAGCGTGGCGTTAAGTGCCGCCATTTAACACGTAATGTCTCCAAATTCAGCGGAAAGTGGGGAACTGAGTGTCTTATAACTAGGTTCCTACTGCCTACCCTGCTGTATTCAGGATACAGCGTGAATAAAAAAAACCTATTTCCCAAATCATGCGCTGTAGAAAGAATTGGGTGCTATAAGGGGTGCTATAAGTCGATTTTCTATAAAAAATAACCTTATTTCTCATTTTGAAAACTGTGTAGAAATCTTGATCTTTTGCCGGATTAATCGCGTATACTTTTGGTACTCCAAAATGCATTTTTAGCATACCCGACGTTTCGAACACTTTATATTAGTTCATGGTCATAGGTCACGCATTTGATAACTCCCTCAAATGGGAATCGAACCCACAACCATTGCGTAGATAGTCAGACGCTATCACACTGCGGTCTGATGGCATATAATTTGTCCATTGACTGCGCTATAATGGCCCATAACATTTTTCCATTATAAAATGGAAATTAAAGAACTGGTTTTGAAGAATAATATTAATATCTAGCAAGTAGTTGTAACTTGTAATTTTTAGGTAGGCAGAGAAAACCTAGTGTCAAGACACTCCGTTCTCATACATACATACATACATACATATATACATACATACTTATATACCTATTGGTAAATAAAATATATTAAGAAGCCGCATGAAAATTAAATGTAATAAATGTATATAAAAATTACACAAAAATTATTTCTCATTTAAGCTTTTATGAAGTAATATTTTATTAGATTTTCTTACTTACTAGATATATAATTTTAAACATATTATAACGAGTATCGCCGTAAAATACGCTTTGCCTTAGCAACGAATAGGTCATGTTAGAAAACGTATAAAAATATGAACGCAGCGGGATTTGAACCTGCGTCTTTGGGAACACTGTCCAAGCGTCAAATTTTTATGTTTCCTAAAAACGTATTTTTCAGGTTAAATATTTTTTACTAATATTATTGGGGCCAGTAGTGGCGCAGAGGCACAAAATGTGACTGTAAAGCGACTGGTTGTGGGTTCGATTTCCACTCGAGGAGAGGAAATATTTAATATTTTCTTTTTCTTTGTTCTGGTGTCGGCGTTAAGTTCCGCCACCTAACACGCAACGCCTCCCTATTCGGCGGTGCGTGCGGAACGGAGTATCTAAACACTAGGTTCCCTCTGCCTACCCTGCTATGTGCGGGATACAGCGTGAAGCTAAAAGTATCTTTCTAATACATATTTACTTTCCTTTAGTCTTACTTTTTATAAATTCCTTCCTCATTAATATAAACATTAATGTTACAATTTCAAATTCTACATTTTAAATACTAAATTATGGGATTTTATTGTGTTTATTCAAACTTTAATTTCGTTTTATATAACTTGTGATATAAATATTTAATTTTGAACGATTTGAATTTTAAAATAAAAGAAATGAATTTATAATTGAATGTGGCCAGACGTGGCCCAGTGGCACAAGCGTGTGACTGTAAACGACTGGTTGTGGGTTCGATTCCCGCTCGAGGAGTGTAAATATTTAATATTTCCATTTTCTTCGCTCTGGTGTCGAGGTAAAACGCGGCGTTAAGTTCCGCCACATAACACGCAATGCCTCCGAATTCGGCGGAAAGTGGAGAACGGAGTATCTTAATACTAGGTTCCCTCTGCCTACCCTGCTGTGTGCGGGATACAGCGTGAAGCAAAAAAAAATAGAAAAAATAAAGTCTTTTATATAAAAATAAATTTACAATTCTAAACCTAGAGGCCATTATGACGCATTATGTGACGCTATTTGACTGTTAACACAAGTTGTGGGTTCTATTCCTAGTCGAGTGAATGATCATATTTAAATTATTTTCTTTAATGTGCTCTGCTGACAAAGCAAAACGACAAAGAATTGCATTGAGCTCTACCACCAACGAAACGGGGAAAGTAGTGTCTTGACCCTACATACCTTTGTGCCTTACCTTCAAACTAGAAATTATTTGCAATTAATAAATAATATTAATAATTAATTATTTTGTATGTGGGGAAATGAAATCACAATTAGCTAAAATATAATATATCTTAATGTTTACACTACAATTAACAATTAATTAATTCTTATATTGTATTATTCAGCACTTAGGAAAATTGAAAAATTGTAAAAATCTCTCTACAGAGATGCTAACAACAAAAATAAGTTGTAATAAAGCGTATAAGAATTTCGACGCAGTTGGTAGTAGAACGCATGGCTTAGTGGTGAGAGCGCCTGGACGGTATTCAGAAGGTGCGGGTTTCTAATCTCGCTGCGTTCAATTTTTTATCCGTTTTCTAAATGTCTTTTTTAATGAATTAATTGTTAATTGTATTTTCGCACACACAATTGATCAATTGTTAATAATTAATTGTTAATTGCAATTAAACTTTGCCCAACACTGGGCACTACAAACTCTCAGCCTACCTACAAACTAGAACTTGGTTACAGCTACTTTCAGCTTTAACTTTATGACTATTAATAAGTCCTTAGGATACGAATAACATTTGAACAATAAGTTTAAAGGTCACATGAATTTCTAATATTCTATAGAATTATAATTAAATGCATTAATATGTATACAATGTTGTGTTCAATGACGACTTGTTATGGTAATTATTATGAAATTAAACTAGGCTTGGGCCGTGGGTTTGTTTATACTTGCGGAGAGTGTAGGTTCGTTTTCCTATGTTATCGGTTTTTTTTTCATAAAGAAAAATCCTTTCATAGTGCTCACTTTTATCATTAAAGGAAACTTTGTATCAAATTTCAAGTTTTTTTTTTAAAACATTTTTTAAAGTGTTATTTATTCCACACTTAGGAAAATTGAAAAGCATTTAAACGTATAAAAATTTGAACGCAGCAGAATTCGAACCCGCGCCTCCTGAATACCGTCCAGGCGCTCTCACCACTGAGCCATGCGTTCTACTATACGCTGCGTCGAAATTCTTATATCACTGTAGAGAGATTTTTACAAATTTCTGCTACCCAAAGATTAATATTCTACGAACAATTGTTTGGCAAGAGAGAATGCTATTTATTAAATACTTTTAAACATTTTTTAAAGTGTTATGTCACGCTTAGGAAAATTGAAAAAGACTTTTAAAGAACTTTTATCAAATTTTTATTCGTTTTCTCTAAATGTCTTTCAAGTTTTTAAGTACAGTAGTTTTGGCTGTGCACTGTTATTTAAGTCAGTCAGTTACTCACTCAGTCAGATTCGCCTTTAACATTATTATATACATGTTCCACCACTTAATAAGAGATGCTTTGAATTCTTAGATATTTCTTACCTACAACTTCTCTTATGTGGAATTTATGAGCATACTTTTTTGCTTTACATCATCTGTAGACCGCAGAACGTATAAATCCATTGTTCTGGCTCCTGAACTGTTTTGGAGAAAGAAGAAGTCCTGATATTGTGGAAAAAGAATATAAAAATTTACATAAAAAAGAAGAATATTTTAAAAAATGACGTACAAACCATAGGAGATATGGGGTAGGGTAATACATACAATTTAAAAAAAAAAAATATTAGGAATAAGTTTTCTATTGCTTTGTCTGTCTGTCTGTCACTCAGTAAGTAATGGAAGAGTTTTATATGAAGTATATAAAAAAAACAGCTTCACGCTTTCTCCTGCATAGGAGGGTAGTCAAAGAGAACCTAGTGTCAAGACGATCCGTTCTCCACTATCCACCCAAAATCGGGACAATACGTTTTGAGTAGTAGATTTTAAGGCCGCGATATATCCTTGGTACCTGAGCAGAGAAATGACATTAATATATAATCCCTTCTCCTTCCATCTCCTTCCCTCGATTAGGAATCGAACCCACAGTCAATTCTTTTTCAGTCAGTCGCTACATAGATTAATATATTGTAGATATACAATGTATAGATTAAATTTTAAACAAAATTCATAATTTTAAAAAATTATACATCACATTAACGTTATTTTTAACTGTGTGTGAACTTAATATGACCTTTGCCTATTTTTAAAGTTTTACGATTATATTTAAACGTTAATATTAGAGGTTATACTAAACTGCCACTATACACTACGGGTTATTTTAAGATAAAATATACCCTGCATGCTGTCAGATTTCAGAGTGATTCTTTTAGAAAGTTGTGGGGTGTGTGGCCCGTCGTGGCGCTGAGGTGCAAAATGTGACTGTAAAGCGACTGGTTGTGGGTTCGATTCCCACTCGAGGAGTGGAAATATTTAATATTTCCATTTTCTTCGCTCTGGTGGCGAGGCAAAGCGCGGCGTTAAGTTCCGCCACTTAACACGCAATGCCTCCGAATTCGGCGGAAAGTGGGGAACGGAGTGTCTTAACACTAGGTTCTTTCTGCTACGTGAAGCTAAAAAACAAAAGAAGATATATAACAATATTCTATCTTAAGCAGTTTCACGTTTTTTCCCGCAAATTCAAACAAAGCCTAGTGTCAAGACACTCCTTTCTCCACTTTGCTTCCGAATTCGGGGCGTTGCCTGTTAAGTGGCGAAATTTAACGCTGTGCTTTGCTTCGACACCCGACCGAAGAAAAGAAAATTAAATATTTTTATTCGTCGAGTGGGAATCGAATTCACAACCAGTCGCATTTACAGTCACACTTTTTGCCCACAAGCCACAAATGGCATCAATATTTTTTTGTATAATTATAGTAACATGTTAGCAGAGAGTGGAGAACGGAGAGATAAATACCAGTGACTCCATTACGCCGTGTGTGTAGTGTCTAAGTGACTCCGCACTCGTCAACTCTCATTGACTAGTGACTCCATTACGAAATGTGTAGTGTCTAAGTGACTCCGCACTTGTCAATTCTTATTGGCTGGTTGATAGTAATTGAGCGTAATTTTCGGAAAGTCTTGGTATGTCCAATGAACATAAAATGCTCGTGTAATAAAAACATGTCTTAGAAAAAATCCGCGTATAAACTTTGAACGTGACGAAAATTCTAAGAAACGAAATAAATCCTTTCGCGTTTTCAACATTTGTACGTCATCAAAGCTTATAGTGTGACAAAAAAAAAGTGGAAATATTTAATATTTCCATTTTCTTCATTCTGGTATCGAGGCAAAGCGCGGCATTAAGTTCCGCCACTTACCGCGCAATGCCTCCGAATTTGGCGGGAAGTTGGGAACGGAGTGTCATAACACTAGGTTCCCTCTGCCTACCCTGCTGTGTGCGGGAACAGCGTGAAGCTAAAAAAAATACTTGCTTACTACTTCGACTGTAAAAGCTGATTTACCATGGTCCTTAGGGAGGCCTCTACCCTCCCTAAGGACCATGGTAAATCAGCTTTAAGAAAGGACTTCCGAATTTCTTCCGAAAGACAAAAAAAAAACAGTAGCAGTCGTGGGACTGCCGATAGAAGTGAAAACGGAACTATTAAGTTGAGTGTAATTAAAACTATATGCAAAAATTATATGATATTTTTTATGTTTTATTTATTAGTTACATATGATGGGTTAAACAAATCATGAACAAAATATAAAAACAAAGTGGTTGAAAAAATAATTAAAAATAAACAATTATCTTAATTATACATAGTATTTATATTTACACGAATTTCAATGAATTCAAGTTTGAACATTAATTATACGTGTACTGCGGCTACTGCGCGTGCGCTAGTCTGGCTCTCCATAGCTATAGATATACTATTATCATGTCGCATGTCGGTGACGCGAACCGAGGATTTTACCCTCTACCAAAACGCTCAACGCGCCTAAAGAAGTTTTCACTTCAAAATATAGCGACTGCTCGTGGCTTCGTCCGCGTGAAGTATGGAGTTTTATTTTTAGGCAATTTCATGTTTTACCGACCCGCGTTCTGAGTCAGGTACTAATACATGATTCATAGCTTTTGTTGCGGACTTATTTCCAAAAACTTTCATATCTCCTAAGATATTCGTTGAAATCAAATGATGTAAAAGGTAATATGGCTCATTTTTTTTTGTGATGAATAAATTGAAATATTTATTTGAATAAGGATTAAATTCATGCATGTAAAACAAAAACAAAAACACAACCCTTCCTGTCTATATTGCTAAATATAAGACAGTGCTCGTAAATGCACGATCCTATTATTTATTTTACGTTAATTTAGAAAAACTAGATATTTTCGCGTCCCGGATCTATAATTATGGACACCGGGACACAAAAACGGGACACTTCTGTACAAAAGGGGACGTCTGGTCATGTTATCATAGCGTAAACTTAATGTCCTTCGCACAACGGCAGTACATGAAAAAAATCGTTTAAACTCTTTGTGTTTTTTTTTGTATAACTTCACGCTGTAACCCGCACACAGAAGGGTAGGCAGAGGGAACCTAGTGTTAAGACACACCGTTCCCCACTTTCCGCCGAATTTAGAGGCTTGCGTGTTAAGTGGCGGAACTTAACGCCGCGCTTTACCTCGACACCAGAGCGAAGAAAATGGAAATATAATTTCCACTCCTCGAGTGGGAATCGAACCCACAACCAGTCGTTTACAGTCACACGCTTGTGCCACTGGGCCACGACTGGCCACACACAACTCTTTGTTTTAATATTAAAAAAAAAATGTATTATAATGGCCGAGTTTCATACAAACACATATAGAGCGAGTTTTTTTAATTCCTCTGTTGCGTGGAAAATTTCATACTAGTTGTAAACAAGATAATAAGACTAGTTTTATGTAATAAGGTATAACTTGGGGCCAGTCGTGGCGCAGTGGCATGAACGTGTGACTGTAAACGACTGGTTGCGGATTCCATTCTCACTCGAGGAGTGGAAATCCATACTTATATTATAAATGCGAATGTCTGTGTGTTTGTCTGTCACGCTTTCACGGCTAATCTACTGGTCCGATTTGGATGAAATTTAGAATGAAAGTAGTAAAATATCCAGGGTCAAACATGGGCTACTTATTTTTTGAAAAATCAACCTCTAAAAGGTTAAAATAGGGGATGAAAGTTTATATAAAAAATCTGAACCACTTGACCGATTATAATTAAATCCAAGGTTAAACATAGGCTACTTTATTTTTCAAAAATCCGCCCCCGAGGGTTGCAATATAACGACATAGATATGTAGTTCACGCGGCATAGCCGCGAGCGGGTCGTTGGTCTTTAAATAAAGGGAACTAAAGTTAAAACATTGTAGCTGCTATCATAAATGTATATGTAATAAGTAATAACGCACTTATTTTATGACTCACGCACGAGTTGTCTTACGCAACTTCCATAGCGTATATTTAAAAAGTATAGCTTCACGCTGTATCCTGCTCACAGCAGGGTAGGCAGAGGTTACCTAGTGTTAAAACACTCCGTTCTCCACGTACCGCCGAATTCGGAGGCATTGCGTGTTAAATGGCGGAACTTAACGCGGCGCTTGACCTCGACACCAGAGCGAAGAAAATGGAAATATTAAATATCTCCATTCCTCGAGTGGGAATCGAACCCACAACCAGTTGTTTACAGTCACACGCCTGTGCCACTGCGCCACGACGGGCCCCCAATATATATGCACTATAGATGTACTATAATATATTTATTTCCATATTTCTAGGGCTTTTTAGAATATTCTTCTCGGTACGTAAAATAAGTAATAAGTAAGTAATGTAACGGAAGGTTAGCTTAGACACTTATATACCATATCTTTATTTATTTTTTATTTTTTTTTATTCTTAAATTGTTATATACAACTAAGACATAGCACTTTAAAAACACATACACTTAGGATATGAAAAACATTTTTATGAAACGAATGAAAATATTGTCAATAGCATTCTCCCTTGCCAAATAATTGTTCGTAGAATCTTTAAACTGCATAAATTTGTAAAAATCCTGTACAGAGACGCTAACAAGACAAATAAGTTACAATAATTAGAATTTCAACGAACCCGGATGTAGAAAGCATGGCTTAGCGATAGGTCTTGGGTGGTAAACAATTGGCACGGGTTCGAATCCCACTACGTTAAAAGATACGTTTTTTTAAAAAAAATTAACCTACATGCCCCAAATTTCAGTTTTTTTATGGCTGTGCGTTCTCTCTGCGATCTGCGAGTCAGTCAACGAGTAACCAAGTCCGTTTTATGTCTGTGTTTATTCTCGTTAATAATATTGATTTATTTGACATTTTACATAACAGAGCTTAACACCGCTTTTTTCTGTTTTTTAGCTTCACGCTTTATCCCGCACACAGCAGGGTAGGCAGAGGGAACCTAGTGTTAAGACACTCCGTTTCCCACTTTCCGACGAATTCGGAGGGCGATAAGTGGCGGAACTTAACGCCGCGCTTTACCTCGACACCAGAGCGAAGAAAATGGAAATATTAAATATTTCCACTCCTCGAGTGGGAATCGAACCCACAACCAGTCGCTTACAGTCACACGCTTGTGCCACTGGGCCACGACTGGCCACCATATCTAAATATAAACAGTTATATCAAGCATCATTATGTAAGGGTTTTTTTAAACTGATTTCACGTTAGTCGTGTTAGTACTTGTTGCTATATATGGTATTATTTCAACATTCACTCTTCGCATAAGAATGGTCTCTTATACAAGTGTTGTGTAATGTAAACACTGTTTTTATTTACTTTTTGCAAAATATACATTACTTTATATGTTATTTATTTTAAGGGGGCCAGTCATGGCGCAGTGGCACAAAGTGTGACTGTAAAGCAACTGGTTGTGGATTTGATTCCTATTCGAGGAGTGGAAATATTTAATATTTTCATTTTCTTTGCTCTAGTGTCGAGGTAAAGCGCGGCGTTAAGTTCCGCCATTTAACACGCAATGCCTCCGAATTCAGCGGTGTGTGGGGAACGGAGTGTCTTAACACTAGGTTCCCTCTGCCTACCCTGCTGTATGTGGGATACAGCGTGAAGCTAAAAAAAAAAGGTTTTTCACAATGTCTTCAATTATGATATAGGGCATTCTTTGACATGTTGGTATGTGTAGTGTTAAAACACTATTCTCCACTTTACAACTTCCACAACTAACATATTTAGTTCCATTACACGCGCAACTAATCCATAGACGGGTCAAACGACTGCGTTATTTAAATCTCAAAACTTTCCTATAATAATTGCTTAAATGTTAAGAAAAATCTCGAACCAAATCGAATCTAATCGATGGTTATGAAATCTTCTATATGAGTCATCATCATCTTAATAACAGTGTTGGATATTCTCACATTAGATATGTAACGGTATTTGGTATAAAAATTAATAACTGCCTAATAAATGTGTCTAGACTGAAATAAAGACCGAAGCTAAAATAACTTTTTAACTTTACTTTTAATTTTTATTGACTTGTAATTTTTTTAGCTTTACTCTGTATACCGCACACAGCAGGGTAGGCAGAGGAAACCTAGTGTTAAGACACTCCGTTCTTCATTATCTGCTGAATTCTAGAGGGATTGCGTGGTAAGTGGCAGAACTCAACATCGCGCTTTGTCTCAACACCAGAGAGAAGAAAATAGAAATATTAAATATTTCAATTCCTCAAGTGGGAATCGAACTCACAATCAGTCGTGCTTACCATCAGGTGCTCCTTCTGCTCGTTTGCCTCCTTTATTCAGTAAAAAAAAATAGGTACGCGAATTATATTGACCAGTTAGTTATATTAGGCACGTAGAGAGGATGAATGATGAAAGAATGGTAAGAAAGATATATGAAGCAAAGGTGAGCGGTAAGAGAGGTAGGGACAGACCTCGGTTTACCTTCGAGAACAGAGTATCGACGATGTTGGAAGAAATATTAGCAGCAGTGGCCAGTCGTAGCGTAGTGGCACAAGCGTGTGACTGTAAACGACTTGTGGGTTCGATTACCATTCGAGGAGTGGAAATATTTACTATTTCCATTTTCTTCGCTCTGGTGTCGAGTTAAAGCGCGGCGTTAAGTTCCGCCACTTAACACGCAAAGCCTCCGAATTCGGCGGAAAATGGGGAACGGAGTATCTTAACAGTAGGTTCCCTCTGCTTACCCTGCTGTTTTTGTGGGATACAGCGTGAAGGTAAATGAAAAAATAACTATGTATAATAACATTTTATACCAAGCGCAATGATGATTTCCGCCGCTCATCAAGGACAGAGTGTCTTGACACTAGGTTCTCTTTGACTACCCTGCTACGCGGGAAATTGCTTTGAAACTGTGTATGCATACATATTAATCCTTCCTTGAATTCTTTTGTTTATATTGTTTATTTAAGTGGATTTTCTCTCTTGTAAAATATATATAGGAAATTCGTGAAGATTGTTTGAACAGTTTACGAGTGATTTTGTAACAAATTGAGAGAATGCTATTTATTAAATACTTTTAATCATTTTTTAAAGTGTTATTCCTCACTTAGGAAAATTGAAAAAGACATTTAGAAAAACATATAACAATTTTGAACGCAGCTGGATTCGATCCCGCGCCTCCTAAATACCATCCAGGCACTCTCACCACTGAGCCATGCGTTCTACTATCCGCTGCGTAGAAATTCTTATACGCTTTATTATAAGTTATTTATGTTGTGAGCATCTCTGTAGAGAGATTTATACAGTTTTCTGTTACCGAAAGATTATTCTACGAACAATGGTTTGGCAAGAGAAATTGCTATTTATTAAATACTTGTAAACATTTTTTGAAGTGTTATTCCTTTTTTTATTGTATTATTTCCTTACTGTGCGAATAACATTTTAAAAATGCTAAAAAGATATTTCAACTTAATGATTTCAATAATCTTGTCAGCATCTCTGTAAGTACCACTAGAGATATCATTATATTTACATTACTGCGCTAACCGCAGAAGAAAGCAACCGTTCTGAGTCGACTTTCGCCTTACTTTCAAATGGTTATCTTATTGCAGTTAAAGTGCTAAGTCATTTTAGAATAACCATTAAATCTAGAATGGTTTTAGGAATATTTAGTTTAGGAAATGACTTTTTTCTTGTAAGGACTAGTTATTCTAGTTAATATTTAATCCATACTTATATTATAAATGCGTAAGTCTGTCTGCCACGCTTTCACGGCTGATCTACCAGTCTGATTTGGATGTGAAAGTAGTAGAAAACCTAGGGTCAAACATAGGATACTTTTTTATTCAAAAAACTACCTCTAAAGGGTTAAAATAGAAGATAATAATTTATATGAAAAATCTAAACCGTTTGATCGATTGTAATGAGTTTTATTCAAATAATAAGAAAAAGGTAATACAAAAAAGACATTACACGTTTTTCCCGCATAGCAGTTTAGTCAGAGTAAGATAACAGAAATGGAGACGTTTCTTGTTAAGTGGCGGAACTAAACGCAGCGCTTTGTCTTAGGTACACTTACAAGAACAGTGATAGGAATAAGCGAGTAATTTCTTCAGTCGCTTAACATAAATTGTGATAACAAATTAATGAGAAAAAAACAAAGATAAATATTATATTTACATCATTAACATCTTCATGGCCCAGTGGAAAAGCGTCCGACTGTAAACACGATGGATGTGGGTTCGATTCCCACTCGAGGAGTGGAATTATTTGATGTTTCCATTATCTTCGCTCTGGTATCAAGGCAAAGGGCGGCGTTAAGATCCGCTACTTAACACGGAATGCCTCCAAATCCGGCGGAAAGTGGGGAACGGAGTGTCTTAACACTAGGTTCCCTCTGCCTACCCTGCTGTGTATGGGATACGGCGTGTGGGAGATGTGTTATATCTTGGCATTATGTTCTCTCTGACTTTTTTATTGTTTTTCTGCAGAGTAACTATCATTATAATAAATCCGTAGACACTATGTCATCGTGATTCATATAAAACTTGGCCGATATTAACCGCTATAACTTGGCCGATGATTGTATAACGTTTATGTTACTAACGTCGATATATGAAACATTGATATATTTTTTTATTTATTTATATATTGGGCAGCTAACGCTACATACTATGATACGTTTTATATTATCACATCTATATAAACCATACCCGGTTTTAATAAGAAAGAAGTCAATTGTAATTTTAATACAATATATTGAAAGAAATATAATACCAATAGAAATATTAAGAAATATGTAACAGAAGTGAGTCATATACTATGTAATAGATATAAGTTACATTTAATATTTAAGAAATTAGATGAATATTGAAAAACTAAAGGAAACTGAACTCTCTTATGGTATATTTTATAAACTTAGTTGAAGCTTGTTTAGTTTTAAGCTCTGATATTGTGAAAGAAAAAAGGAACTTATATGTCAAAAAAAAGATACAGACCTTATGACCGTAGTGGTATAAATTATTATAAAAAAACCTTATTCGGTGCATAGTATATCTTAATTACAGGCTAACTAAATAAAAAGAAGAAAAAAATGTTGCTCATTTAAACAAAAAATACAATAAAAATATACCAATCTACTTGTAAATAATTTTAAAATAAGACGATGATCACTAAAAATATATGATACAAATATACCGAAATATAATCGATATTATGTCAAATTATGCATTTGATATTTATATTAAAACGTAAAAAACCGCTTGACTTTCAAAGTTAAAAATTGGCAAGGAGTTATACTCAGTAGATGTTTGCTAAAAACTTTGATTTTGTGACAGGGCCGGATTGAGGAGAGGGCAGGACACTTGCAAGTTTATTTATTTTTTATTGTTCTCGAAAAAGCATACATAAATTAAATTATAGAAATTAAGTTAGCAACGGTTTTCAAGAGTTTTTCAAGTAATTTTATTTCATATGTTAAGTTGGAAGAGATTTCATGAATACGCAAACGAAGTCGTAGGGAACAACAAGTTCCATATATTTCCTAATTGAGCTGTATATTTCAACGACCATAGGATTTTCTTGTTAGCAGTTTAGACAGAGAGAACCAAGTGTAATGATAGAATAGAATAGAATAAACTTTACTGCACACAACATAAATAAAAATATACAAGAAATATTTTAACAAATTTAAAACGTATGCAAAGACGGTCTCATTTCTTCAAGCAATCTCTTACAGACAACCTTTGGTGAGGAAAGGACTAGTTTTATATAGAACGAACGAAGAATAGGAAATAACGCGAATAAGTGAATATTTTTTTTTTCTTTTTAGCTTCACGCTGTATCCCGCACACAGCAGGGTAGGCAGAGGGAACCTAGTGTTAAAACACTCCGTTCCCCACTTTCCGCCGAATTCGGAGGCATTGTGTGTTAAGTGGCGGAACTTAACGCCGCGATTTGGCCTCGACACCAGAGCGAAGAAAATGAAAATATTAAATATTTCCACCCCTCAAGTGGGAATCGAACCCATAACCAGTCGCTTTACAGTCACACTTTGTGCCACTGTGCCACGACTGGCCACTACTATATACGATAGGTATTTATAATACAAATACGTGATATTCCGTTCTCTGAATTTGACATTACGCGTTGAACGGCGGAACTTTATTCCCGTGGGGGGACGGGTTAAAAATACAGTTCCTCCCCGCCGCTGGGTAGCGTCCCGTAAAAGGCGGGTAACCCAGTAGTTTGGGTGGTAGGAGATTCGTTCTCCGACTGGCTCGCGACCACTATCATGTCAAAGACGAACCGCCAAATATCTTACTTCTCTCCCTATTCCCACCTTTCCCATCCTTCCTCGCTCCTTCTGTCCTACATCCTTAAGGCTGGCAACACATCCATAACTCTTATGATGTGGATGTCTATGGGCGAAGGTAACCACTCAACACCAGGTAGGCCTTCAGCTCGTTTGCCTCCTTTATTCCATAAAAAAAAAACTAAACACCACGCTTTGTCTTACCAATTGTATATAATGTCGATATTTCATACAATAAAACCGTCTTGATCTCATTTAACCGTTTATGAATAATTAAAAGTGCATTCTTAATTCGCTGCAAAGTGAAAGTTGGTTATTTGGAATATAAATGCATACACATTATATTATATTATATTATATGCAAGTACTGCAATTGAAAGTTGTTTTGTACTTATTTCAGTCGTCGTTTGGAACTTTTACTTAACACGTAATGCAACTTCACGCTTTTTCCCGCTTAGCAGGGTAGTCACACAAAATATAGTGTTAAGACACTCTGTTCTCCTGTTTCGTCGGAAATCGGGATATTACGTGCTAAGTGGTGGAACTCTCTAAGTACCAGAGCGGAGGAATGAAAATAATTTAAATAATTCGCATTTGTAATATAAGCATGGATAATTATCCATACTTATATTACAAATGCGAATGTTTGACAGACGGCTGTTTGTCTGTCACGCTTTGACGGCCAATCTACCGGTCCGATTTGAATGAAATTCGGAATGAATGTAGTTCAAAATCCAGGTTCAAACATAGTCTACATTTTTTCACATTGTCAAAAATCAACTCGCAAAGGATTGAATTAGAGGACGAACGAAGGTCTAAGCTGCTTGACCGATTGTAATGTAGTTTTGGCATAAAGATAGTTGATAACACTGAGTGAGCAAAGGCTACTTTATTTTTTAAAAAAATAGTCGTGCAGTTCACGCGACGTAGCCGCGAGCGGGCCGCTGGTACATAATATATACAATTATTCGTTTACAATTTCCGATACCTTCACCAGTCTCATTCTCTCATGTTTTACGTCAATATGAAAGAAATCATTGTTGTAGAACAATATAAGTATAAGTATGTAGATAATTATGCTCTCTTTATTTGTTATTTGTTAGTACAGTTTTTATTTTAGTTTTTTTTTAGCTTCACGCTGTATCCCGCACACAGCAGGGTAGGCAGAGGGAACCTAGTGTTAAGACACTCCGTTCCCCACTTTCAGCCGAATTCGGAGGCATTGCGTGTTAAGTGGCGGAACTTAACGCCGCGCTTTACCTCGGCACCAGAGCGAAGAAAATGGATATATTAAATATTTCCACTCCTCGAGTGGGAATCGAACCCACAACCAGTCGTTTACAGTCACACGCTTGTGCCACTGGGCCACAGTGACAGTAGTAGCATTAGTAGTAATATCTCACGGCGCCTCGATGGTGTTAAGTTAGTTACATAAGCGATCATTATTTAAATTAGTAATTTACCGGTCAAGGTTATAGCGGATGTCTCAACTTCCTGCTTGACAGCCTCTTATTTTTTTATACAACCTTGCCTACGGTTGTTTTAGATTATTATGTATGATATATGTATTTTAAAACAAGTTTCACGGTTTTCTCAGTGTAGCAGAATTCAGAGAGAATCTTGTGTTAGTACACACTGCTCTCCGCTTTCCGTCCAAAATTGAGAGACTATTGAGTAGTGGGCACTATAGGTAAGCCACAATATAAATTACTTGTGACATCATATTTTTAGGGGGCAGTCGTGGCGCAGTGGCACGAACGTGTGACTGTAAACGACTGGTTGTGGGTTCCATTCCCTCTCGAGGAGTGGGAATATTTAATATTTCCATTTTCTTCGCTCTGGTGTTGAGGTAAAGCGCGGCGTTAAGTTTCGCCGAATTCGGCGGTGCGTGGGGAACGGAGTGTCTTAACACTAGGTTTCCTCTGCCTATCCTGCTGTGTGCGGGATACAGCGTATCCATCCATGCAAGCCGTATCCCCATATAACATAAAATGAGCTCAACTATTCGCGTTTTATCTCAAAAGTAAAAGGTTACAATAGTACAATGCTATACAGAAAGAACTTCCTCGTATAGTTTGATTTACAAATTGTAAAATGCGTAGAGAAATAATTGTCTGTGCTCTTAGACTTTGGTCCGGACACATTCCACTTAATAAGTTGAAATATTTAATAAAAAAATCGCGTACACCGAATTGAAGATGTACAGCATATTAGAAGATGTACAGCATATTATAGTGGAGTGTGCCCGAAGCGAAGACTTCCGGAATTGTTTAGTTGGTAGATTTAATTTTAATCTTAAAGATATTGGTGGATTTCAAGGTATTATTAAGTTCGATTAGATTATATTATAAGTTGTTTAGATAGGTAGCTTGATTTGTTAAACGATGGGTCTGGCATAATCTGAATATATTAAATACCTTTGTTTTTACTTGAATAATAACAAAAAAAATCGCGTTTACAGTCAGATGCCGTTCTATTGGGCTACGGTGGTTTCTAAATAGTTTTATGAGCAGTTAATATTAAACAGCTTCACGCTTATTTCTGCTTAGCAGGGTATGAAGAGATAACTGGTGTGGAGACATTCCGTTCACCACTTTATACAGTATAATTGATAGTTCAGAATTGAAATCCAAAAAAGGATGGTTTAAAAAAACGGTGTCAAAACATTTTTTTATGTAAATCGTGACGATTTTCTTAGAGAAATATACGTGAACTCAGAGGAGATGTGATTACGTAGGCTCTACCCATAATACGTGGATATGGCTAACTTACTACATATATTTTTGTTTGAATCTTGCGGTCACTAAACGTTTTCCTTACTTAGTTTTACTTAAAAAAAAAAAAAATAGCTTGACGCTATATCCCGCACACAGCAGGGTAGGCAGAGGGAACCTAGTGTTAAGACACTCCGTTCCCCACTTTCCGCCGAATTCGGAGGCTTGCGTGTTAAGTGGCGGAACTTAACGCCGCGCTTTACCTCGACACCAGAGCGAAGAAAATGGAAATATAATTTCCACTCCTCGAGTGGGAATCGAACCCACAACCAGTCGTTTACAGTCACACTCTTGTGCCACTGGGCCACGACTGGCCACAAGTAGTTTTACTTTATTCCTTTATTCCTAACGTATATCGAAACTAGCGGCCCGCTCGCGGCTTCGCTGTTTCATTATATTGCAACCTTCGTGGGAGGACTTTTGAAAAATATAGAAGCCTTGAAGAAAAACATATTTAACCTTGGATTAGCAACTATATTTATGCTAAAATTCACTGCAATCGGTCAAGCAGTTTAGATTTTTCATATAAATTTTCATCCCCTATTTCGACCCTTTAGAGGTTGATTATTGAAAAAATAAGTAGCCTGTGTTTAACTCTGAATTTTTAACTACTTTCATTGTCAATTCCAACAGATCGGTAGATTAGCAATGAAATCGTGACAGACAAACAGACAGACTTTCGCATTTATAATATAAGTATTTATAGATATTATAATGATGATAAACAAATGACATAAAAAAATATCTTTAAACCTTTTTGCGAATAGCGGGATAATCAGAGAGACAGTGTCTAGTGTCAAGACTCTCTCTTCTCCACTTTCTGTACGAAATCGAAACATTACTTGTTAAATAGGGGAAATCAACACTGAGCTTTTGTTTTCATACCAGAACCAAGAATGTTGAAGATGAAAATAATAAAAATGAAAATAATTCATAATCATTTTTCTTCGTAGGAATCGAACCTACTACCATCTAGTTTACAATCAGACGTTGTCATATTGTGCCATAATGACCTCTCTTATGTTATATAACTATTAAACATTATTTTTAAACTAAAACATAAAAAAGGACATAAAATCTCAAATAATATTTAAAATGGCAGACTTTAAATCATAATGTGATGGCAGCATTCTCTCAGCGGTCAACAACCGCTTTATAGCGGTTAGTAATAGAATGCATAAGTTAACAAACGATTGTTCACTTTTAAACTAATCTATTTTTTAGATTTTGACTGATATTTTTTATGGATTTTCCTTTTTTATAGCTTCACGCCGTATCCCGATTAAACCCGACCGAATTTTAAAACGAATTCGGAGGCATTGAGTGTTAAGTGGCGGAATTTAACGTCCCGCTTTGCCTCGACACCAGAGCGAAGAAAATGTAAATATTAAATATTTATATCTCTCGAGTGGGAATCGAACTCACAGCCAGTCTCTTTACTGTCACACTTTGTTCCACTGCAACACGGCTAGCCCGTAAGTTGCGTCTGTTAAGTACCAACGTTGCGTGTTTTTCCCGTGGGGGGACGGGTTAAGAATACGATTCCCCCCCGCCGCTGGGTAGCGTCCCGTAAAAGGCGGGTAACCCAGTAGTTTGGTGGTAGGAGATTCGTTCTCCGACTGGCTCGCGACCACTATCGTGTCAAAGACGAACCGCCAAACATCTCATGATGTGTTCCGGTTCGATGGCATGTTGGCATGTAAGCCAGCTCTCCCTATTCCCACCATTCCCATCCTTCCTCCCTCCTTCTGTCCTACATCCCCAAGGCTGGCAACGCATCCATAACTCTAATGTTGTGGATGTCTATGGGCGAAGGTAACCACTTAACACCAGGTGGGCCTTCTGCTCGTTTGTCTCCTTTATCCAATAAATAAAAAAATAAAAAACCAAAGCGGAGAAATGAAAATAATAAATAATCGTTCCCACGAGTTGGAATCGAATCCATAACCAATGTGTTTAATGTCAAACTTTGTCCCACTGCGCCACGACGGTTTCAAAATATTATTTCTCATTTAAAAATTAATTTTAAGAACATGAGATATAAATGCATAATTTTGAAAACATAAAATTTAATTAACTGCAATGATCAGTCAGCTCATGAATAAACATTTAAACATACTGTTATAAATAATTTGCTTATTTTTTAAATTATATAAATAACTACATTTATAAAATTCAAGTCACTACTCTATTGAAACAAAGCACGGCGTTAAGTTCCGTCAATCAACACGCAATGTCCCAAAATAAGACGGAAAGTGGAGAACAGAATGTTTTAACACTAATTTATCTTTCTCAATAGCTATCCAATAGGGGCCAGTCGTGGCGCAGTGGCTCGAACGTGTGACTGTAAACGACTGATTGAGGGTTCAATTCCCACTCGAAGTGTGGAAATATTTAATATTTCCATATTCCTTCACTCTGATATCAGAGGCAAAGCGCGTACTAGGTTCCCTCTGGCTACCCTCCTGTGTGCGGGATACACCGTGAAGTTAAAAAAAGCAGTAGCCATAATTTTATACCGTAGCTTAAACTCAAGTAGAAAATACTATATTTAAATGGCATGTTCGTGACTGTCCTTTCCATATACGAGTACAATTGTGACAAAGACCATCCATTGTTCAGACTAAACACATATTTTTTCCCATAAGGCCGCTAGAGTAATAATAATGAAATAACAAGATTTTCCTCAATTTTTTATTACTTTTATTATTATTTTTTAGAAAATCTAGTATTTTTTTATATGTTATATGGCAGAGCTCAATGCCACGCTTTATACTACTGGAGCGGAAATATCCTTACTTTAATTATTTTAGTGGCGGGAATTGAACCCATAACTGTCACATTTACACTGGCTGTCGCACTGCGACAGAATGCAAGTAGTAGTTTTATTTTTAGGTATGTCTGGATGAATTCGAATATTGTCTAGATCCTTTGATCCTCGCGAATTTAATGCCTGATTGAAAAGTAAAGTACACAAAGCAAAGTAGGGCCAGGCACCCTAGCACAATAGGCGTCGCAGTGCCGACTTTTAGAGAGTGATTGATAGG
The DNA here is from genome assembly GCA_019049465.1 of Dryas iulia moderata. NCBI lineage: Eukaryota > Metazoa > Arthropoda > Insecta > Lepidoptera > Nymphalidae > Dryas > Dryas iulia. The sequence goes on from CM032444.1 coordinate 3,542,278, forward strand.
AAGCGGAGAGCGGAGAGACAAAAGAGAGATAAATATTAGTGATTACATTACGCGATGTGTAGTCATTCACTCCGCACTCGTAAACTCCGCAGTGGCAGTCCACTTCAAGATAAAATGCACGTACAAATAAAGTAAATTATGAGAGAATGACTTCTAGCTCCTAAAGATTATTCGGGGACCCCGTGAAGTAGGGGGCGCCGTTAAGTACGTTTGAGTTTTATTGGCCTTTATGGTAAAAAAGAATGAGTGTATGTGTAGTTATAATATCCTTTACTGTGTTATTTATTATTATTTTTACAATGACATTTGTTAATATTAAGAAAACGACTGGTTGTGGATTCGATTTCCACTTGAGGAGTGGAATAATATAATAATGGAATAATAAAAATATTTAATATTTCTATTTCCTTCGCTTTGGTATTAGAGGTAAAGTACGGCGTTAAGTTCCGCCACTTAACACGCAATACCTCCGAATTCGGCGGAAAGTGGCGAACGGAGTGTCTTAACACTAGGTTCCCTCTGTCTATACTGCTGTGTGCGGGATACAGCGTGCACTCCTCGAGTGGGAATCGAACCCACAATCAGTCTCTTTACAGTCACACTTTGTGCCACTGCACCACGGCTAGCCCCTAAGTTACGTGTGTTAAGTGCCAAAGCGGAGAAATGAAAATAATAAATAATCGTTCCCACGAGTTGGAATCGAATCCATAACCAATGTGTTTATAGTCAATCTTTGTCCCACTGCGCCACGACGGTTTCAAAATATAATTTTCATTTAAAAATTAATTTTAAGAACATGAGATATAAATGCATAATTTTGAAAACATAAAATTTAATTAAATGCAATGATCAGTCAGCTCATGAATAAACATTTAAACATACTGTTATAAATAATTTCCTTTAATTATTAATTTATATAAGTGATTATATTTATAAAAAATTGGAGTTCCTGCTCTATTAAAATAAAGCACGGCGTTAAGTTCCGTCAATCAACACGCAATGTCCTTAAATAAGGCGGAAAGTGGAGAACGGAGTGTTTTAAAACTAATTTCTCTTTCTCAATAAACTATCCAATAGGGACCAGTCGTGGCGCAGTGTCACAAGCGTGTGACTGTAAAGGACTCATTGTGGGTTCGATTCCCACTCGAGTAGTGGAAATATTTAATATTTCCATTTTCCTTCACTCTGATATCAGAGGCAAAGCGCGTACTAGGTTCCCTCTGGCTACCCTCCTGTGTGCGGGATACACCGTGAAGTTAAAAAAGCAGTAGTCATCATTTTATACCGTAGTTTAAACTCAAGTAGAAAATTCTATATTTAAATGGCATGTTCGTGACTGTCCTTTTCATATACCAGTACAATTGTGACAAAGACCATCCATTGTTCAGACTAAACACATATTTTTTTCCGTAAGGCCGCTAGAGTAATAATAATGAAATAACAAGATTTTCCTCAATTTTTTATTACTTTTATTATTGTTTTTTAGAAAATCTAGTATTTTTTTCATGTTATATGGCAGAGCTCAATGCCACGCTTTGTACTAGTAGAGCGGAGATAAACTTAATTAAATTATTAATGGTGAGAATTGAATCCATAACTGTCACGTCTACACTGTCTGTCGCACTGCGTCAGAATGCAAGTAATAATTTTATTTTTAGGTATGTCTGGATGAATTCGAACAATGTCTAGATCCTTTGATCCTCGCAAATTTGATGCCTGATTAAAAAGTAAAGTACACAAAGCAAAGTAGGGCCAGGCACCCTAGCACAATAGGCGTCGCAGTGCCGACTTTTAGGGAGTGATTGGCAGGAAGCGGAGAGCGGAGAGACGAAAGAGAGATAAATACTAGTGATTCCATTACGCGGTGTGTAGTGTCAGTCACTGGACTGTTCAAGATAAAATGTACGAACAATAAAGTAAACTGTGAGAGGCTAAGTTCTAGCTCCTAAAGATTATTCGGGGACCCCGTGAAGTAGGGGGCGCCGTTAAAGTACGTTTGAGTTTTATTGGCCTTTATGGTAAAAAAAAATTGGTGTATGTGTAGTTATAATATCCTTTACTGTATTATTTATTATTATTTTTACAATGACATTTGTTAATATTAAGAAAATCCGATGAAGAGCCAGTCGTGGCACAGTGGCATGAACGTGTGACTGTAAGCGACTGGTTGTGGATTCGATTTCCACTTGAGGAGTGGAATAATATAATAGAGTGGAATAATAAAAATATTTAATATTTCTATTTCCTCCGCTTTGGTATTAGAGGTAAAGCACGGCGTTAAGTTCCGCCACTTAACACGCAATACCTCCGAATTCGGCGGAAAGTGGCGAACGGAGTGTCTTAACACTAGGTTCCCTCTGTCTATACTGCTGTATGCGGGATACAGCGTGAAGCTAAAAAATCCGATAATGAAATATGAAAGATATACACATTTTTACACTTTAAAATATATAACAAATATTTGTTATCTTCACTCTGGTCTTGTCTTGTAGACAAAGCGTAGTTTGCCACCTCTACATGTGTGTAGTGTGTCTGTCTGAAATCAAGAAAAAAGTATAGAACGGAATATCAAGCCACTAGTGGCTCTCTCCAACTGCCATCCTCACTCTGCTATGTAAAGAACAAACAATAACCCCGCCTGTAATTAGAAAACACAGAGAAAATAGGCTATGTGTCATATAAGACTGGTTTTAACTTCAATACTGCAAAAAACTTGTCTAAAATAAAAAAAATTGCAAAAACTATGCGTCTGTACTTTTTGCAGAAACTACTAAAATAACAAACAATAAGTTATTTTTTCATTTTATTAAAATACCTTCTCATGCACTCGAACTACAAAGCTAACACTTATTATTTACCTGTACATGACCAGCATTTACAATACTTCAAACAAAATTCAAATACTTAAGTCGTAACTCCTAACTTATGTAACAAGTTATACTTGTGTACATGTGTAATGTGTACTTATGTTTTGTAATATTTATATAATATTTGTATATTTATATTTTATATACATACTATGGATCCGCTTGTCCGCTTGTTTTTGCTGCGTGAAATATAGCGAAATGTAGGATTTTTGAAAAACAAATAAGTCATATTTAAACCTGTGTTACCAACTATATTTATTGTCAAAATTCATTAAAACCGGTCCAACAGCTATGATTTTTTTATACAATCTTCACTCCTCGGAGTGAGAATCGAACCCACCATAAGAACCCAGCCATAGTGTTTTAGCCAAACGCTGTTCCACTGCGCTAAGATGGTCTCAAGTTAAACTAGATCAAGTTTATTATTTCGAAATTCAATTATTTTTAATCTTTGCGACGAATATACAAGATTTTAAACCATTCTCATAAACTTATTAATTAGTATGCAATGCGTTGTAACGAACTTTAAATTTATGGCAGGCGGTGAGTGGTATCAAGTACATTCATCCATCTTTGACCTGACATCCTTTTGTTGTATAAATATTATAATTCTTGAATAAATTATCTAATATTAAGTATATGTATAAATGTTAAACGTTATTATTATTTTAACTTTTTTTTATAAAACTGAAATCTTCATTAAATTTAAATAAAATAATAAAATAATATAAGATATATTCCTTACAGATTATATTTATAAAAAAAATAATTCAGTGTAATGATAAAAAAAAACATGTAAGGATGGGAAATTACATATGGCAAAAGCGCTATAACTTTGAGCCTAATTTTCGATGACAACATACTCGTAGTAAGATGGCAATTCTAATATTAGATTTAAACAGTAAGGTTATTTTTTCAAGTATTTTATTTCTCTATCTCTATCTATATATTTGCAAAAGCAATAGTTAAAATAACAATTAAATTAAAGAACCTACTATTTTAAAATAAATAAAATCTTTAATTTTAAAAATATACTGTACCTACTCCTTTATTTTCAAACATATATAAACCTCTTCAAAATTATTATTTTTATATTATTTTATTCTAAGATATCATTATGATTGTATATTTGAAATTGTAAACTGAAAAAATCATTCATTTTTTTGTCAAATCTCATAGTGTCAGATAAAGGTTTTATTTTTTTAATTAAAAAAACGGCTTAATAACTGAGCACAACGATATAGTGCTATAGTAAAACGTTATACCCTTATATTATGATTAGTTCAATAGGTGATTGAAATCAACAATAGAAAATATAAAGTGCACGTTGTGACTTCAATTACTGCAATTGAGACTAGCTCAATGACGAAATAATTATAAAAAACACTCTTGCATAATTATTTTATAAAACTATCTGTCTGCAAATTCTTTTAAATTATATTTTATTGTCTTTTGCTAAGTCTGCTTCTAACATTATAGAAATAAATTCTTGTTAGTTAGGTAACTAATATAATTTCATTACATATTTTGATAAACTAAAAATTTGAATAATCTTTCATAGCCATTGACATATGTCATAAATTAAAAATTCAAAACTTATGTTTTTCAGTAAATTAAATATTGAAATATAACAATGTATTTATTTTTCCGTCAAACTTTAGAGTAAATAAAACTAAAATATTTATAACAGTCACATAATATTTTGAAAAATATAACCTTACTGCGGTATCATATTATGTCGTTATTTTCTTCAAGAACATTTCGTTTAGTATAATTTCCTGTTTGGGTTAAATTTAGTAATTTAAAGTACATAAATATTTTATATGAATAACAACTATGGCTGTAATCTTTATGGTCTTAGTCTAAAAGTCAGATCTTCAATTAAGCCAATCAAATGACCTGTCAAATTTGAGTGAAAATTATTTGACCGGTGAAAGTGTGAAAACAATTTTCCACTTAAATTGTAATTGTATATTTTACAGCTTACAATTAACATTTAAAAACATAAATATTTATAAGTAACATTTGTTTCAGGCAAACATGTCGGAGGAATCGCAAGTGCGTTCATTTTATTCCGGCAAAAACTTCTTTATAACTGGCGGTACAGGTTTCGTGGGACTATGTCTCATCGAGAAAATACTAAGAACTATGCCAGATGTGGGAAAATTATATCTACTAATAAGACCAAAGAAAGGAAAAGATATATCTTCAAGAATACAAGAATTAGCTGACCATCCTGTAAGTTAAATGACATTTTCTATAACATTTAAAGTTACAAGTTATTAATAGTTTTTCCTCTAAAATAATTGTTGATTTTATCATTTCCAATATTTTAAGGAATATATCGGATTTTGTAATTAACTCTACACTTAAGGACAAAATTGAACTGGAAATAACAGTACCTACATAACACAATATGTTCTTAAGCATCAATTATTATAAATAACATGATAAATATCAAGTGAATATAATTTATAAGTTCATTAAAACACCATAGTAATAAAGAATTTTCCTTATGTTTATAAACAGTCATCACTTGACATTGGAATAATATTGAGATTGACGAGTCCTTGTCAATTTTATTTGTAAATCATGTTAAATTAATGTTCTAACATTAAAACGTTTTAATTATTATTTTATTACTTATATAATATAGCTTAATTAATACTTTTAATTGCTCAGAGGTGAGAGCTCCTGGACGGTTAACAGGAATTTAGGTTTGAATCCCGCATTCAATTTTTTTTATATAATTTCTAAATGTCTTTTTTAGCTTATTGAAATCAGATTTAGTTATATTTGTAGAATATAGATGTTTGTATACATTTATATAGAGACATGTTATCAATAAAAATAAGTTGTAATAAGCGTATAAGAATTTTAGATTTAGCTGGATGTATAATGCTTGGCTTAGTGGTGGCGTAGTGGCTTCCAAGAGAAACTGTTTCAAATCTCTTTAAGTTCATATTTATTTATCACCTAGAAATGTATTTCAATTTGCTATGTGTGTAAATGTTAAAAATACAAAAACGATACTTTTTTAACAATATTACATTAAATTGTAATAAGTATATGATATATGATCTTCATATTGTTAGGTTAAAACTTAAAACCTAGCTACTTTCTAACTTCCTTTCTAATGATAGCGATATTAATTTCATTCACTTTCAGCTTAATCAGAGCGAAACCAAACGTGAAAGATGTATGATTATTATTCTTTTATAAATTTTATTTTCCTGCTCTTGTAACCTAATAAGTGATGTTAAATTCCACCATTTGACACTTAATCTACATAGAATGAAGTGACCTGTCTCTATATTCTCTCTTCTTATATATCTAAAAGCACGAATATGCACTGATAAAAATGATTTGTTTTGTCATTATTACAATAAAATATTATTTTTCAGGTATTTGAGAAACTTCTAGAAACAAATTCCAAAGATATATTCAATAAATTAGTACCTATAGCCGGAGACGTTGGCTCCACAGACCTAGGGCTTTCCGAAGATGACAAACAAGTGTTGTTCGATAATGTCAATGTGGTTGTGCATTCTGCTGCAACGCTGGATTTTGAAGAGAGTTTAAAACCAACGGTCACCATTAATGTGCTTGGGACTCGGCAAGTTATGGAATTGTGTGATAGAATGAAGAACTTGAAGGTATTTAATTGATTTTATTGTTATTATTAAATATTGTATATTAACACTAGATTTACCATTTATTTAAATATACATACACATTATAAATACAAGAAATATACTTATTACTATGATATACAAAACAATATAAAGTTCATAGATTAATTCTATAGTTATAGTTACAAAAGTCCATGATTTCATTACAGAGATAAAAATATTACATGCAGTAGGAATTTAAATTGAAATTGTAGATCTGTCATTTTGACTGGTCTGGTAAATCCACTGTTAAAATTGTATTATGTTATACATATATGATTTATTTTGAATTCTGGGAGAAAGTAGGTTTTGACACTAGTATTTTTTCTGTGTATTTCTTAAGACTTTTAAACGTTTTTAAAGTGTTATTCCACACTTAGGAAAATTGGAAAAGACATTTAATCTCTTGCCAAACGATTGTTTGTAGAATAATCTTTAAAAGCAAAAATTTGTAAAAATCTCTACAGAGATTATATACGTACGAATAGTAGAACGCATGGCTTAGTGGTGAGAGCGCCTGGCCGGTATTCAGGAGGCGCGGGTTCGAATCCCGCTGCGTTCAGATTTTTATACGTTTTCTTTAAATGCCTTTTTCTTAAGACTTTATAAGTATACATAACAAGAATAAACTCGCAATGCCAAGACACTTTCACCCGAAATACACACATTGCGTGTTAAATAGCGGAAATTACTCTGCGCTTTGCCTTATGTACTTGAGAATAAATACAACAATTATATATAATTCTACCTCCGAATGGGAATCGAACCTATAACCATCGCGTTTACAGTCAGACCCTGTCCCACTGCGCCACTGCGGCCTCAATACTGTAAATTAAAAATTTTAAACTTCAAACTTAACATTGAATTTAATGTCTTTTTTTAGCTTCAGGCTGTATCCCGCTCACAGCAGCGAAGGCAGAGGGAACCTAGTGTTAAGACACTCCGTTCCCCACTTTCCGCCGAATTCGGAGGCATTGCGTGTTAAGTGGCGGAACTTAACGCCGCGTTTTACCTCTGATACCAGAGCAAAGGAAATGGAAATATTAAATATTTCCACTCCTCGAGTGGGAATCGAACCCACAACCAGTCGTTTACAGTCACACGTTCGTGCCACTGCGCCACGACTGGCCCCTATTAATGTTAATATTAACTACAAGCTTTTTTTATTCAATTTCCAGGTTATGATCCACGTATCTTCAGCCTACGTTAATTCCTATTTGAAGGAGGCAGAAGAAAAAGTATATGATACACCTGCAGATGTGGAATCAGTTATTGATTTGTCGAAGAAACTTAGTGAACAAGCGCTAGTGGATATGGAGAAAACGTTAGTGCCTTAGTGATTCTTTTCTCTTTTTTATTATTTTTTTTAGTATTATTTTGGCTTATCTGTGTACATGGAGCATATTTTTTTATAGTATACTAGACACTCGGTCGTGGCTTCGCCGCATAATTTGAACCTTTTTACTCTTATTCGGGTGCCTTTAGGATTCTCTAAACTTTCTGTTCAATCATAATATTCATGATCGGTCATGTCATGATCTCTGAAGATTATCCCTTACAAACGCCGGTACGGTACGGTAATCCCTTACAAACGGTGACGGTATTCAGCAGACGCGGGTTCGAATCCCGCTGCGTTCAAATTTTTATACGAATTCTAAATTTTTTTTTCGATTTAATGGTTTTTAATTCATATATTGTTTTATGTACAATAATTTAAAATTCTTGCTATGAAAATTAAATTCTGGGCTCTTCGTGTTTTAGAACTAGAGATTAAGATTGTTTATGCTGTTTTGCTTATTGTTTTGTTTTATGCACAACGAATTCATATGTTTTGTGTACATATTAAAATATTCTTTTTTTTTTGCTTCATGCTGTATCCCGCACACAACGGTAGGCAGACGGAACCTAGTGTTAAGACACTCCGTTTCCCACGCACCGCCGAATTCGGAGACATTGCGTGTTAAGTGGCGGAACTCTACGCTGTGCTTTGCTCCGACACCAGAGCGAAGTAAATGGAAATATATATTCCCACTCCTCGAGTGGGAATCGAACCCACAACCAGTCGCTTTGCAGTATAAATACTTTTGATTTACAAATTCTATTCTACCAAAAGACATTTTAATAATATAGTAAATTAATTGTGTAATTTATTTATTTCAGAATACTAAAGCAACATCCCAACACATATACATTTACAAAGCATTTAGCCGAGCATGAAGTGAAGAAGTATTCTGATAAATTCCCCTGCACCATCGTTAGACCTACTATGAGTGAGTTAACGTTTATTATTTACTGACTGACTTGCTGCTTTTTTTTTCATTATATGTTTAGTTTTAAGTTTCTACAAAACTCTTGTAATATTTAGTGTAAAAATAAAGAGTTTATCTATCTATCTATCTATCTGTTTCTTTATATTGCAACCCTTTGGGGTAGATTTTTGAAAAATAATATAGTCTATGTTTAACCCTATATTTGTTTTTATCTTCACACTGTATCCGAAATCCGAATTCGGGTGACATTGCCTGTAAAGCGGCGGAACTCAGCACCGCGCTTTGCCTCGCCACTAGAGTGAGGAAAATGAAAATCCTCGAGTGGGAATCGAACCCACAACCAGTCACATTTACAGTCACTTTGTACCCACAAGCCATGATGCCCCAAAAGTCTATTTCTAAAGTCTATGTTAATACTAGCCGAAGTTTAGAGATGCAATTATGACTGTAAAATAATAAGGAGACTACTTATATTTTGGAGAATTTACAAAATGTCTATATAAACTGTACTCTTTGCTTTATTCTGATGTATAAGCTATATTATTGTAAAGTTTCATTAAAATCCGTTCAGCAGTTTTTACGTAAAAGAGCATCAAACATTAAGAACACAAAGAACAGTGTAAATATTCCGTTTCCCACGCACCGTCGAATTCCGAGGCATTGCGTGTTAAGTGGCGAAACTTAACGCCGCGCTTTACCTCGACACAAGAGCGAAAATGGAAATATTAAATATTTCAACTCCTCGAGTGAGAATCGAACCCACAACCAGTCGTTTACAGTCACACGCTTGTGCCACTGCGCCACGACTGGCCACTATATTAGTTAATAATATATATTTTTAATAATTTTTTAAATAGCTACACGAACCTAGTGTAAATACATATCGTTCCCCACGCACCGCCGAATTCGGAGGCATTGCGTGTTAAGTGGCGAAACTTAACGCCGCTCTTTGCCTCGACACCAGAGCGAAAATGGAAGTATTAAATATATCAACTGCTCGAGTGGGAATCGAACCTACAACCAGTTGTTTACAGTCACACGCTTGTGCCACTGCGCCACGACTGGCCTCTATATTGGTTAATAATATTAATAAGATTTTTCAATGTTTTTTGGTATTTTCAGTTGTAGCGGCTTGGAAAGAGCCCGTCGTGGGTTGGACTTGCTCCAAAGTTGGTCCGCAAGGCTTTTTAATGGGAGCCGCTAGAGGTAGGTAATTTTTTTAATTTAATTTCACACTTTTTTCTACCTAGAAACACCTTTTAGCAAAAGTAGTGATATGAAAATTATTTGAATATTATATTTTTTTCCCCCGTGTAGGAACTGAACCTACGACTATCTAGTTAAGTTATTTGTAATGTGCTTATAAAAAAGTTGTTTAATATTTATACAAAATAACAAAATATTTGTGGCCAGTCGTGGCCCAGTGGCACAAGTGTGTGACTGTAAACGACTGGTTGTGGGTTCGATTCCCACTCGAGGAGTGGAAATATTTAATATTTCCATTTTCTTCGCTCTGGTGCCGAGGAAAAGCGTGGCGTTAAGTTCTTCCGCCACTTAACACGCAAGCCTCCGAATTCGGTGGAAAGTGGGGAACGGAGTGTCTTAACACTAGAATCCCTCTGCCTACCCGAAGTTGTGCGGGATATAATGTGAAGCAATTTTTTTTTTTAACAAAATATTTAAATGAAAATTATTTGAATGCTATTATTTTTGCCCCGAATGGGAATTGAACCTACGACTACTTTTGTGTAAATTTAGTATGTATTTATATAAAAGATGCTTCGCTAGCGTTAACTACATAACTATAGCTGTTTTATTTTTATTTTCGCTAAAATTAATATGCTTAATAATAAAAAGCCTACATTTGATCCTTTCTCTTTAACTATTTTCATTCCGAGTTTTATCCAAATCATTTCTGTAGATTAGAAGAAGAATAACAGACAGACAAACAGACTTTTGCATTTATAATAGTTAATATCTATTTTATCCCGCGTACAACAGGGTAGGCAGGGGGAACCTAGTGTCAAGACACTCCGTTCCCCACACACCGCCGAATTTAGAGGCTTGCGTGTTAAGTGGCGGAATTTAACGCTGCGCTTTACCTTTGATACCAGAGCGAAGAAAATGGAAATATTAAATATTGCAACTCCTCGAGTGGAAATCGAACCCACAACCAGTCGCTTTACAGTATTTTTTTCAATAATTTATTTATAATATGTACATATGTTTTTATAGGTGTAGTCCGTAGGCTGCCTCTCTCCAAAGACAACATAGCTGACTATATCCCAGTGGACGTAGTCGTCAACCAGTTGCTGGTAGCGGGTTGGAATGCGGGTGTCACTGGGTGAGTACAATTGTATAGAATAGAAATATAATTATAATAAAAAGATATCTAGAAAACGTATGAAAAATTTGGACGCAGCTGGATTCGAACCCGCGCCTCCTGAACACCGTCCAGGTGCTCTTAAAGACAATTAACAATAAATTTTACAAATTAAATTGACTAATTAAAAATAAATTTTAAAAATATAAAAGAAATATCATATAACTTTTCTGCTCAAATTCAGTTTATTGTGTGTAGTAGCGGAACTAAACGCCGCGCATTGTCTTACTAATTGGATATAAGAATACATATATTTATTTATTTATTAATTCATTAAATTTCCTCCCCATTCTTAATTTTCTATCAGATTTTGCAACATAGCCTATTGAAACGTAACTCAACGCAGCGTTATATCTCTCCAGAGTAAAAAAAAATATATAATTTATTTATGTGGCCAGTCGTGGCCCAGTGGCACAAGAGTGTGACTGTAAACGACTGGTTGTGGGTTCGATTCCCACTCGAGGAGTGGAAATTATATTTCCATTTTCTTCGCTCTGGTGTCGAGGTAAAGCGCGGCGTTAAGTTCCGCCACTTAACACGCAAGCCTCCGAATTCGGCGGTGCGTGGGGAACGGAGTGTCTTAACACTAGGTTCCCTCTGCCTACCATGCTGTGTGCGGGATACAGCGTGAAGCTATTTAATTTAATTTAATTTTAATTTATTTATTTTTCTTATTATTTTTTTACAGGCCAGGCTTAACAGTGTATCATTGTTCTTCCTCAACTCAGAAACCTTTCAAATGGTCGATGTTAGAAAACGCAGTTAATAAAATGTTGCATAATTATCCTTTGAAAAGCGCTGTTTGGTGAGTACAGGTTCGATATTTTTTTGGTGTGGGGTAAAAAAAATTAATACTTTTATTACTTAAAAATGTTCTTTGAATCTTTGAGGTCATTCGTGGCTTGTGAGCACCTATATGTGACTGTAAAACAACTGGTTGTGGGTTCGATTCCCACTCGAGGAGCGGAATTATTTAATATTTTCGTTTTCTTTGCTCTGGTGTTGAAGTAAAGCGCAGCGTTAAGTTCCGCCACTTAACACGAAATGTCTCCAGAATTAGGCGGTGTGTGGGAAACGGAGTGTCTTAACACTAGGTTCCTTCTGTCTATCCTGCTGCGTGCGGGATACAGCGTGAAGCTAAAAAAAGAAAAAATGAATGATTTTTTTGCATTTTGTTAGGTTCATTACTAAAAAAATGTTGCTCATCCCTCATATAGAGATTTTAGTGTCAAGACACTATTCATACAAATATTAAAGATTTTGCCTTAAAATATATGCTTTTTTTTTTTAATTTCAGGTATCCACATTTAGATTTTGTCTCCTCTCTCTGGTTGTTCCGGATATCCGCCATTTTCGTTCACTTCCTGCCCGCCATTTTGTTAGACATGTTGTTAAGAATTACCGGACAGAGGCCTATGTGAGTATTTATTTTTAAAAAGCAGCTTCAGGCTTCTTTCCGCGCTTCGGAGTAAACAGAGAGAACCTAGTGTTAAGACACTCCGTTCTCCACTTACTTATTAATTTAATAATTTTTCAAGAAAGTACCGAAACATCAATTTATTTTGAAATCAACGAAAGATAAACTGATTAATTAAGTTTTTCATAGATAATAGTAAAAGCATATTTATACTACTACTAGCTCTAGCTTAACTACCCGACTATCGCTATTTCGTGATATTGCAACCCTTTGGAGTGGATTTTTGACCAACTCGGTGTTATCAACTATCTTTATTCCAAATTTCATTTCAATCGGTCAAGCGGTTTAGATTTTTCATACAAACTTTCATCCCCTATTTACGGGTTGATTTTTGAAAAAAATGTTTATATTTGACCCTGGATCCTCAACTATATTCTTTTCCAATATCATTTAAATCGGACTTGATTCAGTCATTCACGGATTCAGTCATTATTAGCCGTGAAAGCGTAACAGACAAACAGACAGACTTTCGCATTTGTAATATTAGTATGGATGGATTGTGCTACCATATATAAAACTACATTGAGTACAATATACATATATGATATACTTGAGGATTTTTACAGATACTCTCTCATTATTTTTTTAAATACTGCTCGACTAGACGTTGTTCTCAATTTTAGACGGAACTTAACGCCGCGCTTTCTCTTTGATACCAAAACGAAGAAATGAAAATTTAAATAAAATCATTCTCTTAAGTGGAAATCGAACCCACAACTATCGGGTTTGCAGTCAGGCCTACTATTTTTTTTATATTTTATATTATATTATTTTGAAATTTTATATTATATTATATTTTATTTTTTCTCTTTCTCTTTCCAGTTTATTCCGTCTTCACAAAAACGTGTGGAACTCTCTGAGTCGTCTGGAAACGTTTATATTCAGCGAATGGAAATTCCACAACACTAATACGAGGGAGTTAAATCACAAATTAAACAAAGTTGATAAGGAAATATATTTTATAGACATACAGACGATTGTTGTAAGTATTTTTTTGGTTTTATTTTATATATGGAAGGGAGAATGTAGTGTATGGGGCCAGTCGTGGCGTAGTGGCACAAAGTGTGCCCTGTAAGCGATTGGTTGTGGGTTCGATTTCCACTCGAGGAGTGGAAATATTTGTTATTTCCATTTTCATCGGTCTGGTGTCGAGGCAAAGCATGGCATTAAGTTCCGCCACTTAACACGCAATGCCTCCAAATTCGGCGGTGTGTTGGAAACGGAGAGTCTTAACACTAGGTTCCCTCTACCTACCCGAATGTGTGTGGGATACAGCGTGAAGGGAAAAAAAGAAAAAAATGTTTTTTTTTTAGTATACGTACCATATATAAGTATGCATTAAGTAACAAGCGTTTATTTTAATATTACAAACAGACACTCCAATTTTGTAAATTTTTGTAAATGTAAATTATATACTTTCTCGTATAATTATACATTATTTTGTTATTACCATTTTATATTTATGTCATTTAAATTATACATTTTGTAATCTAATTATTCATTTTTGTCATCACATTATATATTGTCATCTAATAACATAAATTTTGTCATCTAGATTAGGGCTTCTTATACTTTTATTATTCACGACCCCTTTTATGATTGCGAGTTTCTTGACTACCCCCATACAAATATAAAAGAAAAAAAAAGATATTGTTTTGCGATTTATTTATTACACACAATATACATAAACATATCAAAATATATAGTTCTAGAATTCGTTTTGAAACATTATAGTTTCAAAAATAAAAGTTATATATTCAATTAATTGCGTGGTAAGCATTAAATTAAAATATAAGTAATAGATATATAAATATTTGACATTAACATCTCTCGACCCCAGAATTTTGCTACTCGACCCCATTTGAGCTGCGACCCATAATTTAAGAAGCCCTGATCTAGATGATAGAGAATATATAACTAGTTATACATTTACTCGTCTAATTATACATTTACTCGTCTAATTATACATTTACTCGTCTAATTATATATTTACTCGTCTAATCATACATTTTCTCGTCTAATTATACATTGTCTCTATAACTTGCAGTGGGAAGAATATTTCGTTAATTTACACCTGGGAGTTAGGAAATATTTGAACCGTGAATCTGAAAAGACTTTGCCCGCTGCTATGAAGAAACACTCCGTGTAAGTTGTTTTTATATTAATATTTATTTTTATATTAATATGTTTTTACAATGAAGCCAGTCATGGCATGTGGGCACAAAGTGTGACTGTAAAGCGACTGGTTGTGGGTTCGATTCCCACTTGAGTTATGGAAATATTTAAAATTTCCATTTTCTTCGCTCTGGTGTTAAAGTAAACCGCGGCGTTAAGTACCGCCACTTAACACGCTATGCCTTCAGAATTTGGTGGGAAGTGAGGAACGGAGTGTCTTAACACTTCTGCTTACCCTGCTGTGTGCGGGATACAGCGTGAACCTAAAAAAAATTATCCCTTTTTCCATTATTCAATTTGGTTTTGCTAAAAAACTAGCATTAAAAAGCTTTTCTACGATTATATTGTAATTTATAAAAAATACTATATAATAAAAAAGGAATAGAATAAAAAGTTACATATCTATATAATAAATAGATAAAGATATCGTTTAACTTGATGGTTGTGTGTTCGATTCCCGTTTGATTGTAATAAAAAATTAAATCGATTGTAATAATTTTGATTAAACTAATTTCATTTTCACGCTCTGGTTAGATAAGAGGCATTCTGTTATGAGTGTTCGTTATATTATCCTCAGGCGGAAAGTGGAAAACGGAGTGTCTTGACACTAGGTTCTCTCTGACTTGCGTGATAAAGTGTGAAGTTATGTTTTTTCATGTCTTTTTTTCTTTCTGACTACTGCTATGAGAGAACAAGCGTGAAGCTTCTTTTTTATATAATGTACATTGAAATTTTCTTGATGCATTTATGACTGTATTTAATTTATTTGTTGTGGGTTCGATTTCCACGTGCGAGAAAAGATTTTTTTTAGCTTCACGCTGTATCCCGCACACATTCGGGTAGGCAGAGGGAACCTAGTGTCAAGACACTCCGTTCCCCACTGTGGGAATCGAACCCACAACCAGTCATTTACGTACACGTTTCACGCCGCGACTGGCCCCGAAATGATTATATTTAAATCATTTTTATTTCTTCGCTTCTGGTTCTTATAACAAAGCACGGCGTTAAGTTCCGCCATTCAGATCAAAAGTGGAGAACGGAGTGTTCAGACACTAGGCACTCTCTAACTATGCGGGATAAAGCGTGAAGTTACTTTTTTTTCATATATTTATTAATGTTGTCTTTCTTTCTCTTTCAGTTTAAAAACAGTTCACATTGTTTGGCAGATTGTGATGGTGTTTTTAGTTTGGTATTTAGTTTCTTGCGCTTTTGGTATTAAAATGCTGCACGCGGCTTGGATGCCGCCTGTTATATATTTTTTGTATAGCTTATTGTAAAAAATATTTATAAAGTCGATTTTTGTACTGAAATAAGAATAAATGTTCTGAAACTAAAAAAAAAATGTTTTGAACTTAAATTTTGAATATTTAACATATATATTTTTATACCATAGCAGTGTAAAATAATAATATTCTATACTCATATAAAAATAAAAAAAAATGTTTGTCTAAAATAAAGATTTAAATTCCTTTTATAATTATTTATATTTTTTTTTATAATTTATACATTTTATTATAATTAGAATGCTTTCTTAAAATAAAAAAATCTCTTCTCTTATTTTTTTTTGCTCTAATAAATAAGTTATGTTTGTATAATTGTTTGTCTATATTGTCTAAATGTCTGAATAATTTCAATCTGATTGCATAATCTTGTCTAAAGTGTCTATTATATAATGTTTTAATAAAATTAGTTTTTTTACTTAAAATAACTGCTTTTCCTTCTTTTTACATAAATAAATAAGTTATGTTTGTATAATTGTTTGTCTATTTTGTCTAAATGTCTAAGTGTTTTAGATCTGATTGTATAATTTCGTCTTAAGTGTCTATTTTACGTATTAATGTATAATTTAGACTGGTCTAGGTGATATTTAGGTGTTAAGGTGAAATGTTTGTGGAATTTTTTAAATAAATACGTTTTATTACTATTTTTGGTGTTTTATTTCCCTTTATATTTGTTTCGGTAACTAAGACATAGCGCGGCGTTAAGTTCCGCCACTTATGCGCAATGTCTCGATTTCAGGCGGAGAGTGAAGGACGGAGTGTCTTAACACTAGGTACTCTCTGGGTACTCCGATATACGGGAAAAAGCGAAGAGTTGATAAAAAAGAGTTACGGTCTATATGATTAACATTTAAATAGGTATAGTAATCCATACTTATATTATAAATGCGAAAGTCTGTCTGTTTGTATGTCACGTTTTCACGGCTACCTCTACCGGTTCGATTTGGATGAAATTTAGAACAAAAGTAGTAAAAAGTACTTTGTCAAACAAACATAAATTATTTATTTTTTGAAAATCAATCTCTGAAGGGTTGAAATAAGGGATGAAAGTTTATATGGAAAATCTAAACCGATTTTAATGGATTTTAGTATAATTATAGTCAATAATCCAAGGTTAAACATTGATTACTTTATTTGTTGCTATATAAGGAAACAGTCATGTAGTTACAGTCACGTGTACCGAAGCTGCGTGCGGGCCGTTAGTAATTTAACAAATGTGTAACAAGCCTCGATTTTTTAATTCATAATATTAAAAAAGAACTAGCAGCCCGCTCGCGGCTTTGCTCGTGTAAACGACACAACTATAGTCGTTTCGTTATATTGCAACTCTTGAGGGTAGACTTTTGATACATAAAGTTAAGTAAACATAAAGTTGCCTAGGCTTAAAACTTAGGGCTATCAACTATATAGGGGCCACTTGTGGGGCAGTAGCACGAAGAAAAAGTAAAGAGTGATTCTTTACTTTAAACCACTAACGTTTTCTCCATATCCACTAGCGCTTGTTCACTAAGTTTCTTCGACAAATCAATAACTGATTCCACATCTGCAGGTGTATCATATACTTTTTCTTCTGCCTCCTTTAAATAGGAATTAACGTAGGCTGAAGATACGTGGATCATAACCTGGAAATTGAATAAAAAAAGTTTATAGTTAACATTAACATTAATAGGGGCCAGTTGTGGCGCAGTGGCACGAACGTGTGCCTGTAAAGTGACTGATAGTGGGTTCGATTCCCACGGAAAGGAAATGTTTAATATTTTCATGTTCGTCGCTCCGGTGTCGAGGTAAAGCGCGGCATTAATTCGGCGGAAAGTGGGGAATGGAATGTCTGAACACTAGGTTCTCTCTGCGTACCCTACTGTGTGCGGGATACAGCGTGAAGCTAAAAAAAGAAAGGTCAACTATATGCCAAAATGCATTTCAGTAATTTCGAAAACGCATAAAAACTTGAACGCAGCGGGATACGAATCCACAGCGCCGACGGCTAAGCCATGCGTTCTACTACCAGCTGCGTCGAAAATTTTATACACTTTATAGTACTTATTTATGTATCTCATCATTGTTATCGTATATGTAATAAGCCTAGGCGTCAAGTTCCGCCACTTAACACGCTTAACACTAGATTTTCTACCCTGCTGTGTGCAGGATATAGCGTGACAGTAAAAAAATATATATTCATTCCCCTGAGAGGGAATCGAACCCGGTCAGACGCTCTCTCACTGCGCCATGATGGGCTCTAACATACCTATACATAATGTTACATTTATATTATTGTTACAATTAACAATAATAAATATGATTTTTCCTGTTTTAAGTTCGTCATCGAGTGCCATTTCATTAATCATAATAAAGTGACCATGTTAATAGCAAAAGTACGGACAAAACAGCGGCCCACTTTAACTTAATCGCGTGAAAAAACACAACTATATCTGTTTCTTATATTCTAACCCTTTACAGTTGATTATTGAAAAAGTAAATTAGCCTATGTTTGTCAACTATGTTTATGCCAAAACTCATTACAATAGGTAAAGTGGGTTAATTTTTTTCATATAAGCTTTCAACTCAAATTCAAACTTTTAGAGAATGTTTTTTGGCAAAGAAGTAGCCTATGTTATGAGCATAGATCTTCGTCTACTTTCATTGCAAATTTTATCCAAATAGGACTAATAAATTAGCGGTGAAAGGGGAGCAAATAACAACTTCGTAGAAGAGTAATAGTGACTCTCTGGTCTCTCGCAATGGTTATAAGTACAACTAGTAAAAGATAAAGTCAAAGTCTAATAATTGTGTTCTAAATAAGAAGTTGCATGGTATATTTTTTGAATATCACATAACTTACCTTCGGCTTACTAAAGTTAATGCCTCACAGCTGAGAAGAACCGCCCCTTGAAACTCAGCAAGACTTGCATTTCGTTCCCAGGATATTATAAAAAAAATCTTACTTCTACAGGTATAATACCCCTTACACTTTTATCACTATATCTCTGGCTGGTATAATTTCACGACCAATCCACTGGTCCGATTTGCATGGAATTCAGAACAAAAATAGTTGATCCTAGATTAAGTATGGGCTATTTTTTATTCAAAAAATTGAAACAGAGTGCGGAAGTTTGTATGAAAAATGCAAATCGCTTGACTGTTGTCGATGACTTTTTTAAGAAAGACAGGTAATAAGACAAGGTCACACCAGATGGCGGAACTCAACGCCGCAATTTACCTTGCCAAAGCAGAGAAATAAACATACTCGTAACTTAACCCTCAACCAATCGCGTTAACAGTCAGACGCTGTCTCACTGCACCACGGACTCTTCTATACGTAAGTTATGGTAACCCTACATGATTTACCAATTTCGATTGACAATAATTCTGTTTCCTTCAGTAAAGCTTTGTTCATTTGAAAATAACTTATGTTCTGTGACAATGAGCCACTTGCTGTTAGTGTTTGTGTGTATTTTTGGATTATCTTACCAGCAAAATAACTCCCAAAATGGTATGAAATTATATTTAGCTTCACGTTTATTCCCCCATAGCATGGTAGTCAGATAACTTAGTGTCAAGACACTCCGTTCTCCACTTTCCGCTCGATACATGTATTGTGTGTTAGGTGGCGGAACCTAACGCCGCGGTTTGTCTTAGGTATCAGAACGGAGAAATTAAAATAACGTATAATAATTTTCCCAATTGAGAATTTATTCCACAACTCTCGTGGTTACAGTTTAGACTGGTCGATGGTAAAATAAAAATGGAATTGATTCCTTCAAAACTACTTATTCAATTTTGATGAAACGCAAAACATAAAACAAACAACATTTCAAATATATGAAAATAAAACAACAAATATTTTACAAATGATTTATTTATTTTAGCTTCACGCTTCCCGCATATCAGGGTAGTCAGAGAGAACCTAGTGTTAAGACACTCCGTTCTCCATTTTCCACTCTTTGATATAGACAGAGAGTTTAATTTACTGAGCTGAGCGAAGCAAAGCTCTTACTGGTCAAAAGTGTGTTTCGTTGTGGTTTAACTCTTCTTGGGCTATTTTTAGTAGACCTCTGAAATTAGGCAGAGATATAGAGCACAGTGTCTTGTGTGCTGTGAAGTTTTTGGTGACAAGTGTAATTGTAGTTTTTGAATAAATGGTCATTAAATGGTCAAAAAGTGGCTGTGGAACGTTAAGTGTTATGTTAGTGTTAAGTGTTTGCTTTTGAAACGCTTTTTAACATGTAATAACATTAAATATGTACTTCGCTCAGCTCTTCCCGTCATGCAGAGCAAAGAGGCGGTTCCTAGTTTATATTATTTAAACAGTATGTTGTTTAAGTAACTCTACAAGGATAGTGAAATACTTATTCGCTTATAAGTCGTCAAATTCTAAAGCCTTTTACGTGTTTTTTAATACACAATCAATTTGTGACATAATGCTATGGTGTCATAGGCGGACCGATTATCTATACAAGTAAATAAATTGGAGTGTCTGTTTGTAATATTAAAATAAAAATAATTTACTGAATGCATATGTATGTGTATATGTACACGGTACATATACCGATATATTACTTTTATATTATTTTTGTCTCTCTGTCTGTTACGCTTTCGGCTACTCTACTCCGTTCCCCACTTTCCGCCCAATTTGGAGGCACTGCGTGTTAAGTGGGGAAACTTAACGCTGCGCTTTGCTTCTGATACGAGAGCGAAGGAAATGGAAATATTAAATATTTTCACTCCTCGAGGGGGAATCGAACCCACAGCCAGTCGTTTACAGTCACACGTTCGTGCCACTGGGCCACGACTGGTCCCAGTAATGATTGTTATTTTCATATTATATCGGAGAAATACATAATTCTTTTTTTTCAGGGGAAGTCAGAGATGTACAATCCAACGTTCTCCAAGTTTACGGTACGTTTCTTATTGAGTAGTGTAACTCAACGCCGCGCTTTGCTTTACCAAAGGGAAGTAATGTAACAAAATTAAATTAAACCATTGCTCTGAGTGGAAATTGAACCAGCAACCATCGCATTTACAGTCAAAAAATTTATCTATTAAAAACAATTTAAATAAATCTGTTATTCAAATTACTTATACTTATGTACAGGTATAGATCGTCTACTCTTAAGCCTCACGCCCCTCCACTGTCCTACACGCACACATGCATATTACGTGTTCAGATGACACACATTCACACACAAGCTTGTCTGCAGGTCCTCACTAAACTATCAGAACAATTATTGCATAAAGTATACAATATTTTCCCCTTGATTTGGCTAATCAATTGATTTTTGAAAAAAATGAGATAGTCTTGGAGCCAGTCGTGGCGCAGTGGCACAAAGTGTGACTTTACAAGCGACTAGTTGTGGGTTCAATTCCCACTCGAGGAGTGGAAATATTTAATATTTCCATTTTATTCGCTCTGGAGTCGAGGCAAAGCTCGGCATTAAGTTCCGTCACTTAACACTAGGTTCCTTTGCCTTTGCCTATCCTGCTGTGTGCGGGTTACAGCGTGAAGCTAAAACAAATAAATAAAGGATTAGATTCGAATATAGATTCTTTACCGGTTGGTAAAGAATCTAGTGGACGAGAGTTGGTATGAAACATCTCAAAGACTTGACAAATTTCGATGGGTTTTCTCAGGAAAATAGTTGACGACGCAAGGTCAAGCATAGACATTTTTTTTTTACTCCACACTGTATCCCGCACACAGCAGGGTACGCAGAGGGAACCTAGTGTTAAGTGACCTAATAAAGCGTGAAGATCCAATAAAAGGTGAAACTGAAATAAAACCTTTACTATCCTTTATTAATATCTAGATTTATGAAAATAACGTGTTTTTTTTATTTTAAGATCAAAACCAACGCCCAATTCAAGAATCATCGAATTCAAACGCGACGAATTCAAATACAACAGGTTTTGGTAGGTCTTTTTTAATATTGTTTATGCATTTTTTTATTTGTTATGTCTTCCAGTAGTAAGGGCCAGTAGTAGTGCAGTGGCACAAACTTGTGACTGTAAACGACTGGTTTCCCACTCGAGGAGTGGAAATATTTAATATTTTCATTTTCTTCGCTCTGGTCTCAAGGCAAAGTGCAGTATTAAGGTCCGCCACTTAACACGCAATGCCTCAACACCCGGCGGTGCGTGGGGAACTACTCTGCCTACCCCGCTTTGTGCGGGATACAGAGTGAAGCTAAAAAAATAATAATAATTTGTCTTCCATATTTAGCAAAAAGAATGCATTCTTTTAGGTCATACTAGAACCCAGTCAATTTGAGTTCAGAGACAAAACTACTTTTAACAACAAAAAATATATATTTGATAAGCAGTTTCACGCTTTTTTCCCGCAATCCAGAGTAGACAGAGAGAACCTAGTGTCAAGACTCTCCGTTCCCCACTTTCCGTTCGAAATCGAGACATTGCGATTTTTTTTGTTACTGATATATCCCAAAGCGGCTCTTTGTCATAAATACTAGAACGGTGAACTAAAAGAAATTTAACTACATTCATCCCCTCAAAAATCATGAAGCTACTTTATTATTATAAGTCATGTTTATTTTTGATCCGTACTTTATTATAATTTATAAATTGCATTAAAATTATAATTAATATAACAAAGACTAGAGAAGAATTCGAACCCGCGCCTCTTGAAAACCGTCCAATTCCTATTTTCATTCATATTTTTATGCATATATGAATAATAGTTTAAAACATTAAAATTTTAAATGCTATCAATTTTACTTTTTCAGTTACAGGGTCATTAAATAGGGAAAGTACGTACAAACTGGCTCATATCATAACTCTTTATAGCTAATTCTCAGCACGTTTATAATATACATTAATCACCTGTGGTCCTTAAATTGTAAAAAGTAATAAACATTTTTAACAAAAAAACTATAGAAATAACAATAAAAAAATATTCGTCTTCGTAGCGTATAATCGTAGCGGGGCCAGTCGTAGCGCAGTGGCACAAACTGACTCATATCACTGTAAACGACTGGTTATGGGTTCGATTCCCACTCGAGGAGAGGAAATATTTAATATTTCCAAGATTGTCGAACAATCGTTAATTTATTTTGGCATCTGAAAAAAATACATAGGTATCTACATATAACATAAAAGCTATGAATAAAATGACATACCTATTGCCATTTTGTCCGTTACTTATGTATATATGTAGGGCGTAAAACAGTAAATAATGAATTAATACACAAAGAGCTCTTTTTCTTAAAATAAATAATTTAATTTGAAGATAAGTATTTGAGAAATAAAGAAAATGCTTAGTATTTTAAGAAAAGCTTTGTCAGTCTGAAAAAAACTCGTAACGTGTGAATAACTGTAATCGGTCCCTAGACAAATGAAAGGGATGCTTTTAAATGTCACAGTTTATAGAGTACCGTTATGGCCACATAGTATCACTGTCAATTTCATATTAAACTCCATCAAACTCAAAATAACATGCACATGTCATTTTGTACGTATTTCCTATATGTAAGTATTAATCATTATATTAGTAGTGAAGGAAAAAGTTCACGATTTGTGAAAATTATGCATACTTCTGCGAATTCCAAATATATATTTAATTAAAACTCAATCATCATCAAATGGTTGTGGGTTCGATTCACACTCGAAAGAACGATCATATATAAAAATTATTTTAATTTCTCAGCTCTGATACCAAGACGAAGCGCGGCGATGAGTTCCGCAAACTAACACGCACTGTCTCAATTATGGGCGGAAAGTATGATGATAAGGAGAGCAGAGTGTCTTGACAATGGGTTCTCTCTGTGTACCCTGCTCTGAGGGAATAGCGTGAAGCGGCTAATAATATAACTAAAAACTCCATCGTAGCGCAGTGGAACTAAATCTTTTCGGTTGTGGGTTCAACAATAGTTATCAAACTATTGGTGACCCCATAAACCCAATGGTTCTATGATTATTTTGTTTTATTTGGAGACCAACTCCTATATTTTTGTAAAATATTTCGAAAAATGAAACTGAGTGTCTTACCACTGTCTGATCACTGCATACGAGTACACCGCAAAATGCAAAATCTAAAAAGAAATTACTCAGTACCAATCATTCGTCTTCAATTTTTAATTAAATAAAGAGTTGTATTTAATGAAAAAAAAAATAGAATACGCGGCATTAAGTTCCGCCACTTAACACCCAATCTTCAGAATTCAAGTAGAAATACTTTCTTTACTGTGAACGGAGTGTCTCTCTATCTACCCTGTTATGCGCGGTTAAACGTCATACTGGCTTTGTAAATAACTTAAGTTTCATTTTTGTTTTCAGTAATATACATTTACATCGGAATCGGCGTTGCAATAATAATACTATTTTTCGCCATACAAACATGTTGCCTGATTTGGTATTTTCAAAAAGGTAAGCTATTTTTTATAATCATTACGTTAACAGTAGTAAAGGGGGTAATTATACGCGATAGTATGGGTTTGACATCCGTTCGGAGGAAGTGATAAAGCGCGTTTATAGCGTTTATAATAGATATGTACCTATATCTAAACGAAAGAATTGTAATTTCATACTTTTCTTTATTTCCTTATAGAAAATGTTAGTATATAATTGTATTGTCTTATAAGAAAAAAGAAAGATGAGACTTATGACACTACATTCTTTGTTTTTGTGTCATATGAAAGACAAATCTTTCATCAAATGCTGTTTGCAGTTAGTTATGGAAAAAATATTTGACATTTATTATTTGCCAGCGCAGTGGGTTCTAAATACTGGCCAAAACGCGGCGTTAAATTACACCATCTATCAAGAAATATCATAAAAATGGACGCAATTCGAATATAATAAAACCTGTAACGAACTTTTTTAATTTCAATTTCCTCTAAAAGCGGCTTTTTAAGCCGTTGTGTCGGATGCTTAGAAATATCTTCTCATAATTCTCTGGACTAATATTTTATTTAAAAATCTGTCATTCAAATAAATAAAGGATATAAACTGTTATTTAATACTGTCTGCCTGTTCATCTGTAAAGAAACCTTTTAAATTAACTCAGCTGAAATTTGTATAACAACTTTAGTTCTGATATATTATCTATATTGGTGTTATCACAAAATGACCGCCGCAGCAAAATGGCGTATTACGTGTCTTCTTTATTAACAGCTTATCATAAAAAATCGTCTCTTAGACAAAAAGAATGGTGTTTATATAATAAATAAATATTTTCACTTTCAGTAAAGCTACGTCGGATCAACGAAATTGCACAAAATCTGAGTCAAAGCAGTTCAAGCGATAAACGTACGTATCTATTTTTGTACTTTTTACTGTAAAAAACTATGCTTACTGTAAATCCTATATATTATCAGCAGCATTCACCCCCTTTCCACGTAGCAGGGTAGTCAGAGAGAGCCTAGTGTCAAGACACTCCGTTCTCCACTTTCTGCTTAAAATCGAAAAATTGCGTCTTAAGTAGTACCCGACGCCACGCCACCTTATTTATCAGAGCGGAGAAACGAAAATATTTTAAATACAATCATTACTCCTGAGACATATTTGGGAATCGTATCCACAACCTTCGCGTTGGCAGTTAAACGGTATCTCACTGCGCCACGACTTCCTAAATGTAACAATTGGTGGGTTTACATGAAATATTAAAAAAACCGCTTTTTAATAAATTAAAACGTATGTATGTTATTTTATCTGTCTGTCTGCTTGTACCGGCTAATCTCTGGAACGGCTGGACTTATTTTGACGGAAGTTTGAATAGTAGATAACTATATAATAAGGAGTCACTTAGACTAGTTTTATTTTATATTAAAATTATAACCTTTTTGCCAAACTCCACTTAGTAATATATTTACGTATTGTAATATATTTTTTAACGTTTCCAGCTCGATACTCTAAAGACCCGTCCAATAAAGCGATAAAAAAAATTCAAACAGATACCAATGTTTATGAAAGTTTGGCGGAACTGCAGCGGGGTGAGTGTTAATCTACAATCTAAATAATATTATATTATACTAAACTAGCCAGTCCTTAGGGCCAGTCGTGGCGCAGTGGCACAAGCGTGTGGCTGTAAACGACTGGTTGTTGATTCGATTCCCACTCGAGGAGTGGAAGTATTTAATATTTCCATTTTTTTCGCTCTGGTGTCGAGGCAAAGCGCGGCGTTAAGTCCCGCCACTTAAAACGCAATGCCTCCGAATTCGACTGAAAGTGGCGAACGGAGTGTCTTAAAACTAGGTTCCCTCGGCCTACCCTGCTGTGTGCGGGATACAGCGTGAAGGTAAAAAAAAATTTAACTAGTGGTCGACCGCAACTGTCTTTACATTAACTTTGTGACCTTTAACATGTTATGAGTATTTCTATTTCTTTCGCAGTCTCAGCTATAAATTTAAAATATCTTTATGCAAATAGTACTTTTTCAAGCACTTTTGAATCATCGTGAACAATAAGCTACCACCGGCTTAGAAGGCAGATTTACTGAGCAGAGCAACTGAGAAACTCAGCGGTTGCTCTTTTCAAAAATATATATTTTTTAGCTTCACGCTGTTTCCCGCACACAGTAAGCAGAGGGTACCTAATTTTAAGACATTCCCTTCCCCACTTTCCCCCGTATTCTAGAGGCATTCTGTGTGTAGTAAGGTAAGGTAAGTGGCGGAGCTGAACATCTATTGTCTCGACATCAGAGCTAAGAAAATAAAAATATTAAATATTTCCATCCCTCGAGTGGGAATCGAACTCACGGCGGTTTAGCCGTAAAACATAAGCTTTTACGGCTAAACCGCCCGCCCGATTTTAATGGGATTCGAAATCAAAATAGTAATAAAGATTCAGGGTCACACATAGGTTCCTTTCAAAGATTATTTCTAAGGGGTTGAAATAGGGAATGGAAATTTGTACGATAAATGTAAGCCGTTCGACAGATTGAGGTGAATCTGAAGTCGGGGAATTTAGAGACGCATGATCAAGCGTAGGCTACCTATTTTTTATTATAACTCAACCCCCAAAAATTACAGAAAATTTAAACAAAAATAATAAACAATTTTCATTTAAATTTTTAGCACCCACACCTCCATCTTTGGATTCGCTACCAAGTAAGTTTTTTTTTTTATTGTTTTTTATTAGCAAAGTGAAAGTGAAATATTTTTTTTTTAGCTTCACTCTGTATCCCGCACACACTACCCTGCGGTAGGCACTTCCGACACAGGCATTCCCCACACACCGCCGAATTCGGAGGGATTGCGTGTTAACTTAACGCCGCGCTTTGCCTCTATACCAGAGCGAAGAAAATGGAAATATCAAATATTTCCACTCCTCGAGTGGGAATCGAATCCACAACCAGTCGTTTACAGCCACACGCTTGTGCCACTGCGCCACGACTGGCCCATGAAAAATGTTACGAACCTTATTAACTAAAATACCTATATGTATAAGCGTACTAAAAGTTCATATCTAGAAGAAGTGTCAAGAGTCAATATTTTTTTATAATAATGTTTTAGTATTTCTAATCATCGTTATTTGGGGAGAAAGTGAAGACACTAGGTCCTCTCTCACTACAATGAAGGAAAATGCATAAAACTGAGAGAATAATAAATAAAATAAAATAAACTTTAAAAAATCATTTCCAGGAGTACCCAAGAGCCGTAAAAACCCAACAAATACTCCAGTAATAGGTCCAGGTATGTTTTATTTCTATATTTTATTTTGCTAATGGGCTTCAGCTTCACGCTGTATCCCGCACACAGCAGGGTAGGCAGAGGGAACCTAGTGTTAAGACACTCCGTTTCCCACTTTCCGCCAAACTCGGAGGCGAACTTAACGCCAGTGCGCCAAGCGTGAGCCAGTAATTATCGTGAGTCAAGCAGATGTTATGTGCTACAATGGAGGTAATAGTTCGTTAAGTTAAGCCTTTATACACGGGGCCCCCAGCTTCATGGGGCCTTCGACCTATAGAACTGAAAAACAAATAGGCCCTAAACCAAATAGGAGTCGAAAATAGAATTTTCAAAATAGTTTTTCCCAAAAAACCGCGCAAAGAATTACAACATTTCTCTTATAATTTATTTTATTTTGCCGCAAGGCTCCAAATTTGCCAGGGCCGAAGGGCCTCGTGTTCTAAGGAACTACTTATAGCTTAAGATAGCTTGTATTATGTATATATTTATTGTTATCATTTTCAGGTAGCCCCAATTCAGTAAGATCACAAAAATCAACAATATCGTCACATTCAACAAAAAATATTGGTGAGAGGCTAATTTATATATATATTTATAAGGATTTTTTGTGGGTACGTACGCAGTTTTTTTAGCTTCACGCTGTATCCTGCACACAGCAGGGTAGGCAGTAGAGGGAACCTAGTTTACACTAGTGTCTTAACAGACACTTGGTTCCCCACTTTCCGCCAAGTTCGGAGGCATTGCGTGTTAAGTGGCGGAACTTAACGCCGCGCTTTACCTCGACACCAGAGCGAGGAAAATGGAAATATTAAATATTTCCACTCCTCGAGTTAGAATCGAACTCACAACCAGTCGTTTACAGTCGTACGCTTGCGCCATTGCGCCACGACTGGCCCTATGTATATATATATACGTATAGGATTTTAAAAAATATTTAAAAAACGTAATAAACATTTTAACGCAACGGGATTCGAACCTGAGTGTCTTGTTTACGCCCCAATCGTTCTGACTGACAAGCCGTACGTTCTACATCGATATTCTTATATGCTTATTACAAGTTATTTTCGGGGCCAGTCGTGGCGCAGTGGCACGAACGTGTGACTGTAAACGACTGGTTGTGGGTTCGATTCCCACTCGAGGAGTGGAAATATTTAATGTTTTCATTTCCTTCGCTCTGGTATCAGAGGTAAAGCGCGGCGTTAAGTTCCGCCACACACGCAATGCCTCCGAATTCGGCGGAATGTGGGGAACGGAGTGTCTTAACACTAGGTTCCCTCTGCCTACCCTGCTGTGTGCGGGATACAGAGTGAAGTTAAAAAAAAATAAAAAATTGTTAAGCGCGGGTATAAGACCCGCTGCAATCAACTTTTTATAAGTTTTTTTTTAAATATCTCTCTTTAATGTCAAACTTATTGTGTGAAAATGTCGTAGGTTCGATTCCAGCTCGAGGCAATGATTATATAAAGACACCATCTTCAATAAGGCACAGAGCACAAATGCCTCTTCCTCACGAAATACCGAAACCTGGTGAGAAATTTTTGTTCTAAATTTGTATAAATAAAAATGTCAATAAATATACCAAAATCGAATAATAATTAATTTATATATTTATATTTATATAAATTAATTAATTTTCGATTAATTAATATGTATTTTATATATATTACAAAATATTTTAATTATTTTAATTAATAAAAGATTTTTTGAAATTATAATATAATAATAAAATGAAATTCCGATTCAATTCCGCCGAATTCAATGCCTCCAAATTCGGCGGAAAGTGGGGAGCGGAGTGTCTTAACACTAGGTTCCCTCTGCCTACCCTGCTGTGTGCGGGATACAGCGTGAAGCTACAAAAAATGAAATTCCGATTGGCTGTGGGTTTGATCCCTACTCAGAGGGCATGCATGATTATATTTAAATTATATTCATTTCCTCGTTCTAGTACATAACATAAAGTGCAGCGTTAAATTCCGCCACTTAACACGTAAAGTCTCAATTTCGGACGTTGCGTAGAACACGGAGTGTCTTAACACTAGGTTCTCTTTGACTACCCTGATGTGCGGTAAAAAGCGTGAAGCTTTTAACATTTTCAAAGTGTTATTCTACACTTAGGAAAATTTAAAAAAAAAACATTTAGAAAACTTATAAAAATCAGTCGGTCAGGTCAAAGTGCCTGAACGGTTTTCAGGAGGCGCGGGTTCGAATCCCGCTGCTTTTAAATTTTTATAGAATTTAGAATACATAACACTTTAAAAATGTTAAAAGTATTTAATAAATAGCATTCCCTCTTGCCAAGCGATTGTTCGTAAGAATAATCTTTGCGTAGCGGAAATTTTTAAAAATCTGTTTGCAGAGATGCTAACAACAAAAATAAGCTATAATAAAAAACGTATACGAGTTTCGACGCAGCTGGTTGTAGAACGCATGGTTTAGCGGTCAGAGCGCTTCAATGATTTTCCGGAGGCGCGGGTTCGACCCCGCTGCGTTCAAATTTTTATACGTTTTCCAAATGTCTCTTTCAAGCGTAAAGCTGCTTATAATTTAAACTGCGACATATCACCTACATACATAAAAGTCTTCACTTACTATTATTTTTTTCAGAAACACCTGTCGCATCTCTAACGAGGCCAAGACCAAAGATGTTACCGCCTAATGAAGCAGTACCATTGGGTAAGATATTTTTAATTACCGAAGAGAGCAAAAATAAACCTAATAGAACAAATATTCGATAAAATGCGTTTTAAGCAGCTGCGTTAAACGCCGCACTTTGTCTTTTTAATAACTATAAGAAAACTAGAAAACAGCTAGCTTGGGGCCAGTCGTGGCGCAGTGGCACGAACGTATGACTGTAAACGACTAGTTGTGGGCACGATTCCCACTCGAGGAATGATAATATTTAATATTTTAATTTCCTTTGCTCTGGTATAAGAGGCAAAGCGCGGCATTAAGATCCGCCTCTTAACACGCAATGCCTCCGAATTTGGCGGTGCGTGGGGAACGGAGTGTCTTAACACAAGGTTCCCTCTGCCTACCCTGCTATGTGCGTGATACAGCGTGAAGCTATAAAAAAAAAAGAAAACGGCTATATTCATGAAGTTTATAGCTCTTAAACTGTTAACTGGTGTATTGGCACCTACGATACAGGAACACCTAGTGTGAGATCATCAGATGTTCCAAATTTGTTAAAAATGTTTTTGTTAATAGATATAAATTTTCTTTTTCTTTCTCTTTCTGCGTATTGAGTGGAGGAACTCAGAGCGCTTTATCTTATCGCACAGAAATGAAAATATTTAAATTAAATCTTCCCCACAAGCGTGAACTGAATTCACGAACGCCGCAAAGACAGTGAGACGCTTAAGAATGTGCCTCGACTGCTTCATTTATTCGGCATTCATTACAAATTGTAAATTACGTTTTAAAATATTGCAAATTTTACCTGGCGGGGACGGGTTAGGATACAATTCCCCTCCATCGCTGACCAGCGTCCCGTAAAAGGCGGGTAAATCAGTAGCTTGGTAGTAGGAGATTTGTTCCTCGACTGGTTCGCGATCACTATCATGTCGAAGACGAACCGCCAAACATCTCATGAGGTGTTCCGGTTCGATGGCATGTAAGCCAACTCTCCCTATTCCCACCGTCCCCGTCCTTTTCCCTCCTTTCCGCCATCCCCCTTCAGGTCAGCAACACATTCACAACTTTTCTAATATTGTGTATGTCCATGGGCGAAGGTAACCACTTCCTTCTGTTAGTTTGTCCCCTTTCGTCACTAAAAAAATCCCTCATAGCGAGGTAGTCAGAGAGAACCTAGTGTCAAAACTCTCCGTTCTCCACTTTACGCCCTAAATCGAGACATTACGTGATATGGCGGAACTCAACACCGCGTTTTGCAATTTTACAATTTAAATAATTGTTTCAGCAACTACGTTGCCATCGAGAATCCACTCTAGGACGAAGTTGTCACCTTCAAAATCTAATACCGTTAATTCAACTCGTAAGTACTAACAACAATTGGTTTAAGCTATCCTTTGTG